>JAPZEA010000001.1:17339070-17351616 GCA_029783685.1 Heniochus monoceros | reverse complement strand
CAAGTGCATGTCAGCAGCCACTCCATCTATCATCTCTCTCCCACCCCTCTCATCCTCCAGGATCCCTCCCTCTCCATCTCTCCTCTCTTTTTGTCTGACATCCTGAAAAAAGCAGGCATGACAGCAGTGCTCTGCTTGAGCAAAACATTAAAAACAAAATGCAATCCTCACCCGTTTTTCTTTTATAATAGATATACAGGCAGACATTCAGTGTGTTGAACCCATATTAATTGTGAAACACTGCATGACAAATCTTCACAATATTAATCACTAAGCAAACATCAAGGACATTTTGATTCATGCTGTCTGAAATGCTCGGAATAAATGACAGCATTTATAGAAAACACATTTAAAGATAAAGGCACTTATCTAATCAGCTTAAAAGAGGCGCACTGGGCTGAAATCTGATAGACTTTTCCCCTCAATGTTTTTGTCTCTCACTCTCATGATGTGTACCAGTTTTTGGGCGGGGATGTTACTGTATAATAATTTATTCAACTCTCCATATTGAGTAAATGTCTAGTCGGTGCGTCTGGCCGGTAGTTATCTTTTCCACTGGACGCTAACCTCCAGGAAACTGTTGATAGTCAGTACTGGCAGCTTCAAACGCCCCACTGTTTCTGTCCTGGAGCTGGAGGTAGAACAGTGATTCTTTGTGCTTCCACGTTTTCATCTCTGAACCCTGGAAGAAAAATCACAGACAGCCTTATTATTATTATTATTATTATTATTATTATTATTATTATTATTATTATTATTATTTTATTGCTGCCTTTGTCATATAAGGCTCTGTCCGGTGTCTTTGCTGAGGTGAATGATTATGATTTGTAGTGGCAGTGTAGCCCAGGACTGTGAGTGTGAGGATCTCCTACAGTAAGTGTGCTGATGTGTTTCAGACAGCTACTTTGGCTTTGAAGTTTCAAAGGGGAAATACACTCAGGGCTCTGAGAGGAATCACGTTTCTTCCACAAAACATGAGTTATTTAGCTATATTTAGAATTGCTTTTTTTTTTTTTTTTGTTAATTATTATCCTAATTTGCAGAACCAGCCGTTTAACTAAATTTGATATCATCAATTACATCTCTCCATAAGAAATTTTAAGGCAAATAATTTTAATCAAAGCAAAATCAATACCAGGAATATTCAGAAAAATGCTGACATTTTAATTTGTTTATGTCTATATGTGCCCTATTATTAAGATGAATTGACACAATACATTTTCATTTCTATCAAGTGACCACCTTGACAGCACTGGTCTGCCAGCTTTTGTTTTGTGTTGACTGCATTTATTATTCATCTTTATATCAGTCTGTATTTTAATATGAATAATGGAAGAGGTATCAGAGGAGGAAGAGGGATGTGAGAGAGGGGTGCCACACAGCATGTGTCCTTGGCTGTTCTCTGCTCCTGCACTCCTCAGAGTGGAGCAGGTGGGGGGTGGGCTGAAGGAAGAGGAGGGCCGTCGGACTCGGGAGTCTAGCTGTGCCTGGTGCAGGGCCAGGATTCTGGGTCCTGCTCTCTCTGTGTCTCCTCTCCACCTCCTCCTGCCTGCCTGCTTACCTGGCTGGCTCTCTTGTCGGATTTAATAACAGTGTATAAATCAAAAGCCTCCTGTCAGCCACACAGCCTTCATTAAATTCAAATGGGGAACGGGTCTCTTTGGATCCAATTTTAATAAAACCAGGTAATCAAATATGGGTTTAAAAATGGGTCATCATTTCACAGCCTCACAGATGTCTGGTCGCCATTGGTTTCTTGTGTACACATTTAACATTTCAGGAAAGAAGATCCCACTCATACAAGTAGTATACTGCATTCTCTGCAAGTGTACCAATATATTGTTTCTTTGTATGCAGACACAATGAAGGTTCACCAACACAATGCATTCGGCTCAGTCTAAGAAGTTCAATAGCTGCGCATTTTCCATTTCTTTGTGCAGTTTACAATTACAATATGTTTATTTTTTACATGAGCAGAATATACATCCTTGAGTCATTATGTTAACTGAATAGAATTGGCAAGATAAAATCTGAATGTTATATATAACATGAGATAAATCTGTTATCCTGGCCTCTCAGATAATTAAAAATCTATTGAAGCTTTTCAGTCTTTATATTTTCCTAATTAGTTTAGTCTGAGATATTGGGCCTTTAGATGAGTACATGTAAGGAATATTATCTTCAGGAAGTACAGTATATTATGCACAAATACAGTAGAGAAACAAGCACAGTATAGTTCAGCAGAGGAAGTTATTCTCCACATAATATTAAGTAGCTTTAAATCCATATTTATTGCTACACTAAATTTGGAAAGCATATTAGCAAACTATTTTGAGTCACTCTCTACTGATTTATGTACAAACAGGTGGATAAACAGAAAGGCGCAGACATTAAATCATACATGCACGTCATGTGGTCCAGCAGGTTTTGACTGTTGTCGCTCAGCTGGGGTTTGTGTTGCATCTGGATTGAGCCAAAGCTCAGGGCTTCCAGGGTGTGGGCATGATTGTGTAGCCACCTCTCTCTGTACTGTTGCTGATTTTGGAGGCAGATACCTCGATTCTCTGACCGAAAAATACACCAACTGTCCGAGCGGTTTTTGTGCAGGGGCTTTATTGCGTCCAGTTTTGTGGCTGACCTGCCTGTGACGTGTGCAGCAGTGCAGGCTCATGGCAGTAATTTATATTTTAATGGTGACAGTCCTGCAGTTTATAGAGTACCTGTTTACTATGTTTTGAAATCATTATTTAAAGCACAGGATGGAGATGATGTTTGTAAATCAGATAGACGGACAGAAACATGAGAAACTCAATTTTTAATTATGCATATAAATAAGGGTATCAGTTGTCTTGTATTATGCAGAGCTGTAAAGAAAGAAGCAGGACTTTTGTGCTGCATGAGGTGCTATACCCTTGTATTTTTTTTTGATGATCAAAAGGAAGAAAAACTACCTGTATCATACAGCTTGCGAGCAGAAGAGGGCACTATGAGTTGCTGATGTGCATTTTCCTCCTCTGTCGCTCTCTTTCAGTCTGTGTCTGTCTGTCTCTGTATCTCATCTCTCCTTCTGTCCTCTCTCATTGCACTCGCTTTGCTTGTTTTTTTTTTGTAAAAGTTTGCCCACATATTTGTATTTCAAAGCTGTAATCAACCTGAATTTATGCCATAAATGGAAGAGAGCCTGTTTAAGATCACATTCAGAGCACATGCTGTAAAACACAGGTGGAAATTGAAAATGATTAGTTGTGTATTAAATTATGTTACTGAATATCATGTATCAGCTTATAGCTTCACTGAGTAGTTGTACGTGCACATGTTCGTAATGACACATTCAACGGACAACGGTTTTATTATTTCCACCCAAAAGTAGTGAGTGAATTTGGCCTTTGACTGATTATTGCTACTGGTTTGGGAGAGAAAATCTAGATTTATGATTTTATAACTGACAAAAAAAACCCAACATATTTTGTATTGCTGTAACCAGTATTTCAGGATTTTGGATTTTATTTAAATACTGACTCTGGTAGATCCACGCACACTTTCTAGCTGAACAGTATTAGACGCAACTTTGCTCTCTATATTATCTTTTTTCAAGACGCCTATTCTTTGGCTTTCTTTTGTTAAACTTGCTCACCCTTTGTTAGAGAGGAAGACGTGGCAAGAGCGGTCCCATCATTATTTGTCCTCCTCAACAGCCGGATAATCACGACCAGCTCTACCTGAGCGTTGTGTCCTCCACAGGCAGGTCAGAGGAGTTCCCATCACCCCCTGGTGCGTCTCCCTCCTGCCTCTGTTCTTCCTGCCTCCTTTCCTGTTGCCATCGTGGCCTGCCATGTTAGTGCAGGCTCCCGCTGCTCAGCCCTCTCCTTCAATAAATCTTCATATGTGTTGGAGGGAAGGTGGAGGGTACAGACAACAATAACCACTGGTACTCTCCATCAAAGGGTTATCTGGCTTTCACAGGCGCACTGACAGACGGCTCTCTGACATGGAGCAGAGGCCGAGTGCTGTGTCTCTGACAGGGAAGAGGCCCGGCTTTGGAGACAGGAAAGGGATTCATTTGTAGGAACTAAAAAAATTCTTCAAAAAGTTTGAACGTGGAGGGGAAAGAACTTAACAATCAGATGAGGGAGAGATGTGATAAAGTGAGAAAAATGTAAAAGAATGTTTGAATGACTGAGTCACCGAAGATTTGTAATTCTTAATTGCTTGATTTTACTTATAGCATATACATAACGTCTCTACGGTGTCATTTTTGTTCATATTCATATTTAAAGAAACAATATATTTGCAATTCGTCAATTTGATCATGCTTATTTCTTTGATGTTCAACAAATAACCTTAATGCTTTTGTGTTTTCGAGGAAACAGACTTAGTTATGAGGGAGATATTTTCCCCGTGTTGAGGTGCTAGTGGCCTATTCTTCAGTGCCGTATTAGTGTGTCAGCGAGGACTGCTGTTATGAATTACCAGCCCCAAATTTTGCAACTTAAAAAGTGGGAATGAGAGTAAACCTTTTGTTTATGTCACCTATCATCTTGAAATATTTACCATTCTGCGCCTCTCAGCTCCCTGTCTCCCTCCAGTGTGATAAAAGGTTGCTGGCTCCCAATCTTAACCCCTTCCTGCTTCGTCCCATCTCCAGCTCCTTCTCTGCTAGGAACAGACATCATATAACCCTCTTCTTTCTGCTCAAACCCTGCTGCCTCCATTTTTTTTTTTTTCCTCTCTCTCCCGCAGGAAGTAGTTTATTCAGGGTAGTTCCTTTGGGAATCATATGAGCATTTGACCAGGTGTCTGTGACACTTTTCAATATTTTATTCCGGAGCATGTTTGTGTGTTTAGTGTGTCTATTTGAGTTGTTATATGTTTGACTTCTCAGTTCGAAGGGAAACAATACATGCGTGCACTTTTGCACTTTGTATGTCTGTGTGGTACGGAGTGAGGGTGTGTGCAGTGTTTATATTTAAAAAAAAAAAAAAAAAAGAAGAAGAGGAAAGGAAATGAAATTCAATGCTGAATGAATTATGGAGTATGTATCGTTATCTGCTGTGTGTTGTTCAGAGTGCTTGAGTGAATGGAATTCATGTGCGAAAGGTGCAGAAATAAAAACAGAAAACTGCAGTGTGTTTTAGGCATAGTGTCAGGTACTGTATGAATTGCCTGCGGTTGCCTTGCAGGACTGATACCTCTGAAATCAACCATTTCTCTCCATTCGCTTTCAACAAAAGCATGTCCCCCAGCTAAGGTGCACCTTCACTGTTTTTACCATCACTTTTTCAAGAGAAAACAAAACTGTGAGGAGTAGCAGCCAGATACTGGGTTTTGTAAAGGTGTATCATGGTGTTGTCTAAGGTAAATTGGAATTGTGGTAGAATCCCATTCCATACATCTCTTTTCACTGTGATGGGCTGGCTGCTGAGATCCAAATTACTTCTGTTGTATTGCTTTGTCAAGTAAAATGATAATGTTTCATCAAATGCGCTAGTTGTGTGTGTTTTCTAGGAAATTCTTATCAAAAGCAGAATGAGCTTGCAACAGTGCCACGGCTACATTTTTCTTGTGGGAGCAGAATAAGCACACAGTATTTTTGACAAAGAATTACTTTTGCTATTGACATAAAAATGTGTCTTCTAATAGGCTGGTCTACTTCTGATACGCAGGTTAGTGTTAACTGCGTTTGATGCATTCATTTTTAAATTCCTTCTTGCATTTTTTTCCTGTCGGGTAAATGGAAGCAAGTGCTTACAGGAATGTGTTAAACAGCAAAAAAAAGGGAAAGAAGTCAGTGTAGCACAGAGTTTGAGAATCTTTTGTTTTGTATTTGCCTCACTGGTATTTAATCCTTAATGGTCATTTCTTTGCCTCCGTCCTTGTCTTCTTCTTTGTCTTCTACCTCTTCCGCTTGCGCTTCCTCTTTGACCTCATCTTACTCCCCCTCTCTGTGTGGATGTTTCTCAAATATTCTCTATGTTGCAATGAGCAGTGAAACCTCAGGGTCTGACTCTGGCTCTCCACTCTGCCAGCCTTGTTTTTAAGTCCCGTCCAGTTTTTTTTTTCCATCGGGGTGGTGGTGAGGGCTGGTGGTAGGCCTGATGTGGGGGTTATGTCAGGAGGGGTGATCATAAATATTAGGAGCTGCAGGGAGACAAAGGGGCCAAAATGGAAAGGCTTGGCTGGATTAGGGGACCTGGCCATGTCATGTACCTCAGTCATTTTTCTTGTGCGCTTAGAACTCAGTCAGGGGTTTAATTGTAATCCAGACTTCAAAGAAACCCTCGGCCCATCCAGCAGCCCCCCATCCCAACTCCACCCCTGCACTAACTCCCCTGGCTGGATCCACTCACGTCCACAGCACATACACACAGACCGTGACCACTACAATATCAGAGAGAGCATCACCATGCACGACCCCAGCTGAAATTGACTTTGCTCATATTTGCTCACGATATTTAGGTGTGATGTACATTGGGTTTGTGTGGTCCTTGTTTGTGTTTGAATTTGCACAACCCAGTTTTTCTTATACTTTATAAAAGTCATATTTTTTTGAAGTGCTGGCTTATCCATAAGCAAAGCGTGTTATTTGTTTGGGATTGATTGCATCCACATGAAATATATATAAAATGGGGAAAAGAGTGAATTTGACATAAATATTTGCTCACATTACTTTGTCAAAGTAGGTTTAATGCTTGGTTTGGAATTTTAAAGAAGTGCATGATAATGTTACTGCTGTATATTTCAACACATTTAAGATGGCAATAAGATACTGTTGTATGTAGATGTAAAACATAGACTTTACTGTGTTACTCAGAAAATAGTTTTGGTTTGGTAGATACAGTTGGCTTCTTCACACTCTGAGTAAGGTATTTCATCTGGTGACAACGATGTCAGTGTCATTTTATCCTCATCGGGGACTGATGACACCGAAACGTAGCCCACGAGGAGTTCTACATTCGGGAGCACCTTTTAAATTCTCATGTTAAAGTCAGTTAAACACATAACCATGTTGTAAAAATGTTATATTGTTTTCATTGTTATACATCTCGCCCCACAAATGTTCACTTTTCAGGCAAACACATTCTTATTTTGTTCATATTTTTCATCCAGCATAGCCTCCTTACTTAATGTTATTTGACATGCAGATTTATTTCCGCCCCGCATTGTCTGGTATTTATGCTTTAATTGGAGGAATTAGAAATCTGCTATACATGGCTCAAATGAAAGTGAGAGAAAGTTAACTTTGTAATGGGCTAAGCCTGAAGAAAACAGGTAGAAGAAAATGTCTGTTGTACAGTATAATTAATATTGGAGCAGCAAAGGTTGATATGTAGTAATATATGCACCTATGTAATTAAGGCTTCTGCCTGCTCATTTGGAGTTTCAGTGGGTCTTGTTAGCACTGTGTGGAAGACACTTTTGAAGCCATACCTGTAAGATAATATGTTTCAAAGCTATAATTATAGGAAGGGAAAGAGGACCTATTTTCAGACCTCTAACAAATCACTTTTTCCATTATACCTGGTAAAGGTGTTAATGACTCCTTGTCTTTTTGATTTTTCCATTTGAATTATGAAACAGCTGTATCATTTGAAGTATAGTTAAAAGGTGAATTTCAAGTGGCCATACATAGAAAAAAAAAAGTGTATCCAATTTAAATAGTTTTCACCAAAACCATCTAAGCTTCAATCAGCGTGAAAAAAAGTGTTCATCGTTAAAACTGCATATGTGGGAAAACACTGAAAATTTGAAATTATACCGTAACCTAAACAGAAGTGGGGTTAAAGAGGTCAGCTGATCATTAGTAAAGCAGGTTTTAATGCAGGAAGAAACAGGAGCTACTTGTGCCCACATTAAAGCACTTACTTTGGATAACAAGTACTTTGATTATGGAGTCACAACCTTTGTGTTTCCACTTTTTTGGAAATGCGAATAAGTAAATAGTTAGATGTAATAAGTAGAATTTGTGATATTTTAAGACTGAATATTGTTATTTATTGCCAAACTGATTTGCAGATGATGATTTATTAAAAACAGGGACGATGCTTTCATGAGGGAATATTTTTGCAACATTTTGACAACCATTTCTAATGTATCATATGGCCGGCAGTGGAGTCTTTTGAGGGTACCTGTTCAGTTTTGACCTGCCACATCGTAGCAGCTCACAGTCTGCTCTGTAAATGTATTCAAGCAGATCAGTTTAATGCAGGAGCCTTACCAGCTGGTGGCAGCGATGATGATGACAGATCGTTCTTTAAAGAAAACAAAAAGGTCTTTTCTACTATCCTGCTGTCTTGTTCAAAAAAATGTATGGCTGTCCTGAGGAGAAGCGTGGGCTCCGAATGACTAATAGAGCTGCTCATAGAATGGTTTGTAATGGAGGTGTTAATGACCATGTTGTTTAAAGGTTACTTCTGAGTGGTGTTTTCTTTCTCCCTCACGTCAACACCTTTATGCTCCCACCAACGTGTTCACTTTGCTTCCTATTATCTTCCCCTTTTCCAGCACAACCTTGAGTGCAACTGCAGCGTCCAACAGATCAAGGGATGACAGAATCAGACGAGAATGAAAAAGATAATGAGAGAGAAAGAGAGATGGAGGGCTACAAGGGGAGAGAAACGTGCTAAATCAGAGAGGTCTCAGACCAGCAGGATTTTGTCTTAAACGGACCCGGGCGTCTTGACTTGGCTGGCGTCAACCACGTCTCACACGGGCATCTGCAGGATAAAGGGAAATGCGTGCTCCTCATTACACATAAACACACACATAGACACATGCACCCACGCTCATTCACTTTCAGTTTCATCAAATATATTTAAATTTGGGGATCCCCGCTCCCTACGGAGCTCCAAAAGTGCAGCACACAATGGAACTATTCAAGGGAAATGGTAGAAGAAAAACGAGGTGAGGATTCTTTGGAAAGGTGGAGGTCAGGGGTGTGTGGGGTGTACATAGAGAGGTGGTGGTAGCTTTTATGGTAATTGCATCTCAGCATCCCATTGTCAGTGGGCTCAGTGGTAGGTCTAATTTGGGAGCAGAGGTTGTTGCATTTTGCACCCTGGCAGACTAGACCTATTGTCATATCCAGTGTAGCAGTGGGCTCTGCCACACTTTCATGCCTGGTCTTTATTGAGTTCTGGAAACAGGTGAAGGTTTGGTTAAACGGACATCCTTGTTAAGAAAAAATTGAACACTTGAGTGAACCAATGTCCTTGCCTGGAAATAGGCAAATATTTGGTCAAATGGATATCCTTGTCTTGGTGGCCAAAGTATTCAGAGTGATTTATTTTCCTTCACATAGGTAGGACTCTGGGAAGATAAAGATGAACACTATAAGCTCATACAGCTGCCGTTCATGTGGGCCTGTCACTTTAGGTGTAGATTAAAGGCAAGGAGATGTACGTCATCCTATTGATCATAGGTGACTGCTGTCCTTTTTTCAGATTAAGTACATGTGAGGAAAAGATATTTGTTGAAAGGAATGGTAAGGCCAACAGTGAAATTATTATGCAAACTGTGTGTTGACAGACCAACTTCCTGGTTCAACTTCAACTTCAAAAATCTAAGGTATCGACGAAAGTATGACCTTATCAGTTCTGAAACTCAGATATCAGATATTAGCATTGTTATCAATACTTAAAAAAGAGGACAAAAGAAATTTTGCCAGCTAAACAATTGCTTTTTTATAAGGTCCTCTAATAATGTCAGAAAATAACGTGAGTTCCCAAGAGGTGCATTACTCTTAAAATGTAACCCTCGGTATTAGGAGAGACACAATGAGTGAGGCTTACAAGCCGGAGCCCTTGGCTACAAGGGCCTGCTGATAATGTACTGTACTTCAGTCAGATATGCAGAACCAGCAGCCAGCTGCAGACTCAAAGAGCCTGCCAATATAAACCTCAGCGTGGTGGAAGCCAGGAAAGATTTTGATAATTTGGTAAAAAACTTGAAATGGTAGACACATGCAAAGACTCTAAGACAGGGGCGTTTCTGGGAGTTGACAAGGTCTGGGGCTAAGCCATCTGTGGCTGAGGCCAAATTATTTTTTTTTGGGTGGTCCCTGCTGTTCTGTGTGGAACACTACTGCCTAAATTTTATTTAATTCTACTGCATTGTATGACTACTGCAAAAATCAAATTTTGTTTGAAATTAGATTTTGATTCATAAACCTACCAGTGCTTAATTGCTACTTTAATTTTTTATTCTGTTTTTAAATTGTTATTTGACTGCTGTGATGTTTTGCACTTTGTGGTGCACAAATAAGATAAACCTGCACTCTGATGACAGTAGATTAAATTGAAAGTGAAGAAAATAAACGGTTTAGTTATACAACCTTTGAGTGAATATCAAGTGTTTTGACCATCTCGCTCTTCTTCAAATTGTGTTACATACTGCCCAAGTATGCCACTTTAAATGCTTTAACTCACGTTGCACGTGTCTATAAGACAAATCATGTTTTACCGTAAACATTGTTCACTGCTTAGCCATGTTCTCGTCAGAATGTCAGAACGCATCAGCAGTTGGTGTCATATGGATGTAGTCAGGGTTTGCTTAAACCAGTGGTTTTGAAGTCTACAGGCAGTATGGTCACTAGTGGGACTTTTGTTTATACCTTACCTGTTGATTAATGTACCTCGCAAGATGCAAAAATGTTGATACTGAACACATCAGTAAAATGTTCACTGACAATGTGTTTCATTTGTTTTCTGCCAGAATAAGCAATCTTGCAATATGCTATCCACTCAGTGACGACAGCATTATTAAACTTTTTTGTGGTTATGTTTAGGCACTAGCTAGCAAAGCACTTTAGTTATGGTCAGGGAAAGATCATGGTCTGTTTACATTCAGAAAACATCAGCACTGACTTGAGACATGGGAGTTTATCCGCCTTTGTTTTTTTCCAAAGCCTTAATTAGAGACCCGGCTTTTATTTGCTTGTGTCAACCATGCCCCTGGACATTATTCGAGACCCAGATTTCTTTTGACTACCAGTTTTTATTTTAGGAAATACTGTAGACACATTTAAATAGAAGGGAAAATGTTCAAAGCTGAAGTAACTGAATGTGAATTTTGTCCAGAACTGACAAACAGGTTTAGCAGGTTTTTTCACCAGAAGATTAGTAACTTTTAACAGTTTTTCTCAATAGATGCAAATCCAACTGTAGCTCCATTAGATTTTAATCTTTCCTTTGTGTTGTTGAGAGATTTTGGAAAGTGATTTGTTCTGGACAGCTGGCCTTTGATAGAGGTGTGATAGGTTATAGTCTGAGAGAGGAAAAGGAAAACAGCAGTGTTAGGGCACTGTGATCTGTTGCATGAATACCTCGGATCTCCCGAAAACATAGATCCAGACTGCAGTTAAACCTAAAACAACACACACACACACACACACACACACACACACACACGGAGAACACTGGTGTATCTCCCTACATGATCTGGGCTGATAACGGGCCATAGTGCAGAGCAGAGAGAGGAGATGGAATACAACCACACTTCTCACCTTGCAAGTGCAAACACAGAGAAAGAGACCAGCTCTGCTAAACAGCATACACTGTCTTCACCTGCCTCTTGCCCCTAGTGCAAACAGCATGCCCTTCTGCTTTATCATTGTGGGGTAAACGCACATACACACACGTACACACACACACTCTCTCTTATTTACTTGTAGTTCTCCAAACCTCAAGTTTGGGCTGAGCTCATATAAATGCTGTCGTTTATAAATGTCAGGAAGAATATTCTACAGCACAGAATCTTCAAACCATAAATCTTTCCTGATCACACCTATAGTGGTATTTAAACAAAATGACTAGACTCGCTACCAGCATTGCTGGGGAATTATATTTGTTTGGCCTTTTCCTGGTGTGTTTTAAAGGGTATGGCATGACAGCCAGTGGAGTGAATTATGTGGTACATATTTTTAAATGACATATTGTTTTAAATATAACCTCAATTAATACATCCCATCAAATAGCAGCCTTGTAAATATGAAGAAAAGGCACAAATCATCCAGTAATAGATCATTGTTAAAACATAACAGAGTTCTGCAAACTGTGGAATTGTAAGGAAAAAAAAAAAACAACCCCATAAATTACATACAAGTATGAGCCCCACGTGTGATAAGGCTTAAGTAACAAAAGCACTTTGGTTAAGGTGAAGGGGAAGATTGTGGCTTCGGTTGAATATTCTTAAAGTAAACATCTCTGCTTTGAGTCACTTTTGGCACCGAAATAGATTTTGCTTGCTGTAATCATCTGTTCGTGATGGTTATTAAGAGATCCCTTCAAAATTTCCTTTCACTGTAAGTAATGTGGGACAAAATCCACCTATCCAATTTTGTGCAAAAATGTATTCAGAAGTTTACCTGAAGTCCTTAAAGATGCAATATTTAAGAATTTTAATTTAAAACAAGAAATAAGTAGAATTATGAACAGAATGTGAAAAGATAACAGTTTTGATGTTATGTCAAATACGTCTATGTATTAAAAAGATATCTATCGAAGCTAGCATGCTAATCAGCTAGCCCCGGCCCATCCTGTCTCATAATAC
>JAPZEA010000001.1:17297879-17309407 GCA_029783685.1 Heniochus monoceros | reverse complement strand
GTTATCTTACACATCCTGATACAAAAAATGAGTGAGTGACAACGTTGTATCTTACAGTGTGTGTGTGTGTGTGTGTGTGTGTGTGTGTGTGTGTGTGTGTGTGTGTGTGTGTGTGTGAGGAACAGTGAGATGGAGAGAGAAGGCGATTGGATGAAGGGTTTAGTTTTGTTCTGAAGTGGCTCTGGATGAGCAGACATGGTAAAGAAAAACTCTATTAAGACTTAGCATTTTCATTAGACCTTCTCTGTGTCTTCCTAACACAGACACACACGCAGAAAACTGGCAATGTTGGTGCGTGTTATATATAACATTTTTGTTGTCACACTGCTCGCTGCGACATCTTAGCCTTAATTATAGTCACAGGAAATTGTCAGACAGCTGTAGAGGAGCAGGTCTGTGTGATTTAATGAATCACAGACAGTCAGTCTGAATATTATTATTATTATTCAAATGTATGAAGGTTATAACCTTATAAAACAATTCGTAATTGTATGACTAATAGGGCACGCTTGTAAGATTGTGACAGTGATCCCAAAAATTCAAATAACTACAAGCCTATCAGATTTAATTGATATGTGAACTGCATATCCACAGTTTGTAATGCATCTTTTAAATGGCCGCTGGTTACTGCTGAATATGTATTTGAGTCTTCAGCAGTCTTTTTGTTTAGTTTATGTTGTGCAGTTTATTTCAACAACTTGCTAAAGTTGATCCCGCAGTAGCACATCACCAGGGTGCCACCAGTGGAAAATAAAAACATTGCACTGACAGGGAAAATAAAAACTTGGAGCCATTATCTTTATTTAAAATGTGCGGCTGTGCCAACAATTTGCGGCTGTGTTTCTCATGATTCAGACGGTCTGGAGCTTCAATCTTTACCATCAACATCTGAAAGGACACTAAACTTTAAAAGTGATGCATTCGCCCATTCCCGCCAGCCCATCAGTTTTACAGGCTGCGGAGGAATATTCTGCACGCTCAGAATCCCAAATCTCTCCAGTTTCTCACAGTTGGCAGAGGCAGATATGAGGAAGAGCGTCTGGCAGGCGCTGGTGTCCTTCGCTGGGGCCTGCTTCTCTTTGTGTTTCAGAGGGGACAGTGGAGAGAGCGCACCATGAACTTCTCATCATACAGTGTGTGTTTGGGGTGGGGTGGGGGGTGTTATGTTCATTAGCACAGTCAAAATGCCTGCAGGCATAAGCAGAGGAGGAGTGAGTGAAGGAGAGCGGCGAAGGGGGGGGGGGGCTTGTATGGAAATTGACCAGTGTGCTGTAACTGTTCATCTGGTGTAGGCCTTTGAAGTGAGCTGTTCAACACTGCAGCCGGCCTTGTTCTTGATAATTGCCTAAATGATCTCCATGGAGCGCGGGGTTGTGTTACAACTGAACTAATCCAGGGGCAACCCGCTGATTTGACAGAGAGCTCTTCGCTATGTCAGTCCCCCCCCACCCACCCACCCCTCGCCCAAACAACAGCCTATCTTCCATTCTGTTTCGTCTGTTTATGAGACTAACGCAGCGGGGGGTGTCATGGTAGTGATGTGGGTTCTGGAGGCGCGGGCGGGGGTTCTGTTTGTTGTAGGGATGATGGCCTCTGTGCTCCCCGAGCTTAGCCACACGCTTAACCCGCACTCCTTGACATCATACCCTCCGCTCGGCCCATTGATATGTAAATTAACGGCAGCCCCGTTTTCAAATGAGGGAGGAATAATTAGTCAGGAGCACTTAGCAACAACAACAATAATACACGCGTCTGATCCAGGCTGAGCTGCTCTCTCTTTGTCATTTGAGCTGCTGCTGGCAATCAGACAAGACCCCCCCAACACCCCCCCGCCTTCCCCTCCATTGCAGCACCAGAGACACTGGTGGGTGGTGGGGCATCCACAACAAGTACAGTGTTTGGCCTTTTGGAGCCTCACCAGGGTTTAGGGAGCCAGTGGAGCATGGAGGCCAAGCAGAGCCCTAGGCCAAGAGCAGCGAGTGCAGAGCACAGCCTGGGTTGGAGACCTCTCTGGTATGCAGGGAGGTCAGAGCAAAGAACGAAGCGGAGAGGAAGTAATGCGGATACCCTGAGACCTGAGCTTTACAGGTCCTGGAGGAAGAAAGAGCGCCGTCACACACATGCCCATGAAAAAGGCGAGGCTTAAGTGGGAAAATGAAAGTTCAGTTCAATTTTCAGTGAGGAAAGAACTGTGTTAATGTGCGCGTCAGAAAGAATGAGAGCGAAAGAGCGCGCGAGGAAGGGAGAGTTGATAGAAACAAAATGGCCGATGAAAGAGGGGGGGGAAAAAAACAGCAGCCATTTCGGGAATATGACTCAGTACCTTGACGGGGAAAAATGTATTATTATGTCCAATTTACATACAGCGCCAGTACTTCAAAGAGGCGGGTGTCATGTTAGAACTCCGGTGCCAGGCGTAATGAAGAGCCCCCCTCCCACTGTCCCAGGACAGGCCCGGTTGCATGGTATCAGGTAGACTAAGGTCCCATATAAAAGCGGCCCCTATGAATTATAAATCATAGGCCACTGGAGCCACAGCCTGTGGGATACAGAAAGGGGTAAGAGGGACTATATTCCCGGAACAAAGGACAGCGATGGGAGGGGGGGTGTGGCGGCGATGTGGTGGGTTAGTGTCATACGGTAAAAGTTAAAGAAGGACACAGAATTGATGGTGTGCCACTGCTGTCATTGTCAAAACACACTGTGAGTAATTGTATTAAAGGTTTAAACAACTGGCGCTTTGATGGGTCCGCGCTGTGTTTTCATACTCTCTTTATTTACACGTATTCGCACTAAAACGTGGAAATATGTTACACATGTGTATTGTGCCTCATGGGGAAGCCATAGGAAGGGCTTAGATTTCTGAAAACCGTTTTGTGTACGGGCGCACACACGAGAATAAGCAAGTGTGTGCATGTGTTCTACTTTATGCTCGTGTTCATGTGAAAAGATTTCTGAGCCGACTGGAGTTTTTTCTGGTCCTCCCCATTGGTCAGTGGGTTGTAGGCCTGGTCCAGTCAGAGGTGATTGAATAGAAATATTGTTTTTTTTTTCTTTTTTGGAGGGGTGGGGTGGGATTGGGGGGGGGGCATGCTGATGAAAGGTTGATTGATATGGTGTCAGGCGCTCTGTGATGGATTAAATTGTGTGTGCAGACGTGGCCCTGGCCAGTCATGGCTGTTGCTGCCTTTTCCGCCAGCCACTGCTGCGGCAGCTTTAAGAAAATTTGATTTTCGCAGCTCAGAAACACACGGCAGCCCCTTTCTCTCCGCTGCCTGACTTCCATTTAGTTTGAGAGTGCACAAGTGATTCTTTATTGGATGAAATCTGCGCCGGATTGGATAAAGTGTTAGAGCGCTGAGCCATCTATCACTATCACCGCCCCAGCTCCAGTTTCATTTTAAAAGAAAAGAATAAAAGCAGAAAAAAACAGAAAAGAAGAAGAAGAAAAACAGACAGCCATAGGATGTTGGAGATTTGAAAATTAACTGTGGCAAGGAAAAAAAAGATCTATCCTCCAACCACTAAGCCTGTTTCCTCTGTTGGAGGATACCAAGCTTTTCACTGTAGAGATGCCTCCATGAGTCACTAGTCTCTGCAGCTCTCCTGACTCCTGCTCTCATAACGCCTGCTGACCGGCCCCACACCTGTTCACACCCCGCTCCATAGGCCCAGCTCCTTCCACACAGGTGCTGCTGTCTGCTCCTCATACGATCCTCCACATGATTCTGACATCTTGTGATTCTCGTACAAATCTGAACAAATGTCGCGATCAGACCCTGAGAAGAATTTGCCATGTGGCAGGCATGTGTTAAAACTGAACTAAAAGTTCTTTTACTGAATGTCAGTGGAAGTGTTAGACTGTGTGACTACAGCAACACGATACAGGATTTAAAGTAGATCCTATCCAACAAAACTGTAACATGTGTTCAGTTGAAGGAGCTGCAGTTTACAGTTCAGTCGCGTCCAAGCCTCACATGTGTTCTCGTTTGATTTGGCATATTTCTCAGATCTTTTCAAGCAATGGTTTTCTAATTAGAATTCAATGATTTGTAATTAAGCTCATTTAAAAACACATCTAAAACACATCCATTTTTTTAGATATTATCTAGCTTAGCTTAACTTTTTTTTCCAACTAAAGAAAGAATCAATATTAAAGTGTGTACATGCCATGTTTACATATATTTCACAATATATTTAATCTGGATGTGACAGACTAATTAGATCAAATGGGTTGTTGAAGTGTCGGTCGCCTCGCAGCCCGGTCGGCCTGCAGGCCTCTGTGCTGACTGACGGTGGGGAAACAGCAGCGTGACAAAGCCCCTAACCCCACAGAGCGCCACCCCTCTCACCCCTACCCACACAAGTTTACTCTAACTCATCAGGCCTGCATCTCCGCTCCGGCCCGGCCCGGCCTGGCACGGCACGGCCTGGCCCGGCTCAGTCTAAACCTGTGAATTAGTCCGACCTGTTTGTTTGTGCACATCTGACCGTCTCTCTTCCATCCATTTTTAAACACTATCCCTTATACACCCACCCCCCCACGTCCCCCCGTCCCCTCCGTCTGTCCATTAGTGCTCTGCTGCATAAAGCAAATGGCCATGAATTTACCTCAGGGCGATACAGACAAGAGCACTGGAAGGTAGGGAGGAAGGAGAGAAGGAAGGAAGGAAAGGAGGAAGAGAAGAGAAGGAAAAAGAGCTGGGGGAGAAAAGGCGGCAAAAATTGTGAAACTCCTATGTATTTCATTTGGTCTTACATAATTCATTCTGAAATGCATCTTGGATGATGTAAATCTGTTCAGAGGCACCCTCTATTCCAAGCCTTTACCCTTAAATGTCTCTGTGGTTGTAGTGTCCTGAGGCAGTTTGGACCTACCAGCCTTCCCCACCCCCAGCCTTAATAAATCATTATGGAGCAGAGCCGCACTTATCAAGCTGGTCAGAGACCTCTAATGAGCGCAGGGACCACGACTCCGCACAGCCCCAGAAATATTTTATTGAGAGTGCATTTAAACACACACCGCTCATGGATTACGACCGCACTGGTGAGCCCTCTGTATCGCATCTGCATCGTGAATAGCAGGCCCGCGACCTCAGACGGTGTGTGAGACTCACGCGTTGTTTAAGCTGCCCGCCGCGATGCAGCTCGCTGTCCTCAAGTCTGCCTCGTCCGCCGGCCGACGCTGAGTGCCCTCTACGGAGCGCTTGGATTATTTCCTGCATCCTGATGGCTCCTGTGGGGCCTTATGACCTTTGCTCTCATGCTCTAGTTATGATGGCCCTTCAGAGAAGAGGACATACTTGCAAGTCAGACTCAGGTCATCTCCCTGAATAACGGTCTTCAGCGTCTTTATGTCCATTGTGCGCTTTAAGTGTGAAATTCAATAGGCAGAATTACAGAAATCTACATGCTTCTTAATTTAGGATCTTGACAAATTATGAACATTTTTCTTTTCTTTCTGAGCCCACTGATTTCATTATTCTTTTGAACTATATATTACACTCCCTTTTCTCCACGTCTCAGTGTGAATTAATTGATGGTGTCAGTTGCTGTTTGATTGAAATGAAGTCTAAATAGCTCGTACAGGAGAAACACTTTGCTTTGAACGCCACGCAGCTAACTTTTTCTTTATAACAGCTTTGTCAAATCAAACATCAATCAAATCGACTGTTGCGCCTTTAAAAAAAAGCAAGTCCAAGTGCTTCTGCTCATGTATCTTTCCTAACGAATTAATGCAATTTAAACCAGAAAGACATTTGGAAGTGAAATGAGGAATGGAAAGAGATCATGTCACAGGTTAAGGCCGGTCTCTTTGATACAGGCAGACTATCATTAAAGAAATGCTCAGGCTCTCAGCCATGAATCCACCATTCAAAAATACCTGACCTAGGATAATGGCAAGTACATTGTTAATGCATCATTATTTTAATAAGTTGGAAAATTACTTAGACCACTGAACAAAGACAGAATGAGCAAGGACTCACTGACAGTAATAATAAAAGGTAAGAAAGTTTTTCTTTTACATTCCTTTTAAGTTTCCAACATCCAAGACTGAAGAAAACTGGTTGGAAAAAAAATCATTACACTGTTGTTTCATCTGACTCTTTTCTTCCCCAGAACAGAAACACCGGGCTGATTAAAGATGACTAAAAACTAAAACCGACCAAGCTACATACTTCTTCTCTTTCCTCCTCTCTTCAACTTTTATTTTTAATGGAAAATCGGCCCCGAGCTCGTTTACTCAGGAACAGAGGGATATAAATGTTTTAAAATTTAACAAAAAAAGAAAAAAAGAAAGGGAAGAAAATGGAATGGAAGAAGGAAAGGATAGGTAATAAGAGAAAGATTTTAATCTCAATAATTCATAAAGCAGTCCTTCAATCCCCTTTTGCTATCTCCTGACTGGTGTTTGATGAAGATACAGGCTTTCTCTCTGCTGGGCTCCAGCAAGGTAAATGTTGTGCGGTGCAGATAGGCCTCCGATAAGACCAATATATGAGACACTTACCAGGGGGAGTGGGAAAACGGCATTACCCAAGCAGAACATAGGGGAGGAGAGCAAAGCAGAGCAGGACCGGATCAGAAACGAGGTTAGAATGGCAGGAAAGGCCCTAAGGGAAGCCAGGCAAGACAACAGCTCAGACTGCACACTGATTGTAGCACCCAGGGTCGCGGGGTCAGTGAGAGGCTGGGACGTGGACACTTCAAGCTCCTATGTTTGCTCATATAGAAACCAGGGATGGGCGCGATTAGTTGACTAGGCCGTAAAACCGGAAACACTAGTGAGTTAAACTTTTATTATTATTTGTTAATGTGCACGTTTCAATTACAGGATAATGTGCAATGTTGATGATGCATGCTGCAAAGGGCTGCACATTTCAGCAGCATTTAAAATACAATTTAGTTATTGAAGGATGTGTTCAGCGGTTTTAAAATGGGTCGTAATATATCAAATGTTTTTTCACGCTGTGTTTCATATTATGGATTAACTTGTGCTCAATTTGACTTTTTTTCAAGTGTTTTCTTACTTTTAGACCAGTCGCCCAACCTAATTTTAAACCTCCATTTAAACATCAGGGAAATTAGGAACATCCCTAATAGAAACTCATGTGAAACCAGTGTTGTTTGTAATATGTTGCATTTCACGCAATATGCTATTTTTTATTTTTGTGATCTGCAGCACTGCCTTTCTGCACAAGGACGATCTGGTATATTTCATGTCTTGTGTGCACTAATGGTATCATTTTTGTCCAGACTTCACAGTGAAACGTACGCTGGTTTGTAAAAGAATGAAGATGGGCAGGCTGAGAGTGTTGAGAGAGAGAGAGAGAGGGAGAGAGATGAGGAGGAAGGAAGAGGGCTTTGCTGCTCTGAGGTACAGCCCTCTGATCTCCTTTTAAGTTGTGGCCCAGCATGCTCAGCAACATAGCCAGTCAAACCTGCAGCCCCCCAGGGTTCAAGCTCTGCTCAAAGGGTTCTCCTCTCTGAGGATCCTCTGCGTAACCGCCAGGCCACAGCTCCTTTCCACCTCAGTGATCACACACGCACACACGCTCCCCGACCAGGACTCGCATGTTGACACTGTGTTTGAGGAAGCGTTCTGTGATAATGTCCCAGTATTGATCAGCTATCTGTGATGATAGCTGTTGGGAAAGCGACCTGAATTCAATCTGGAATGATTGTTAATACTGGATATGTGGCTCAGCCTGCGGTCTGCTGTAGTGGGGGTGAGGGTGTCGGGGTCCAGGGTTCACCAAAGGTGAGGGGCCCTCCCTCCCATCTGTAGTCCTGGGAGTCAAGTTCAGCCAGAGGGTCTATGGGGGACTGGAGGTCTGGACGCCATGTCCATCTGGATCAATCTGCATAGAGAGGCCAGCTGACTGAGACAGCCCCTCCTGGCTGGTGACAGGAGAAGATGGCTGAAGGGGACGGTTGATTTGGGAAATGTGATTTTTCTAAGCAGTAGAGAACTGAACTGCCGGCCTTTATATTTGGTTAATGCAATGCAAATTGATTTTCAACATCACCATCACTGCTTATATCTCACTGGTTCATGTTTATTTGACTTACGGTATGTATGTAATGGAAGGATGCGGTCAGTAATTACTTTATTTAAAAATATAAATGACACTAAAATAAAGTGACAGTAAACCTGCAACTTGGCAACTTAAATACACACTTATCGAAATTAAAAAGCACATTTAAGAAGCACATTTGAATATCAATGTCAGTTTTACAATTTTTGCTCTGAAGGTGGATGCAGACTGGTTTGTTTGCAAGTAGTTGTCATGCATTTGTGAGTGTGTGTGTGTGTGTGTGTGTGTGTATAAGGCATTCATGAGATTAGTGTGAACCTTGTCCTCCCTGAAGGTGCAGAGGCCAGGCACACTGCCGCCGCTCATATGCATCTCTTTTATTGTCTATTGTGTGTAATCACAGTCCTCTCGCTTCTCAGTGCCAGACTTTTGACCCTTTTTATTTTGCTGTCCGTTTTCAGCTGCCCCGCAACCTAACAGGCATTAGACTGCTGAACAGATGTGCAGGGGGCAGCCAGTGAATGCTAATGAGGGCTTCTGAAACACCAAATCCTTTTCATAGCCTGGGTGACAGAATGAGGAAAAAGTAATATGAGACATGTCGAGTCCAGTTTTTAGCAAAATTATGGATTTATTTTTTAAAAAAGAAGCTTTAATTACAGCTAAAGCTCATCAGTCACCGTGCGCGTCGCAGGCCATACGTGTGTGTGTTTGTGTGTCCGTCTGTGTCAGCGCGTGCACATGCCTGTGCGCGTCTCTCACATGCGAGTGCGTGCACGTGCGTTGCGTGCGCGTGTGTCCCCAGGCTAGACAAAGCATGCTACTCCTTGGCAGTTCCCCCCTGTCACTGCAGAGGCCTCAGTGTGTGAGTGCGAGTGTGTGTGTGTGTGTGTGATCAATCTCACGTGGACCAGTCATGGTGTCAGGGCAGCAGTGGATCTGACTCTCTCCCCCTCTCTCTCTCTCTCTCTCTCTCTCCCTCCCTCCCTCTCTCTCTCTCTCTCTCTCTGTCTCTCTGCCTCCCTTCTCTTCTCGTCTCCCGTTTCTCTTCCTCTTTCCCTCTTGCTCCTCTCCATCCATCCTTTTCTTTGACTGTGTGGACAGTAGGAGTGCCGGGTCAGGAGCGAGCCTACACAGCGCCAATCGTTCTAGAGGATAATTAATGCATGCCGAGCTGGAGGGCTGATCCCGCCACCGGACGGCTCCAAACAGGTACCTGTGCCTTCCCTTTCTGTGGAGCTGCCCTGCTCTGTTTCACTTTGTCAACTGAGCTGCGCTGACTGACTGATTTGCTGACCAGCACTCACTCATGCTTTCACTTTTTTCACACTCTCTCTCTCTCTCTCTCCCCCTCCCTCCTCCCCCCTCCCTCCCTCACTCTCTCTCTCTCTCACACACACACACGTGCTTCTACACACACTGTACACAGCATGCACGCCCATTACTGAGCAACTTTTAATAGTGGTTGCTGGAGTGAGAATAGCTCAGTTTCCCTGTTGATCTACATTGTGTGGGTTCACAGGTTTACAGGTGTAGAGTTAGAGAGACACGTTTTATGCTCCGAGGTGGCAAATGTCATGTTTTTCAAGTTGAAGTGGGTTGTCTTTACTGCTCTGGGCTGTACTAGGTGCTTCTACACCTCTGATCGCCTCTGATCGACTTTCTCAAAGGTTACAGCTTTTCTCTTTTCTGTGATTTTGTGCATTTGATGTGTTTTTCGCTCGCCGAGATAAAAAACAAAATATGTGGCAAACTGTGATGATTCTGAAGCAGTTAAATCTGTTTGACTGCTTTGCAACATACTTTTTTTTACCCTGAAGTGGTTACTGAAATGTTGCAGTTTACTGAAATAACAAATTCATAAAAATGTCAGAAATAGAGAGATATTCATTTATATTATTTAAAGGCAGTAGTGGCTGGTTAACTCACATTTAGTTGAAATTACAAAGAAATCTTTCCTAAATTTCTAATTTACCTTTTATGATTTGAATGATACAGTATGATTAACATGGTGCATTAGTTAATATAGTAACAGACATTATAGTTTTCCATCTATATAATCATATTTACTACTGATTTAACAGGCATTCATCAAATCCATGTAAAATAATAGAAGATTGATATCACATGGAAGCTTTTTCTTTACCACGCTGCTGTAAAGTCACTTGTTTTTGAAGTTTACCTTCGACCACTAGTTTGGACTGACTGACTGGATCAACTTTCTGTGGGCATGCAGGCAAGCAGCTACTTCACAGATATGAAGGAAGAGGAAAAGGTGTTTCCTGTAAATGTCACATTCATTTTTAGATGATGAGATATTTTTCTAAAGGGTCAGCACAAGAATTCCTGCCAGCTCTGGAAGCTTTGAGAGGAGGGGGGGGGGGGTTAATTTACATGACGGTCTCTCAGAAATCTTAACCTTTTGCTGCTCGAGTGCCCACCTGTCACATGTGTTTAAACTGTCATCGTGCTGTGTTGTATTGTAATATAACTTAAATACGTTTGCAGTCCATTTATTAGATGAGGCTAGGTGACCCATTTAGAAGTTGCGTTAAACTTAATTTGCACGTACATACCCACCAGTCCAAAAGGTTAATGGCAGACAAATTAACCCCTGCAGCATTATCTTACAAATGGCCTGCAGCATACGATAACCTATAATCAATATCACCAATTACGTGTCAGACAGGGGCTATTGGCCGTGACCTGTCTCTCATGAAGAGACTTTCTGAGGAAACAGGATCTCCTCCGCCATGCAGATGCAGGATCTCTCTCATTCTGATGTCATTACAGACACCTGGGGCCACCTACCAGAGTCCATGCAGCTGATTCTGTAGCTTCATAACCTTCTTCTCTTTCTTTTTCTTCGTCTTTTCTCTTCTCCTCCATCTTTGTTTGATCTGCATCTTCATCCTCATTTTCCTCTTATTCATATTCCTGGTTCTCTCCTTCTCTCTGCCTCCTCAAGCCAATCTGGTCTGCATTTTAAGTTAAAACGATTAAAAAGTTTGGGCGACCCTTCAGCAATTTTTAATCTCAGATGTTTCCATATTGTTTTGTAACAATATCTTGCACTTCTATGAACAGGTGACATTATTTCATCTCTCAAAATACCTGAAACATATTTTATTAATTCAGATTAAATTGTTGTACCCTCATATGTAATCCTTTAGTTTTTTCAGTTGTTTCAGTGATTTGTATCATTATTGTGTCAGAATAAATTATTTTAGATACATCTTTGTTCATAATATTAACATAAAAATTAGTGAAGTGATGGAAATCTTAAAAAGAGCTGTTTCCTCCCTGAAATGGCGTGACTGTGGACATCCTGGCATGTCATGTGCAAATCATCACAGGGGTGAGCTCCATTTACAACTGAGACAACATCAAGTTCAGTCCTGACAGCAGGAGCCTCCTGCAACGCTGCATCCTACCAGTCCAGGTGTTACATCACAATTACATAAATAATTGGCAATGAATAAATACACA
>JAPZEA010000001.1:17146832-17160542 GCA_029783685.1 Heniochus monoceros | reverse complement strand
CATCTGAGCAGCAACTGTCCATCAGCCCCTGAGGTGTGATGACCATAGTCTGGCCACTCCCCCGAGGCTCCGCCCCAAGTCATGATGACAACACAGAAAGGAGAAGAAGACTCTGGAGTGTGTGTGTGTGTGTGTGTGTGTGTGTGTGTGTCTGTGTGTGTGTGTCTGTGTGTGCATATGTGCACATTCGCTTTTGGGAGTGCAGACAGTGTTCACGTGCACTTGTAAATTGCAGCACACAGAGACACCACAGTTCTCCACAGGAAACCACAGGAAACAGAGTTTTGACGCTATCGCTATAAGCATGCGAAATGACAAACAAGATTTTTTTTTTTTTTTTTTAAGTACAGCGTGTCCCCTATGGCTTACATGTCGTCAATAGGAAGTTCACAGCAGACGTCAAGCTGCTCGGGTGGGGGAACTACACTCAAAACATAAACAATGTTAAAAAAAGACAAACCTTTTAAAGGGTTTCTGGTGCTTTTTGCACCCTCTCACCTCAGTGTGTATTTCAGAGGACCACTCTGGCAGACGCTGCAACTTCAGCCCTGGAAAGCAGCACCAAAGACTCTCCCAAAAAAAGTTTCCATGCTCTTTCTTTTTATATTTGTGTTATGCTTCACCACTCCTGCTGTCATCATCGAGCAGCTGCACTGTAGTCACTGTAGCACATTAATGCTTACAGCAAGCATTTCATTTGAAAATAGGAGTGAATGACAGTTCCCTTCTTTCTTTACATCAAATGGAATTTGAGGAGTTACAACTTCTATCAGTTTGTGGTCTGTCGGGACCGACACTTTTAGCACTTTTTTACATCTCATATATATTCTAAAAAGTTGTCGAATGTAATGTAAAATTGAGGCAGAAATGAGCCGCATTAGAAAAATGCAGGAACTTAAAGAGGTTTAGATCATTTCATGTAAATCATTTTAGAAAGCTGCGACAGTGAATATAGAGACGGGGCAGATTCCTGTGTGTATCCCACACACACACACACACACACACACACACAGGCCACAGTAATGATTGTGAATTAATATCCTTGCAAAATGATCAACTCAGACAATGTAATATTACCCAACAATAAATACATCGTAGACAAAAAAGGAGAGAAGAAAGAAGCTCTTCTACCAGCTCCAAGTGAAAGCATAAATAAAGTGTGGCACATCTTTTACCTTCTTCAATTATCTGCCTTTTGACATGCAAGCTGAGCACGGTGTAATTAACATCTCAGGAGATAATGGGGTCGCTACTCACTGATCAATCTCACACATATATTATTTGCCTTTTACCAATCCAACCTTCTGTTATTCTAGGAAGGAAATATCCTACAACAGATTTTTTTTCCCTTTTGGGTGGGGGCATTTAATAAAACTCTGGTAATAGGCCTAATGACTCATCCAATTGAGCTCATCTTCCAAAACATCAATTAGGCTAAGACCCAGTTTCCACTCAAATGGAGCCTCTGCTATCACAATAAATAACAAATCTTCTCCGATTCATGCACGATGTGACCGTGTTGTCATTATCAATCTCAGACAGCCTCACAACGGACAGATGAATAAGATTGTTGGAGATTCTTTAAGATCGTTCTCTCTGTGCCTTTGGCAATAACAGGTGTTACAAACTGGAATTTATTTGACCTTCTCAGTATTGGTTTAATTCACTTACTTTTGAACAGGGTTACTTTGGCTTAGGAATAGAAATAAGCTTTAAGGTACATTCTTAACTCATTAGAACTGAAGACACGTCTCTTTACTACAATATATAAACATATTATAGATTCACTCAAACCTTTTACCAGATCAAATCCACTAAAATCAATCTCTGTGTACAGTACACAAAGACCACAGTAGAGCAACAGCATTACAGGTGGTGCTGCACTTTAAAGCTCTTACATTTGCTTTTATATAAAGAAGAACCATGTATGACATGTTCTACTGAACATACAATCAACCCATATTGACCAATTAATAAAACTGTTGCCACAGATAATTGTCAGCATTCACAGACATTCCAGTCTGCAACTGTACCTTCATATAAAACAAAATCAGTAACCAATAATCAATAACTAAAATACCTTGCCTCTGATGATTTGCACAGTTTGCGTCATCAGCTTTTTAATTTATAGATGCTGTATTTTGTATATAAAGTGATGATCCTCAACATCCTCAAAACCATCAGGCATACTGACAGCACCACAAAATACCCAACAAAGGTTCTCCCAGAGGAATCATATCTGTATATAACATTAACAAAATATACTGTAACTGCAATACATTTTTATAACAAACTGACATTTAGTTCTGTTACTACCCTCCACAAACCAACAATGTCAACATGTCATGGCTGTTCAAAGCAGCAATGACCCCTGACGCTGTGTACATGACAGAACCGCATAGCGGTTCTCCCTCAGGTTATTTGCCTTTGAACAAACCTCAAATCAGCCCTGAGATTTATGTTGTTTTGTGTGCGTGTCCCTCCCTCCCCGAGGACCAAAGCTAAGCATCTGTCCCCTGAAAGAACTCACTGGCACACAGCTAACTAACAGGGGTGGAGGGAGCAGGGAGGGCACAGATCAACATACAGGACATTACAGATAGGAGCAATGATTGAATACCTTAACAGGAGAAACCACACTTCCTCTTTAAGAGACTGAGCTGGCAAAAGTGCGTAATAACTGTATCCCTGTAATGACAACTGCTGCTCAAGTTGCATCACTCACCAATCTGTTAATAGTACCTCACACACTGGAGCTGTGTTGTTAAACCTCAAGACTGAGCATAATAGTTGCCTTTATTTGGTAATGCTACTAGCCTTTCTAGCACCTCAGCAATTCTCTATTAGTGTTGGATTTATCACTACTTGTCAGTCACTCTGTCACGCAAAATGAAGCTGTTTAATGGAAAGGAAGTGGTCTGTCTATACTGTACAAAAAAAAGCACTTTCTGACAAGAATTCAGTGTGAAACATTGCACAGACAAAACAGAGCTATGTTCACTCTTTAATTATCAAATGTGCATTTCATACAGGATGTCACTGCCTCAATCAACAGAAGCGTAAAAATGAAATAGGATATGAATGAGGATTCTATCCCCTGACTGTACCTTTACAAATTCTAGCTTTCTTCACTCTTTTTGACTATACAGACACCAGCTAATGTGCAGCTGTAGTAGAACTTGTGCATGTCAGAGACATAATAAAATATACTCTTTGAAGGTCAAAAACTCTGAAAAAGACATAAAATTACAATGGGCAAAAAAGATATAAAAGCTGATTAAAAGAAGAGAATCTAAGACAATCGCTGCTGTTGTTGCTGCGGGGAGTGTTATAAGTTGTACTTTGAGCGTATTATTAACTCAACGCTGCCTGGACACGCGGGGGCTGTTTTACAATTTAGGCTTTAACAGATGTGCGTTTTATGTGGCAGGTTCTCCAGAGTTTAGATGCCGCTGTCCACACAGATGAGGCCGTAAGGCAGGTCATAAAACCTGCCTTTGAAACTTTGGGCGGATTAATGCCGGCATGACAGCCAGCGAGCAGAGATCTGAACGGCTCACCTTTTCAGCACACCCACGTGTTTACTACTCAGGATCCCACCAGATGAAAGCCAGGGATGGCGAGGCTTGGCCAGGCGAAAAGTTGCGCCTGCTACATGTTCAATCCTATCTGACTGCTAAATTCAAATTTCCTGCATATCTACTCCTGGGTGGTATGAAGTAATGTTGCACACGCATCTTTAAAATGCGCAGTTTACCGTAATGTGAATACTGTATTGTAGGGTGACGACAGGTAATTGTACTGCAACCACATTGTACAGTGTAATTAGTGGGATTTACAAACCTTCAACTCCCCCCAACCCCTGCTTTACAAGGTGGAATTCCTGGCAGCACACACACACACACACACACACACACACACACACACACACACACACACACACACACACACACACACACACACACACAAAGTCCCCCATCAGCACCACAAATCACAGTGATGAGCTAAGCCGTGGCCATTGTTCGGCCATTGAGAGAGAACAAAATGGGAGGAGTGAATGTTGTTCAATGGGAGGTGACTGATGGTCTTCGCCTTCGACTCACTTCATTGGTTATTACGGCGAGGGGCGATCTACTGAATCGTGTCAGTTGTCGGGGCAACCGGTGGAATCTGTGTGGTATTCTGGAATAAACAACGCTTTAACTTACTGAAACGAGGAAGGACGTGAGAGGAGGAAGGAAGGAGTGCAACAAGGAGAAACCTGTGAAATGTGAATTATTGAGACGTTTGGCTTGTAGGTACACAGGTTTATCTCTCTGCCTCTGTGTCTTTCTCGCCATGCTTTTGGATTAGGGATAGAGTGGGCTAAGCCGACAGTGAATAGACACACACCAGCAGTGATGCCGGGTGTGTGAGTAACATGGTGTGGATTAACCAACACACAAATACTCTGCCCATCAAAGAGATCCTGTGCTGGACTAACACACACACACACACACACACACACACACACACACACACGCACATTCCCTCTCTCATTCAGTTTTCCCCATGTTGTCAGTCAGTGTTGAGTGACTGGTGACTAAGAGCCCTCTCCTGTGTAAAAGGTCAGCAGGCTCCTTGGAAAGAAAGAGTCAGCTGTCTTTTTGGAAAGCAACTGTTCTCAGAGCCTTCAGTTTGTCTGTCGGTCAGTCAGTCAGTCAGTCAGTCAGCCATTCCTAATCACAATACACTGTTAATTGAGGAGAACGGCGGTGAGGCGGTGGGGTCCATATAGTGTTTGTGACAGGGGAAACCCGAGGCTTGTTGTGACTGAGGCCTCACAGAATGAACTGTTTTTATGAACACAGACAGACAGAAAAAGGCAAGGTGTGCTGTTCCGCAACAGTGTTCATGGCAGGTTTATACTTATGTTTAATTATCATAGGTCCCTCTGTTTGATTGGCTGTGTGACAGACAAAGGGCATGAAACACAGTCTGTTTTATGTGGCTGTGAAGCAAATGTTAATGCGGTGTAGCTAAGTTCTAGTTCTTCTTTTTTTCTTGGTCGTAGAAAGAAACTCACCAAATTAGTAAATTCAAACACAATTCAAAGGTAAAACAGCCTCCCTCCCCTTCCAAAAAAAGTGACTGTTTGTCCCCATTTTGAAATGAATCTTACTTAATTAAGAAGCAATGAGAGTCCACAGATAGCATTCCTTAATTAGCTTAAGCTGGCTGCTGTAACCAGATCCACTGCATTAATGACAACACAGCCCCTGTGAAAAGCATCATTGTTCTCAAGATAATTGTCCTTTTAGTTAACGCGGCCTGGGAAGGGCTCTCCTTGTTAGAGGAGCTGGCTGGGACCAAGGACAGCCGGAGGCAGGGAGGGGACCGGGACTGATACTGGCCCAGTGCCCGTTGTGACAAGCCCACTTGTGCCCTCTGCTGAAATCCACTTAGTATGCAGTGGAATTAGCTGTCCCCAGGGTGTGGCACCAGGGGGTTGGTCATTAATTATATACCCTGAATCTTAACGAATGAGCAGCAATCAATAAAAAAAGCAGATGTATGCAAATAGCATGCTGATTATACTGCCTAATGACATGTCACGTTGTTGGCAGGAGAGAGCTGAGGGGAAAGAAGGAAGGAAGGAGATGGAGATACGAAATGAGTCAAAATACTCATGTTGAAAACGTGCATGTGTTCTGGCATAAACATAAATTATTTCCCTGCATCTTTGTAGCAGTGCATTGTTTTGAGCTTTGAACCTGCACTGTTTCATTAGCTCGTTAGATTCTGTTTCAGATCTTATCATCAGAGTTTTATGTTTCTCTGCGAGACAGAGCGCAGTGACTGTCAGCCAGGAAATGGTGTGAGACTTGAGGGTTGGGTCAGCTGGAATTTGAGCAAGACAGGGTAAACTCTGGTGGAGTCTGAGCTGTTGGGGTGTTAGTGGCACTGCTGATAAAGGCTATAAGGGAAAGCAGTAGAGGTTAGTTCACCTGCTTGGAACTCTGCCCCTGCACTGAGATCTCCATTGTATCCAGCCAGCTGGAGCTGTTGGAAACTCTATACCTGCCTTTAAGCAGAGAGGGAGGGCAGCCAAGAATTAACTGCTGCCTCATCCTGGCAGCCGCCAAGGATGCTGTCTGCCTCCATTCATGGCGAGCGTGAGAGGGCAAGGAGGAAAGAACAGAAAAGGGAGGGGAAAGAAACAGTCCTGGCAATGTGTGTCACAAAAACCTGAAAGAAATTAGGAAGAAAGAGGAACTAGCCGTATCAAGAATAATGTATCCTGCTTGGGCTCTGTTCAGCACATGAGGAGATTTTTGTCTGAACAATAGAAGTACAATAGAAATATGCACGTCTGCGCTTCCTCAAAGAGAACACAGCTCTTATTGGTGAGTAGTGTCGATTTCATGGCCCAGCTATGACTTTGTTTAAACTTTTCTCTGATAATCGATGTTTAATCCACTTTGAGAAGTCTTAACACTTGCAACGAAAACATTATGCATTAGACTGTAAACTGAGGTGTCGTCGACAGAAAAAAAAGTCCAATTTTGTTACAAAATGGACATTAACTGGCAGCAAAGTTAACTGTATTCGGCCACGTTGTAGTAATGCAAGTCCAGCTCTTCCCACCGCTGTCTAATTACAACCTGTACATAATGTCTGTCATGGTTTGCTGCCATAGTGCCTGACTAGACCCAGGGTTTGATTACGGTCCCCCATGGTCTTCCAGTTTCCCTTCATGACAGTGAAATCTAAGACCTTAGCATATCAGGAGGCCAGGACAGTCCAAGGAGAGGCCAGGGAACAGGTGGTGACCCTACGCAGCCTGGGAGTATATTATTGACCAGGGTCCAGCGGCCAGATTGATTACTTTATTGTATTGCCATGAACCTCAGTGGCCAGAGACATCTGGTTGACCCTGGCCGGACAGAGCATCGCAGTGACCCTCACCTTAGCTAAAGAGTTATGTGGCTTTGACCTGCTCCCTAATGAGGAGGTCTTGACCTGCTCAGCCACTGGCCTGAGTGCGTAGCTAAAGTGGGCCTACGCCTCTCCCTCCCTGGTGTCAGCCTAGGTAATTTAGAGGCAGGGGGTAGGCCAGGGTCTTGTGGGGGCCACCTTGTTTTTGGCCAGACTGTAGACCTTCCTCTGACCCATTGGTGTTCATTGTGTCAGCAGGATGGGCAGATCCAGGGAAAATGTTAATTAATCTTCACCAAATTACTTCAGAATGGTGGGAAATCAATACATCTCTATCAGATGTCCCCACTTCTAGCTAATGGTTCAGATAGATGGTGAAGGGGATTTATGCAACATTGCACCGCTAGATGTGTTTTTTTTTTTAGTCAATTACTAATCATTTAAAAAAAGTTTAAAGAAAACTGCATAATGTTTTTATTGTGTGCATGTAGGACTTTCACAGAGCAAGTAGAACCTCACGGTGCTGTGTGCGGTGCAGCAGTATTCTGGGCTGGATGCCACGTGGACTAACCTTGTGCCCTGTATAAACAGGGCGAGACAACAGGCAACACTAGGGAAACAGCCTTTACTCTGGTAGAGGCTGTTTCCTCTACCATCACTTCTACTTCCACTTAGCTGACAGACAGAATATCTGTCAGGCAGGTTTTTCCTGTACTCTACATTGGTTTTTAGTTGTCAGCTGCAGCTTCTCATCACAAAAAAAAAAACAACAGCCATGCACTGAATACTCTGGGTAAACAGTCGATTATGTAAATGCTTCTCCTTCCACCCCTCACGCTGCCTCTCTTCATTCATTGTCTTTGTTTAATTTGTTCATTTCCTCAGTGGAAGTTTCCCAAGACTTCCATCAAAAGATGCGCGCGAGGATGCTTAAATGTTTTTAACAATGTATGATACATCACATTTGAGCTACTCTGCATACGAGCAAGAAAAACATCTCACCACTTTACAATGCAGATTTATTTTTCCTCGCCATCTTTAGCACTTGTTTTCCCCTCCAGTAAATGGGAGGCACGGCTGTTGAGTGGAGAGGAGTTGATTTGCTTTCTGTTTGAAGTGGATACTGTAGTCCTGTTCAAAGCAGGTTGTGAAGGCCACTTTTCTAAAGAGCAAGTATCTCCTCATGCCTGAGCTCTGTGTGTAGGAAACCCTCTTGTTGCATTACTTGCATTACTTTTTGCAAAAGAAACATTCATACAAGTGATCAGCCAACACTAGCCATAGTCAGCCTTTGCTGATTTCTTTCCCATACCCAGTCCACACTCAATGCTGTCTTCTATCATTCTCACCTATTCAAAACAATGCAGCTTAAATTGCAGCCTGATGAAAGTGCAGTGCTTCTTTGGAAGTGTGAGTTTCTACATGTTAGAGAGGCCTCCTTACAGACTAGTGTGTGACTCATGAGGAAGGTAGGGGGCTGGCAGCAGGAGACAAGAGGTAGGAAGTGTGTTTTATGGGTGCTCCCTACATACCTGCCCAAAGAGGGGAATGCATGACCGCACCCATGCATCTGCAGGCGTTGCGGCTAATTACCGATAATAATATGTTGATCGGCAGGACAAACAGATGTTCCTGCAAATACACTCCTCTCTGCGCTCGCGCCCCACACACCATCCACGTCTTTTTGTTGTACAAAAACATTTCTTAACCAAGCGATTAAACAAGCGCGCTGTCAACATTAAGCAGCTTTCATTAAGACCCTGTACAGCATTTCTGATGCTTCTGCAAAAAAAAAAAAACGCACTGCACTCCATCACCCACCCTCCTCTTACTCTGTCCCAATTAACACTCAGCCCCCATTACATTGATTTGGAGAGGTGTAGTATTGGCTTGGTGGTCCATGAGCACATTGATCAAATTGACCAACCATGTGAACCATGAGAAAATGTTGAGCTGCAGATTTTTTTATTCCCAAAAGCGGGTTGAAAAAATTGCCAGTGGACATGAAGCTGTTGTATACCGTGTGAGTATATATTGTTTGGGTGTGTGTGTATTTACATATAGGTGCCTTTTGGCATTGGGCGAGGCAGTGCTGTGTTGGGGCAGGTTTCAGTGCATGGGCTTTCATGTGGTTTTCAGGCCCTTATAGGCACACGCCACACCCTAACTACATTTTTTGGGGGCCCTCGCTATTCAAGTGTTGCCCCCCCCTCCACCCTACCCCCACATCTAATCATGCCAAGCCCCTTGCACGCGTACACACAAACAAACACGCACGCACACTCCCTTATTGCCAGTCAAAGGGCAAACCGCCGCCCCACCTCCTGAAGGTGCACCTGGTATCTGCGAGTCCACTCCAATTACATCTCCCCAATTACAGGTTATGAACCAATTAGTCACCCTCTCGTTTTACACTGCCCCTATCACTCTCCCTCCTCACAGCTCAAATTTGGGGGCATCTGTTACAGATGGGGCAGAGGGTCCTATCATTGACAACATGAGGGAGGGTGCTGGTCGGGGGCATTTGCTGGTCAGTGTATCTCGAGGGAGATTATATGCTGTTGTTCGTTTTCTTTTTTCTTTTTTTGGGGGGGGGAGATAATGGTTGACATGTACATACCTCATCCAGAACAGCTGTCTGGAGGCAGTTGCCTTAGCAAACTCCAACATGCACATACGTTGTAAGAAACACATACTGGGGATCATTTAAGATGTCAGCTTGTAATTTGTAGTGGCACTCAACTTGAACTTTCAGGGTGAGCCAGTTGGCCCTGCTCTAATTCTCACCTCCTTGCTAGCGTGTTTTTTTTCAGTACGTATGTGCAATGAGGTGAGCACAAATGTGGACAAGCAAGTTTGAGCATGCACACATGAATGAGTGGGTATTTTTTTATTGTTATGTTTGTTATGCTTTGTTTCTATCTGTGTTATGTGGTTTATTGGCTTTGTGCGTATGCGTGTGTGTGTGTTTTGCAGTGTATATGTCTATCCTCTCAGCCTTATGGCTTCATTCCCATTTCTAGTTGGCATGTGTAAAGACTCTTAGCTATGCCCAGCACACTGGCATAGCAGCCTGAGTGGAAACTCGCGGCTCCATATCGAGAATTCATTCACAATATGGCACTGTATCTGGCTGCTATTTAGTCTCACATGCATACATATGACCGTATGACCACACATGCAGCATGGTGCAGCAGAGTTTGCAGCTTGGTGCTGTGTGTAAAATATTCCCTCATCGTATGGGGGATTGAATGGAGCTGCCTAAGGGCCCAGGGTTAAGATTCAAAGTGCTTTGGCTGTGATCTCCCAGCTTTCTGTTTCCTTTAGTATTCCAATAGCACTCTTCCGCAAGCTAGATCTTGTTTATCTTGTTTGCTGGCATGCTCTTTCAATGTCAAAACAATGACATCATTAATTAAACGTGTATTAAATGTGCAGTTCTCAAGGACCACTAGGCATCGCTGAATCTTTCGCCGCTGAGTGAAGTTTATTTCCCTGTGGAAAAAAATCATCTCATGGGTTTTGTTTTTTTGTCGGTGCGTTAATGTTTTATGAATACTATGCAAATGGGTTTTTTTTACCAATATTTGTATATGGCCACATTTTCTTCTGCTTTCTTAACACTCTTCCGATGGTCACTCCTGCCATCTGCCTCTGAAGTCCTAGATTATGATGTAATAGTGCGCTTTTTAGTGTGTGTGCGTGTATATGCTTATGCACATGTGTGCATGGGTGTACAGAGGAAATGTAAACAATGTAGACAGCGTTATCCAAATCTAAACAAAGTCTTCATTTAGAACAACCGCCCAGCAGATGTCAGTTGTGGGGTCTCATCCTCTTTCCCACATTTAGAATCAGGTCTTCTGTTACTTTACTCACCTCTGCAAACGATAACCTTAAATCCATGGATTGATTTTCTTCTGTATTCTGTATAGTACACATTGCAGTTTTTATGCCCTTGACACATGCTCCCTCTGACAGACTGAATCAATGAATGTTATGTGTCATAAAAGTAAAGCTGCAGTCCACTTCACATGCTTGCTTTTTCCCTGCAAGAGGCATCTGTCATTGGCTCGAGCCCCTGATCCTCAAGCTAATTACCCAGCAATGTGGGCCTGAGTTGAACCTCGGCTTCTTGCGCTGTCCCTTCATCTCCTTTTCCCTCGTTCTCCTCACTGTACTTTCTTGCACCGAATCCTCCAAGCCACATCAACACCCCACTGTAGCCTCCCGCTAAGAAGAGCAAAACATCATACCATCCCCATCTGTGAAAGCCCATAACCAAATCCTTAGCAGGTGCTACTTCTTTATCCTCACCCTTTAGCTCCCGTTGTCCCTTTTCGCTCTGTTTTTCATTGCGCTTTTCTCTTTGAGCGCTCTGTCTTCCTGCTTTTGTGTCTTGTGTATCTGTCAGAGGACTCATCCCATACATGAAAAGCTCAGAGTGTAAATATATTTAATATTCAAAGTATAAAGCTCTGGAGTAGAACGGTGGTGGAGCGGTGGAAAACTGGAGCTTCGGCTGGTTTAATATGCTTCCACATGCATGCATCCAAGTCAGTGCACATGCTTACACATGTTCATGCGCTAAAGATGTGTGCCTGTCCTCTGAGGAATGTGTGGGCTCTCTTGCAGTGTTTGACCTTCAGACCCCGCGCTCACGTGACTGAAATTCCACTCACACATAACACACACATACATGCAGTGTGCTCGCACAACACGCATGCACTCGGCTACTTTTATCTCCTTGCTCAGAAATAGAACCTGCACCACTTAAAAACTGTAATAATACCCCCGAGCCCCCACAGCTCACAGATAAGAAAGCCCAAAGATAAATGGCAGCAAATAACACCCATTTAAAACTTGGCTGTTTTGAGGCTGTTGATCCCTGTAAAATTGAGCCTTGCCATGAAATCATGTAGCGTGGGTGCACCAGTGTTCCCCTACCTAGCCTCAGTTGTGCTACGCTGTGCTCAGCGGGCTGCCCAGCTGGGGCCCAGATGTGGCAGCCATGTCATGCGGAGCTGGGTATCCAAAAAACTATTCTAGTTCCGATATGATACCTGAATTTCATTATTAATACCGAAAGCGTATCCTCCCATGAGAAATATAAAAATGGTTTTCTGCAGATCTCTTTTTTTCATGGAGGGGTTGGAGGATGGACTGGTTAGGGGAGCACCACCCTCTTCAATGTCTCCCACCCGTTTCAAGATGCCAGTGTGTGGTTAACACATGCAAAAGTAAAACAGTGTCCCTCACTCTTCGAAATAAGGCGGAGGGCATAAGAAACTGTTAACCTCCATCTCCCTGATTCCTCATTGACCTTGAACTACAGATGCTCTGATACCGATACTGATATCGGCCCGATCGGCGACAATGGGCCAATCAGGTATCAGATATTTTAATAAATATTCAATTCAGTGCTTTTATTGTTATGTATTTATTCGTTACATTTTGTTTTGCAGTGTTAGGAAAGCAGTGTTTTCAGTCAAGCCTGACGTTGCCGTACACATAAAAGAACGATCCCATCTCTTCATCACAGCGAGGCGTGCAGCTTATTAATTAAACACCAGTGTTGGATTGGTACTCTGTCTGGGCCGATACCCAAAGCTCAGGTGTCAGTGTCTGTATCTGGATGGAGAAGTAGGATCGCTGCATCCCTGCCTTGAACCTCGATATATTTTTTTCAGGAACAACTCCGCCGTTTCTATAGCAGCAAGTAGCGCAAACTGCAAATACGTGAAAGTTTGCACTTTTTTTCACTGCTTGAAACAGCATTGAAGACTGACGCAGTGGAGACGTTTGGCTGACTTTATTTTATCCTGAGCATTTTACTTTAAGTGGACTATTTAGCATTTATACCTATACAAATAATGTATAGTTTGCAGCTACCTATGCTGTAGTTATAAACAGATGATTGTTTATTAATGTACATATCACAACTATATTTTATATTATCATTCATTATCTGTTTATACCCCAGCCTCCACTTACAGGCGCCTACAGGTGTTATAGCTGTTGACAAATGCATTAATTAACACTTACAAAGTGTCTGCATACAGCTACATTATAGTGTGTTATAACCCACTTATTAAATGTTTGCATGCTGCTTAGAAATGTTAAATAGGAGGAAAAGGCTGGCCGTTTTATTCAAGAAAAAACTGTTTTTATTACTCAAAGTAAGAAGTAGAGTAAAAGCATTGTTTTTGGTATGAGTGCCGGTGTTGAAACATTCCAAATGGTGCGCAGCCCTAAATCTGACAGGTGCTCATGTTGAAGGACATGAGCCGTTAACCGCGAACGCTTGCATAACTGGGACAGCGGACTGCCGCTCAGTGCGGGCGGAGACCGGCAGTTGGATGTGAGAGATTAAAGATGGTGGCAGGGCCCTGTGGTCGTGAGGCGCGGCACTTCTGATGAGACGTGATTTGAGTCAGACGGCGTATGCCACTTGCTCTTAACACTCGGCTGACTCGCTGTTTTCATGAGCAGTTGACTGGAACGAGGTCACAGCTCAGCCTCTTCCCCACTTAACCACCCAGAGGCCAGCGCAAGACCCCCGCCTATGCTAACCGCACACACACACACACACACACACACACACACAAGTAGCTGCGACTACACAAAGTTTGCATATACTATGAGGTGTATTCTTCCTAAAGATCTTACATGCACATAGACTATGTCATTAAAGATAAGAGATTAATAATAGAAGAATGTGGTTGATTGCTGACACCATAATTGTACCTTTTTTCTGTTTTACTTCCTGTATTACTTCTTACTATCTTTACC
>JAPZEA010000001.1:17023244-17035180 GCA_029783685.1 Heniochus monoceros | reverse complement strand
CGTCCTTCATGTTGAAAACACAAGCAGCCAATCACAGTTAACAGTGGTGGAAAGTAACCAAGTACACAGACTGAAGTACTGCCACTCAGAACAATTGTACTTTACTTGAGTATTTCAATTTTCTGCTACTTTATACTTCGTCTACTAAACTCCACTTCCTGACATTTATTTGATAAGTTTAGTGATGCTGCAGATTCAGATTACTGATATTAAATATAAAGTAATATAAGTGATGAACACATTAATGCATTGATAGTTAAAATACATCTGTTGTCCTCATATGAGCCATTCTGCATCAGTACTTTACTTTTGGTACTTTTGTACTTTTACTTAAGTAGCATTTTCAAAGCAGGGCTTTTGCTTGTAACAGAGTATTTCTACACTGTAGTATTACTACTTCTACTTTATTTAAGTACTTCTTCTACCACAGTCTCCATGTGGTAAAAACAAACCATGTTCATCAGAACATCAGGTGCTTCAACATATAAGCGGTGCCACGCCGTCGTTCTCATCGTTTGATGACCCGCCTTCATTTTTCACCCGCCAGTATTCTGCGATGACCCGCCCCCTGCACTGCCTCTGATTGGCTCTGACTTTGACACAAAGTGACGAACTACAGCCAATTGGAGGGACACTGGATCGCAGGTCCTTCCACACATGTTGGGGTTGTGGAATAACGTGTCGTCTGAATGCTCCTCTGACAGCAGAGCGGCGGTTCAGCTAAAGTCGAGGACAACTGATGAACGCCGTCCACGTCAACGTCGAGGACAAGTTCCGATAAATCGTTTCAATAACACGGAGAAGTCTGAAAGCCAGTTTTTCTTTTATGGATGTCACGTTACACTGACAATAAACAGTATTTTACAGGAAATACTTTAGGAAGCTGCAGCCAGCAGTTAGCCTGGCTTAGCTTAGCTTAGCATCAAGACTGGAAACGAGGACACAGCTAGCCTGTCTCTGCCGAAAGGCAACAAAATCAATCTACCAGCTGACCGAAAGCTCACCGATTAGGACTTTATATCTGTTTGTTTCAAAGTTGTAACGTGGGAATCTTTTCCATCTCGGCCATCCATCCCATGTGACGCGACAGCTACGCTTCAACACAGCTAACGGCCGAGGAAGACTGTGTGATATGGGCGAAAGCTCCAGAATGAGTGAAGAGGAGCCGAGGATGTGGTCATACCTACATGTTCAGTTTTCTCTTGGTTTCAGTTTGTTCTTTCTAGTTATCAAAAAGTTTAGTGTTTTTGAAGTAAAAATGCCACAGATGTGTTTCTGGTTTTAGCCTCTCAAACGTGATGCCTTTCTTCTTGTAACCTTTTATAGATTCATGGATTAGTCTAGAAAATAACTGTCATATTAATCAATAATTAAAATAACAGTTAATTACAGCCCTACTGCCCCCCCCCACCACCACCACCCATAATGCCTTGCTTTATGGGGAGGTTTCTCATTCTTGGTTGAGATTTCGTTCTCAATTGTCTGAAACCAAAGTGCAGTTTTTGGTTTTGGAATTAAATTTCCACTCGATATTCAACACCTTCAGTCGTCTCAGTGTTTTTGTTTGGTGGACGGAAGGTTCGGCCCTTCATCATAAAACCTGCCGCCGTCCTCTCAAAGGACGCCATTCATAAACTCTTGTCTTGGTCCGGGTGACGGGTTAAAGTGCTTTCAGTCTGACACACAAACATTTAGTCCCATATAAAAAATGCTTTGGCCCATTAAATGAAATAAGATGGAACACATGTCTACGGAACACACGTCTACGGTTAGTTTGACCTCCAGGAACAGGCTGTGCAGAACACTTCACACCTGGAGATGCAGGTAAATAAATACACTCTGTAGAATGCTGGTAAGTTTCCACTGACAGGACACAGAAAAGCCTGGTGTCTTTTTAAACTTTAGAAAACTCTGCTGGAATATTTACACTTTTTACAAATGTTCAGTTTGGAGAGGAAGTACTGAGACTCAGAAATGAGGACAAACATACCAAAAGTCCAGATGCACCAAAATCGCACAAAAACCAGATTCTACCGTCACTCTGGGTCATATCCGCCTCAGTATTAGCATGCCTCCTTAACATGCTAACTGTGTTAAGCTAACATGCTAGTGTTCAGTCCTGCTGCTCAGTGTGACTCAGAGCTGAATGTAAAACATAATGCTAACATAGCATTACCTGAGGTATGCTAATGTGATAACTTTAAGCATGTTACATCAAGCTCAATGTTTCATGCTGACATGCTAACATTAGAGTTATTGTGCTAATGCTATGCTAATATGTTACATTAATGCTAGCTTAACATTTACATGTTTCTTTATCAACTTCCATGCTTACAGTTATCAGCATATTATGGTATGTTAGCATTAATCTAAGTAGCTACAGCTGAATTAAGCTAACACTGGACATGATACATTTAGCACATTAACATTCAAATAACTTTATATGTTAACATGAGTCACAACATTAACAGAGGTGTAACATTTGTATGTCAGCATGAAACATTTAGCATGCTAAAGTAGCATGTTAACATTAAAATGGAACGTTCATGTGCTAAAATTCCAGCATTAACGTTACCATAACAGTAGCTTTACTAACTGTAATGTTAGCTAGGACAGAGTCAGGCTAGTTGTTTCCCCTCTGTTTCCAGGCTTTATGCTAAGCTAACTGGCTGCTGGCTATAGCTTTGTACTTAGCACACACGAGAGAGGCATCAATCTGAACATCTAACTCTCAGAGAGGAAGAGAAGAAAAATATTGAACTACTGTTTAAATCAACGTGTTTCTTGACAGACATGATAAACGCTGAGCGATCAGAACAACCTCGACCAGCTTCTGCCGTCTGATAATGAACCGGATGAACACGTCACGCTCTCATCAGAACATAAGAAATGATCAGACTACGACCAACATGATCAACTCTGCAGCTAAATGCTAAAAGTATGTGAATACCAGGAAAGGAAACGTGTGTTTGGTGCATCTCTACAGACGTCTTCATATAATCGACACAGTCCTCGAGCCACTTCCTCTCCTCTGAACTGAAACATAGAAAAACCTTTTCTGCTCTCAGATCAGCACATGAAGAGTTTTTCGGGTGGAGCTTCTGTTTCCTCTCACATGGTTTGGGTAACTTCCTGTTTGCTGAGGAGGACTTCCAGCAGACGGAGTTTTGCCTTCAGCTGTTTGTATTCCTGGTATTCCTCCTTCATCGGAGTTCGATCTTCTTTTTGGCAGATTCTGAGGAAGCAGAACGACAGACAACGAGAAAAAGAAAGAAAAGAGAAAACTGTGGGTCACAGTTAGGATCCATGAAATCTTCCTGAAAGGTTTATGGACGTTTCAGAAATGATGGAAATTTGTATTTTAATGACGTCATCACGTTGTGTCTCTTCTTCTTCGATGGTTTAAAGGCCTCGACTGGGGAATTAGCGCCACCTGCTGTTTATCTCCATCGATGAGCTCAGAATCACACAACAGTAGAAGACGAAGACGAGAATTTGGGCCATTTTCTGGCAATTCAGTTCGAATTTGTGCTAAACTCGGATGGAAACTTGACTCCTGAAGAAGCAGATCACTGTCGTACCTCGTGAGGACACTCTGACCTTCCTCAGGCCTTTCTAACATGTGACATTCTGCAGCACTGAACCATTAAAGGACAAAATCCTGAAGCTGATTCTCAAACCAAACGCAAAGCCAATTTGTGACACAAAGACATTTTTACAGTTTCTCACAGACTGAGCTGACGGTACAAAGTCTGTCTCATGTGTCTCATGACTGCGTGTCATGATGTGTATTTTGAAGCAGATTACGAAGTTTCTATTGATAAAAGAATCAAAAAGAGCTGATGTTTAGATAGAAAACATAGGAAGATGTTACTGTTTAACTCATATTTACCCTGAAATAAAACACAAACGCTTCTTTTATCATCATCAGAACGTTCAGTCGAGTTAATGCGAGAGCAGCTGCTGTAATAATTCATCACTTTAGGCAGCTTCTACTTCTTTTCCTGAGTTATTCTGCTACATTTAGCATTTATTAGACTCATTGATTATCAGTTTAAAGTTCATAAGTATTGAAGGACTTCATAGTAACAAGTAATAATAATAATAATACATTTTATTTATAGGCGCCTTTCAAGGCTCTCAAGGACACCGTACTTTAAAAGCACAAATAGTTTAAAAGCAAAAATAAAAGACACATAATAAAATGCAATAAAATACAGAAAATAAAATACATACAATGCTCAGGAAATGGACAAGATGAATTAAATATGGACTTGAAGTAATAAATATACAGAGGATATGAACTGATTTGCAGCATCAACCGCCCACGCCACCTGAATGGACATCTGTTCAGGCTCCCCCACTCATAGAGAGTAGGAGAGCCCTGTCCCCTAGAAATTCTGTCTATACACAACTAATCTGCAGCGGCAAATATGCTCTGAAGGTAACCTAATGCTGCCCAAATTAAGTTTTCTATTAAAATAATGAGGAAACGTTATCACGTCTGGCAAGTCCCAAATAGTTGATACTGAATGTATCAGTACAATGTTCGTTGACAATGTATTTCATTAGTTTTCCATTAAAATAGCCAGTCTTGCAATACACTATCCACTTGTAGGGACTGCAGCATTATTCAGCTTTCTCGTAGTTCTGTTCAGTCACTGCAGCATTTGGTTACGGAAAATGATGGTCTGTTTTAAATCAGAAAAAAGCAGCAGTGACCTGAGACATAAGATTTTTTTATTAACATTTAACCAAAATCAAAACATGTCCCTAACTTCAACCAAAGTCTGGACGTGAACCCTGGATTCAGGTATCACCGTCCGTCTGTCCACCATCCAACCTGACTTCTTCCCAGCGTGGCACATAAATGTAGTGTTCCACTTAAAGAAATATTATCCCTGAACAAAACTGAGGCAGCGATTACATTTGTCAGCACAACGTAATCATGAAAACAATTTAGTAATATACAAATGGAATTTCTAGGAGGCTGGGTTGCTGAAGAAGCATCCCACCACTGAGAATAAAGTTCTGCCGCCTCCACTGCTAAAAGTGGGGAGAAGTTAGAGCTAAATCTTTGTAGAACCTAAAAATGTACTATAAAAAGATAAAGTTAATTCACCATAAATTAACTCACTTTTGGATATTGGATTCATTTTGCTCACACCAGTGACGAGCTTGCACCAACCTCATATTGATTATATATTTTTTTTTTTTTGCTGTTTTAATGGTGATGCAGAATCATACTGAATTATAATCTCACCAAACCTATAAAACTTAATTCTTCTTGTTTTTCTAACATGTACCTGATACAAATACATCACACAATGCTTTACTTGAAAGGCTACAAGCAGGTAATACAACAAGCCCTCCTGTCTGATGGCATCAGACCCCAGAGAGCCACACAGAAGGAATCCTATACTGTACTGCAGGCGTGTTGGAGTGTGTATCAAAGATCGAGCGAATTGCAAGAGACGCAACAAAATAGACTCTTCAGTTATGATTAAAGATGGCTGCATGTGATGATCTTTGGCTTCTTGCACAACATAATCTCACTTGAAGTACTTGCGCAGAGTTTCTGACGAGCTGGTCTTTAACTTTGCAATTTTACTTTTTTACCACAATTGTTATTCGTGACTGAGCAGGAAATGGCCAAATAAGTGCAGCTGTAAGTATGAGAGTTAATACCAGCCACCTTACCTCCAAACAACTTTAGTATGAACTTGTAGAACCCGTGCTCCCAAAAATACAACAAGCTCTCCTGTCTGACGGCATCAGACACCAGAGAGCTACACAGGAGAAATCAGATAACCAGACCAAAGCACGAAAGTATAGACGGAGTAAAACAACGGCAAGCAAGAAAAGTCGACAGGAAATGGAGACTTTGAAGAGTTGCATGGGACCCACTGTGAAGGAAAGACAGAGGCGAGGAGATGAAAATGTAGAGCGTCGAAGGAAGTGGAAATGGAGTGCAGGGAAAGAACTGAATTGAAGCAAATTGAGAAGTACGATGAAAAAGCAGGAACGGGACAAAGCCCCTGTAAGACTGGAGAGACAGAAAGGAGCGAGGAGAGGATGAGACAGGATGAAGACAATAAAAAGTGGAGAGAGGAGGGCACACCAAAACTGGGCATGGGAGCCAAAGGCAGGCTCAAAACAGCTTTAAAACCACCTCCTTATTTGATTACTGACAACTCTGTAATGGGAATGGACTCTGGAACCAATGGACATGTGTGACACAGAGAGGAAAGTCCTTAGATGAAACTGAACTTAAGTGGCTCCAGCTGCCTCTTTCTCCTTTCTGTCTGTCTCTTTCTTTCTCCAGCTCTGCCTCTGCTTCTGCTCTTTGATGGACATTTTCCAAATTTCAGGACAGGATGGACAGAGATGCTTGCTTCATTTCTCCCAGTTCATGTTGCTACCCGTTTCATTTCCTCGTGCTTGTCTCTGGTTGACAAGTAAAGCTCTCCAGTCAAATGGCGGCTCACCCCTCTCTCTGTTCATTACATAATCTAAAAAGAGAAATTAATAACAGAGAGAGGGGACGGGTTCACAAAGCTGTCATTTTTAAAGAGGCAGTTACACTAAAAAAGCGTATTAACCAAAATTAACAACCAAACTAACAACCAAACAACCATTTGCTCCAACTTCAAAGATGAACTGTTCCTTGGAGCTCTCTGTTCCTTTTGTGACTTCTGGTGCCACAATGTTTTTTTATGCTTTTAGTTTTTTCTTTTTGTTTCCTTGAATTACTCCTCCTTCGAGCCTCATAAGCATGGCTCTGTGGCTCCAGGCAGCCCATCCGAGGGTAGAAAAAAACAGCCTTGCAATGTACAAAAAAGAGCAAGTTAAACCAAAAATGTTGTTCTTGATGTCTTTTCTATACTGTAGTCTTGTTAGCTTTTTTGTTACTGTAATTATATGATGAAGATTTCCAAACTGTACCAAATTACATGGAAACTAACATACATACACAACCACATGGAACTTCAGACTTTTAAAGAAACTTTTGTCACAAAACCTTGTTGTCCTAGTTAAGTTGATTGTAGATGGTAATTGAATATACTCCTTTGAAAATATTTCATCAAGTATGTTTCTTGCTCATTGTGATACATTAAAAAAGTATGAGCATAAGTTGCACTGGTTTGGACTCCTCTTTGAGTGTTGTGGGATTTGATCACTGGCAGAAAATTGAAGAAATAACATTAACACTGCTCCTGTTTACTGAAAGGTTTCCTGCGATCCTTAAAGGCACGGCCAGTATTTATAGTATTTTGTAGACAGTGTATTGTAGATATGTTCACACTCATAAAAACCCGTCAATTTTAAAATAAGTTCAATTTTTATACTTAACAGTTAAGTACATTTTTTCTGTAATGGCTTGTTCTATGTGTTTTTGCTTTCAGAATGCTTACACAGTCTAAACCTTTATAGCTTTGTTTACATCAAGATTACTGATTGTGCCAAGAGACGAGGCCAAAAGAGAATACTGCTGGATGTTTGTAAAATATTACCATATGAGACGTGTGGGTGTGCTGACAGTTGCTATGTCACATAAACAACCAAATTTAGCCGAGGTGGCTAACATTCGCTACATCATAGGTTGTTTACCTGTCTGCCAGATCCAGTGCGAAGTCTATTTCACAGAGTCTGAACCTCCCTCTCCCTTTCAAACGCTGCACCCATGCTCACTCTGGAAAAACGATACAAAGTGCACAGTAAGCAGTGTGTAGTTCAGGGGGCCTGGGAGTTTGGACCATTCCCAATGAAAACAGAGTACGTCCAGCTCTGCCTATTAAGCAAAATTGAATTTTCAGCAGACATTCAGGTACAGTAAAAGAGGGACCGGCATTGTTCAGCAAGACTTGTGAGCCCCCGCTGATATGTTACAGTTAATAAGACAGTACTACATGTAATTGTACCTTTAAATCTTCTGTGTTGTTAAAACTGTAATGACATAACACTGTTTTAATTAATATGCAGAGTGACCTTGTCAGATTGCTTCAGCCTCTGAAATTCTATCTGCCCATGTGTTGGGCCTATATTTAGAGCGCCCTTGCCTAATTTATACATATTAAGCAACAATTGTAAACTTCATCTTAATTAGAGGTGGCCGTGTGTAACTAATGAAATAAGAAGCACTGAGAGCGAAGCTTGGAAAAATGTAACCTAAAGTGAGATGCTTTGTACAGACTAAGATTTAATAAGAGAAGAAATGCTTCTTCAATAATTTCTGTTAAAAGTTAATCAAAATTGTGATCATAAAATAGCCACACTTGTGGGTGTTTTACCTCATCCCAGTCAGTGAGAAAGACTATAATGAGAACTCGTTATAGTCCTGTTGGTGTTGTTATGTACTGCAATTAGCATTTTGGCAAGCTGAAGTACATTGTTGTCACCTATGAGTTCTTACATTTGCTAGAGCAAACACTTGGGAAATACAGTTAAACTGATGTGGTCAATGTTAATTTAAGGAAGGCCTAATTTAAACCATTGTTTGGCTTTTATATATATTATAAGTTTTTAAAAGAGCTTGGTATTTATCAGAAGGTAAATTCTCAAAGAAATGTCATTTCTGAAGCAAAAACCCAAAACACTGATTTTGTTATTTAATATGTGTCCTTTGTTGTAAGACCAGACAGGTTTTACCTCGATTTCCTGACCTGAACATCCATTTTTGTTACATGTTTCCTAAAGGAGTGAACTGATACTATTCTAATGTGATTTTTGAACTGCTGTATTGCCCACGTGATGGCTGAATTTCTCCATATTCTTTAAACATTAAACTCTTGTCAGAATGATGCTGCTCAGTAGGGAAAATATGAAAACGGCTAAAACCTGAGGAGCATCAAACCTCTAAAGAGAGTTTAAGGACGGGGCCATCCTGTGGCAAGCAACAGGCGAGATTCATTGGCCATGTTGAGCCAATTAACACGCAAGGGCACATCCCGAATGAATTAAAAACACCATAATCCGATCAGTGTGAAAAGCAAGGCCATTTCCTTCACAGGCCCGGACCAGATGGTACTCACACTCAGATGCTGCATTGAAACAGCCCAGGCCCAGTCACACAGTGTGAAATTGGGTTAGTGCCTGAGTCTAACATAGGCCCTGGGCAATGTGAGCTCCCAAACCCATTCTCCCCTGGCCTAAAGGTACAGGGCCCACCTTGCCAATCTTTGGCCCCATATTTAATTATCATTCTCAATGCACCCCACTAACTCAGTCATTTCAGTCAGAGGTGGAGCTGACAGCTTCCTAGAGTCATCTGTCTCTTTAGACCAGTCAACCTTTTTTATATCCTAAACAGCCTCATGACATACCACAGAATATTCTCTTTTGTAGCCGAGAAGACAAGCACAGCTCTGTTGGATAGAATATCACAGGCTCTGTTTGTACACTCTGACCCGAGCTGGGTGGTGTTACCACGCTGAGGTCTGAGTCCTTGCTTTGTTGGAATAATGGCTTGTTGGGGTTTCCAGAGTTCTTCAGTATCAGCTTTCAAGCTTTGCAGGGAATAAATGGTACAAATGTTGGATGATTCAAAATGACTACAAAAGCTGTGGCTTCGCTGTGTCATCTTGGCCCTTGTCTTAAATAAAAAACATGGCTTTCTTATGGTTGCTTGGCTTTAGGTTGGTGTTACACTTGACACCACACAGGCGGAAAATGAGGAGCAGAAGCTGTAAGGGAAACCACGCCAGCAAACATCCCAGCATCAAATTCCGCACCACTATGGTCGGAGCATCCTGCCTCCATCTTAGCCAAGAGAGGGGGGTCATCTCCGCCAACGTGCCCCACAGTGTTCAGCAACACCCAAAAATGTTATGCAATGAAACTACCTTCAATTGTCCAGCAGCATCACACAATACGAGGAGGAATTTGATGAGAAATCACAAAAGTATGTGGACTTTAAGCCAAGCGGTGTCACTAATACTAAACATCTTGAAGGCTTTAGGAAAATATTGAATGTAGAATTGTGTGTAAACTGTCCTGAACTGCATTGAAGTAACAAATTGGAGTGTGTCACCACGAGATCCTGTGGACATACTGGATCCGTTTGTGACTAAGCCAGTGAAAGACCTAGCAAAGCTGGGCTGCTTTGCACATCAGCAGCCTGCACTGCAACTGCCAAGGGTTAACCCCAGACAGACAGTCTGCTGAAACAACACGGATGACCGTGAAGAACAGGAATTTCACCGCCAAGCCTGAAAGCGACATACTTCTTCTTTCCACATCACATACGTGCCGCGCCTCCTTGCTCGCCACCCCCACATGTTCCTTTCTTCCTCACCATATTGTCTTCTTTCCCCTATCAATGTTTAAGGCAAATTATGCTACAGCCTCGAGTACAGGTCAAACTAATTCAATCTAATCTGTCAGATAAAGTGATGGGTGAGTGGGGATCAAAGAGAAATTGAATGTGATGAAAAAATTAAAATGGAGAACTCAGTTTCTTTTGAATTAAAGCCTAAAGTTTCCTGATTCAGAAGGGGTTGACCCATCTTCACATCACTTCATACTGCCTTCCCAGAGGAAAAAAAAAACCCTACAACATACATGTCGGATCAAGCCGCCACCTGTGCTGCGTCAGTGAGTGGCCTATGAAACCCCTCTGCCTAAACTCCACCTCGACGGCTTCCCAGCCGCATGGGATTCATGCTGGAGAAGGTGTGGAGGGCGTCTTGGCAGGCTCCGGGCCTTGCCAAAGCATTTCCCTTCTCCCGAACACAGGATCAGGTGTCGCCATTTTCACAGCACCTTCTGGTTCTGTTTAACAGGAAATGAGGTCCATCAGAAGGACTCTGACCAAAACTGAGCCAGAATGGGCCCTGACAGGCAGGAATATTAGCCTGTGACGGCAGTCAGTAATTGAATGATCGGCTCCCCCCCTCACTCGTAATGAAGAGAATATGTGCTGGGAATGTGTTCGTCCTTCTCTATCCTTCGTCTGCCCTTTTCCTTTTCTCTTTCCCCCCCTTTTTTACCCCTTAATAAATCATTTGTGGGGGCAGAAATAAGGGATAATTTTACTTCACTTCAAAGTGCTTCTCATGGTGTCATTTCTGTAACCTCAAAGTGATGATGCATTAAAAAGGCTTCGGGTGAGCTCTGCCTGAGAGTGTTTTCGCCTTTAAACGAAGCTGTGCTGATAGTGTCGTGAGAGAGTGAGCTGAAGTACATGAGAGATCAATTATCACACCTCATTTTGTTCTCATATGCAAAATGATAATGGGTGGACCATGTCAGACCTGAACCATCAGGTGGTGTATCCTTTCCTCCATAAATGTGTTTCACAGATTGTCTGAAGGGGTCTGTTAAATCCCTTTAACAGTTAAAAAGCTGAAGGGAAAGAATTTGGCTTCTCCTTGATCTGTCTTCAAATGTCCCTCTGCGGACAAGATTTAAGAGTGATAAACCAACAGAATAAACCTCACACTCAGCATGATATCTCCACACACTTGTAAACACTACCTTCATATTGGAAGGTTTGTAAAAAAAAAAAAAAAACCCGTTTTCTTGTAGTATTTCCTGTGTGTTTGTCAGGAAACAGTAGAACAACTGTGTATCTATGTATGTTCCAGCGAGACAGAGCACACAAAGGAGGCTTGGGTTTAAGGCGCGGGCGAGGGAAGGTGATGCTGTTGAGGAAGCGGGAGGCACAGCTTTGAGGTGCAGCGTCATATTTCACATAGCTTTGGGGAGAATGTCAACTCTGAGAAGAATTCTTAATACAATAATTGCTTTGAGACTTGTTCTTATTAATATTTCACTGACTTAGCTTTTGTATTTTTTAAACCTTAACCAATATCAGTTGTAGTGTATTGCTGCTGGAATGCCTGTCAGACTAGGCCCTGACCCTGGGCTGGCTGCTATAATGATGGGAAGATGAAAGAGCCAGGCCCATTCCCAGGCTGCCCTGTTAGGGGGTGCAA
>JAPZEA010000001.1:16987794-16997897 GCA_029783685.1 Heniochus monoceros | reverse complement strand
GGGTCATTCTAAGACATTAAAATTCTTTGCCTTGAACTATTCCAGAGTAGCTCTGTATCAGCTGTGTGCTTGGAGTCATTGTCCTTGTGGAAGGTGAACATCCGCCCCAGTCTCAAGTCTCTTGCAGACTGAAACAGGTTTTCTTCAAGAATTGCCCTGTATTTGGCTCCATCCATCTTGCCCTCAATCCTGACCAGTTTCCCAGTACCTGCTGATGAAAAGCATCCTCACAGTATGATGCTGCCACCACTGTGCTCAGGGTGATGTGCAGTGTTGGGTTTCCGCCAGACATAGCATTTTGCACCATTGCCAAAAAGTTGTTTGGTCTCATCTGACCAGAGTACCTTCTTCCACATGTTTGCTCCCACATGGCTTGTGGCAAACTCCAAATAGGATTTGTCATGGCTTTCTTTCAACAAAGCCTTTCTTCTTGCCACTCTTCCATAGGCCAGATTTGTTCAGTGCATGACTAATAGTTGTCCTGTGGACAGATTGTCCCTCATGAGCTGTGGATCTTTTCAACTCCTCTAGAGTTACCATTGCCATCTTGGTTGCTTCTCTGAGCAACGTTGCCCAGTCCGTCAGTTTATGTGGACGTCTTCTCTTCGTAGATCTGCTGTTGTTCCATATTCCATTCCATTGTTCCATTTTCTAATAATGGATTTAATTGTGCTCCATGACATATCCAGAGCTTGGGATATTCTTTTATAACCTGACTTAGCTTTGTACTTCTCCACAGCTTTATCCCTGACCTGTTTGGCTAGCTCCTTGGTAATGTTCTCTAACAAACTCTGAGGCCTTCACAGAACAGGTGTATTTATATCAAATTGAAATTGCACACAGGTAGACTCTAACTAATTATATGACTTCTGAAGACAATTGGTTGCGCATGATCTTAGTGAGGATCACAGCAATGGGGGTGAATACACATTCACTTGCTAGTTTTCAGATTGTTGTGTGTAAATAATTTTGAAAACTAGGTAATATTTTCCCCCGCCACTTTAAAATGATGGACTATTCTATGTTGGTCTATTACATGCAACCCCAATAGAATCCATTTTAATTTGGTTGTAACATGACAAAATGTGGAAAAGTCTAAGGTGGATGAATACTTATTTTTAAGGTGCTGTAGTTAGCACTTAGATTATGTCTGTGTTGTTTTGTGTGTTTGTGGACACAGCCAGTTGGAGGAGATGGACTGGATGAGTGAGAGATGGCTAAGATGAGAAGCTGTCTGTTTGTGGTCACAGGATGTGGTAGACTGCTTGTGTTGGGTGATACTTGATCTGATGTTAATGTGCTGCTGTGTGTGTGGGAGGGAGTGAGTTGAAAGAGGCAGAGGAGAAGATGGTCAGATAATCCCGTCTGCCTGATGAGATTGAATGCTGGAATTTATTGATCGCCTAATCATAGGAGGAAATGGGCCTGAAAATGAATGGGACTCTGCCCTTGGCTTGCTGTAGAGCTGGGTGGTTGGGTTGGAGGGGATGTTAGCTGCAGAAAGACATGGCCTTAATGTGCATGGGACCTGATTTCATTTGTGTCTGATATACAGTTATATGATCCTGGCTAAATGATCAAATAAAAAAGGAAGAGGGGGAACAGCGAAGGGGATGTAAATCAAGCTTTATTGCAGGAATATTACTTTTTCATCTCATCTGAAATGGATGCTTTGAGAAAAGAGCAGGATAAAATTCATCATGAATTTAGAATTGATGGAACTATGCGTAGGTACAGATACGCACTGGACAAGATCTAGTTGATTGGCTAGTAATAAGTATTGGATTATGATTATTCTTCATATCATTGGTTGGTTTGCAGTATTTTTGCCGTGACCGGAGTGTGAGAAAATTGTTCACTGCTGGGTTGCAGGATAAAAAGGTGTAACAGATAATATGCTCCTGCAGTCACTTTGTCTCTTTCCTTGCTGCCACATACTTCCTCAAATGATGGCACACCTACTTAAAAAAGGAACTGGCCATGGTGTCTGTCCTGGGGAGCCCGGTATTTACTATTCCATCTCATGGGCACAAAGAGGACTCCTACCTATATACTAGAATGGGGAAATTAGCTACATGTTTGAGGGTCCTTGCCTTTTATGTAGGGTCCACAGTTCACGGAGTGAATGCTGCCAAAACATATCACCCTGTACAGTGATTGAAGTTGTAGACTCAGCCTGGCATGAAGGCAAAATGAAGGCAAAATAGGTTTGCCTTGTTGTTTAAGTTAGGTGTGCCGACTGTCACTTTGAGTCTGTCTCTATTTCCACTCCACTAATAGATGCTTTGAAAAGCAAATACCTCTCAGACTTGGAGCATTTATCACAATTTTCTACCTCATTGTTGACAGAGCGTCAATAATGTTAAAGACACTAAATGTAGCTTAATCTAAACACATTGATATAATTTTGTGCAGATACAACAACCCTGCACATGAAATAGCACCAGAGCATTATCAGTGTTATAGGCAGCATGTGACTTAGTTAAGTTAAACTGCCTGTTTTTCACTACCAATTCCATCCACATACGTATATTTTTTAAGACTGTAGCCTTTGATTTTTTTGGTTTTGTAATTAATGGTGTTTTTCTTCCTATTTATTTTGTATTTCTGTTAATCTTGGTGTGTAGATGCTGCATACACGCATATGCTGCATATTGATTTGAATAAATGTTGTCTGATACACCTTTGGAATTTGACTGACAGAATCTTCAACTCTGCTAATAAGAATCAAATCTAGTTGTCCTGCCATGGGACATCGTTTTAGTCTTGAAAAGAAAGATTAGACATAATAGGTAAGTAGAGAGAAGAAATGCTGAAGCGGCAGAAGCAAATTTGACTGATAATCCAGATTAGAGTATTTTTGAGGTACCCTAACTGCGTGGTTTCTGTGCCACTAGGAGGCAGTGGTCTAACCTGAGACCACAAATTGACATGGCTGATTTTAGCACAGTTTTGGTCTCCACCAACTGTGACTGACTCTTTTTGGACTTTTGTTTTTTTTTTTTTTTTTTTACAACAAAATGTCCATTAGTGCAATGGGTGTAAGAAACAACCCATCACCTTGAGTATCAATTTAACCCTAAAACAAAAAAAATATCAAACTTCTGACAAAAACATCAAAGCTGCCGCTACTATCAAACAAGTAATTGATAGCTGTATTGTGTGTGTGTGCGTGTGTGCGTGTGCGTGTATGTGTGTGTGTGTGTGTGGTACTCTATGTTAATATCGCCAAGATCCATTAACCAGATGTAATGTTTGTTGTGGCCGTCCTCTCTGTCTCCCTCTAGTGTGCAGGCTGTGTTTGTTGGTGACTGAGTCGAAGGTTGTTGTGATCCAGAGCTTGAAGCCTGAGAGTGGGATGACTGAGGGGGAAATGAACAGCTCATGCAAAGAAGTGGAGGCACTGTGGGCTAAATGATCAATGGCATTGATCAGCCAGTCAATCCTGGAGTCTATATTCTTCTCTGTTTACACTCTCCCATTGCCACTGTGTTAAACTGAGCGTGCTCTAAGCAGCCACCTTAGGGACCCTCTAAAAGCCAGCCTCACACCCACCATTGATTGACATGTCGATTATCTTGGAAGCTGTTGACAGCACAGTTGTTAGCCATCTAAAACATTAATGATGATGGGAAGCGATTGCCTCGAGTTACACTCCTGACTAAGAAAAGAAGCATTCATTCTCAAGCATAGTTTATTTGTGAAACGCATAAAAAACTTTAAACAAAAACAGCCAAATAACTATCTGTGATGCACCAGTACTGCTGCTTTGATAGCTGGAGAATTTGTGAATCTCCCAACTCTTGTTGACTGGCCTGTTTTTTTCCTTCACCAAGGGCTGACTGTGTAGAAAAACTCTTAACCATCCAAAGTCCCTTCAGGATTTTAAGAAATGTGCTTCTTTGCAAAACTTACAACAGCACGCTGTGTCATTTTCTGTCCATTTTTTTTTTAACATAAAAGTTTTAGAAATGTGTGCCTTTTTTGTAAGCAAATTTCTCCTTTGTCTGTCTACTGTTAAAAATCAAGAACTCGGAGGGATCTTTTCTTCTTTTAAACTCAATAAATTTGACATTTTTTAGAATGAAATCCAAACCTCATCAGTCTGCTCATTCATTACATCTCTGCTCAAAAGACCTGAACACATACACACAAAGACAGTTTTGTTATTTGAACACACACCCATACATTAAGACAATGCTAAATGGATGACACATGCATTAGCTCGCTGGATTTAGCATTGTCTTAACAGGAGACAAGTTGACATTTTACAAAGATGATTTGTGAGTACACATTTTTATGTAGAAACAAAATGCTTCAGATTCCACTGACATCTTTGGTTTTGTGTTTGCGTAGTGATTGGCAATATTATCATTTGGAGGACTTGTGAAGTGTGAATGTCTAGTCATTCCCTTGCTGAGTGTAATCAACACCAGATCATGCTGTATGTGTTTGTGTGTCTGCGTAGAGATAATTGCGTTAAGTGTGTAGACTGTAGCACATGCCCCAAACTCCCAGCATCAACCTCAAACCTGTTTCTTCTTTTATGCACCATTTACTGCCTGTAAACAGTTTGAGTACAGCAGTTTATAGAAAATTTCCACAAGTTCCTTGAGATCTCCTAAATATGTGCTTAAGTTATACAAACTCTTCACTTTAATAGACACCCAATAATGAACTGACATTGGCCTGACTGCAGGGACCAGTGCCTCTGAAAGTGGTTGCACCCCAGTAATGTTTAACCTTCTGCATGATGCTCCCCAAGCAGAGAAAGTGGCAGCCTCAACCTGACATGAAGTCTTTGTCTGGGTTTTCTCTTTTTTTGGCCGTTTCACTCTTTTTATGTTAAGCTCCTTCCCCCTGCTGCCGGCTTCCACAGGCCTCTTTTGGTTGGTCAACACATTAAAATTTGTGCTGTCTCTTTACAAGATTGTCTTTAATCTTTTGCCTCTTCCATGTCACCTCGAAACGTGTGAAGGCTGATATGATAATGATGTGGACCTGTCCAGGGTATTAGAGTTAAGCTGGCTGATTAGGCTGCACATCGATTAGTCTATCACTCAGCACTGGCCAGGTCTGAGCATCTGGGAGGGAGGTGGGTTGGGAGGTGGGGGTGAAGGAGGATCGACAGCCATTCTAAAGAAATGACCTTACTTAATGTGAATCTCACACAAAACATTTAAACACTTACAGTAGGTAAGTTTTGTAGGTAAGTAAGTTTTTGATACAGTGAGACAATTTTTTAGACAAATGTATTGGAACTTTAGCTACAATTAAGTAACTTGTACTACCTTTAATAACTTGCTATCAGTTCTCAAGAACCTCTTTAGGCATTTTCCCTGGTGGCAGAGTCAAACTAAATTACTCAGTGAATTCCTAAATAACTTATATTACAGGACTAATACAAAGACTTTTCCTTGTCATGTACTGAGTTGTAGTCTCGTGGCAGTGCTGTGATCAAACTCTTCGTAACTGTACCTTTACATTGAATGAAGCAGATCACAACAGATGGTGATTATAAAGGTAATCGAGAAGAGATCTTTCAGTGTAGGAGAATGGAATAATATGTGAAACTATAAACTATGAAAATAATGCCAGGTTCTTAGCATTATTTCGATTAAAATCTCAAACTGTTGGTGCCCCTATACAATGGCCACACCCTAGTAGCAGGACCTACAATGTGTTTGCATTTTAGCATGCATTCCAAATACAGTTAGCCCAGTTGATGGGTGAGAAGCCAGATCGTGTCTGTGTCTGGTTAGTTATAGCACCTGCACAGCTTCTTTTCAACTGCCAGTGAAGAGTTTTGTATCAGAGGAAGGATGTGGCTGCCAGCCTTCTTAAAGGCAAAGAGTGGAGTTAGCAGTGCAGGAATTGGGTATTCTGAATTGAGTGCTAAAATAGATGGGAATAAAAATAATTTGTTAATGAATAAATCCATACATACCAAAAGATAAAAAAGAAACATAATGATTTTAACCTTGGATAAGTGATTCAGTGGTTTGACACAGAAGTCTCTGATGTCAAGTGTCTATGGCTGGGAGGTTGGTCTGTAACATGTACATTTAACGTACACATTACTCATTAATGTGGAAAAATGGAAAGACAGGTGTGCTGTATAGAAAGAGTAAGAGAAATCTGGGGAGTGGTATAGGAAGAGATAAAGCAGCCAAGGTAAGGGCAGGACCCTTGCCATGCCTCAACACTGAGGCTTTTAATCCCAGAACAGAGTCATTAAGGTTCACAGCTACAGAAGAGACCAATTAAAAGCAGAGCGTAGACATACGTCTGGAGAAAGGCATCATTTGCTGCAGGAACCCAGGCCTTTTATCGGACCAGTGGGAGCCCTCCCTTATGCACCCAGGGAATCAGGGGGCCTGTCAGACATCTCTTGGAGATGTTTTTACTTCAAATAATTCACTTTCACTTCAAAATAGGCCAGTTGTAAATAGCAGGTAGATTTTAGATTTAGATGGTTTAGGTTTACATTGGCCCAAGCCCAATGAAAATGAAAATGATTGAGAATATTTTTTCACCTCTGACAGTGTTTATGTCCCATACAAGACTGTATATTGAAAAAGCACAATGAAACAAATATTAAAAACTTGACACTGACCAAAAAAAACGCAGACCCTTTACATCAAAATCTGTCTAAGAAATACGCTTAAAGAACACATCTGGGCTGAACTAAGTCAAACAATATATATGTTTCTGAATTTTTTTTTTAAGATTTTTTTTTTGTCCTTTTATGCCTTTAATGATAGAACAGCTGAAGAGTGACAGGAAATTGGGAGGCAGAGAGAGGGGGAATGACATGCAGGAAAGGGCCAGCCGAACCGTGAATCGAACCGGGGCCACCTGCGGCGAGGACTGTAGCCTCTGTATATGGGGCCCCAGCTCTACAGCTAAACGACACCCCGGGGAATGTTACTTTTTACTGTAAATTGATTTTACTAGTTAAAAAATGGGGTGAAAGGAAAGGAAGAGGAACCTATCAGCTAAACAGTCTTCATAAATTAGTCTGGATGGGTAATTTGGGTGTTAGATGTGTTTCTGCCTGCTAAAAATGGGGGAAAGCAACAACAAAACAAAATCAACATTTTCTAAGCCAAACTCCACTTAATTAGTGGTTTTTATTTTGAAGATATTGTCCTCTTTGATACAACCATAGATGTATGGATGGGACTTACTTTTTTTCAGAAGATTGTCACTGAAAAACACATCAGAAACAAAAAGAAAAAAGAAAAAAGAAAAGAAAAATAAAAGAAAATAACAAATAATGTCTGTTTTTTTTTCAGTGCCAATGCTTGTTTCAGTTCCAATACATCGTTTTCATCAACACATTTCAATGTGTATGTTTTTTTTTTTCAGTTCAGGTTTTGTCTTCAATGCCAAATTTTATTTTTGATGCCTTAAAGCCACTGTTCTAGCCACATATTTCTGCAGGGAGGCTTTTTGCTTGCCAAAACTGCTTTCTTCTATCAGCAACTCCAACTGTGTATTTTAGTCACTACTTTAAGTTTGTTGCCAAGGAGCTCTGGTAGTGTTGAGGTGATGTTTGTATGGTCAGCAGTGGTCGAGGAAGTATTCAGATCCTTTGCTGAAGTAAAAGTAGCAATATCATACTGTAAAAATACTCCATTACAAGTAAAATACACAAAAAATATTACTTGGATAAAGTATTATATATTATTGTGTAGTTTAATCTGTAATAATACATCATATTTCAGGTCTATAAGCTGATCAAATGTTGTGCACATGAAATTGTAATTGGTAAAGCACTAACTATAGCTGTCAAATAGTGGAGTAAAAAGTGTAATATTTCCTGCTGAAGAGTAGTGAAGTAATGGTATAACATAGCATGAAATGGAAATATTCAATATATTGTATTGACATATTATGAATATGAGCCTCATACATAATAAGGCAGAACTGACAATCAATGCCATCCTCCTCATTGAGACATCAGATCAGAAAATGTTGACATAGGCTGTTTCTAAAGGAAATTATGAACCATGTATAATGTAAGACTGGATGATTTACAGCTTGGTATCAAGTTATAGTTTGTAAATTAACACACATAGTAGCAAAAATAGTTGAACTCTTCTTTGTTTTGGTGATTTAATTCACCCTTCTATTGCTTTAACTGTCTGTCACTGACAAAGACAGTGAAAGAGACATCCAACTGTAAGTTTATTACAGACTGATTTGTCACAGAAAGTCTCATCAAACACTAGTACTATGGTGATGCCTAGATCCAGCAGAAAGCGGCTGAGCTCTGTAAGCCCAGCTGATCACTCTTAAAGTAGATAATTCCTGTACTAACATCTGCTCTTTGGATGCACAACTCTGCCCGACTCCCCACCTCCCTCCTCTCCATCCTCTCCCTCTCACAGCTCCAGAGGGTTAGGCATAGGGTACGCAAATACAAAGCTCTGCTGCTTTCATCCACCATGAATAATGAAAGCCTGCCCTCTAGCAGCAAAAAAAAGAAAAAAAAGAAAGAAAAAGAAAAAACATGCCCCTGCAGTTTTTGAATGTTTACCTGAGTACTGAGTAACTCAGCAGAGTCCACACTGATATTAGTCAGGACAGTCAAGTGTATATCCATACACTGGCCACTTGAACACTGCTGCCAAACATTTTTCTCTGGGTCTGCTGAACTTAATTAGGAAATAGTCCAATTCAGTCAATTTCTGTGGAATAAAAGGCTTGATTTAATAGTGGGAACCTTGTTGTGGGGACAGTGGCCATTCTTGTGTTTTTCATTTCCATTCTGCACTGGAGGTACTTGCACTTGTGTTGTTTAATGACTTCCTTTACCCAAAGAGCACCACTTTCAAATAAGGAACCCTTTATAGTGGTTTAAATTGATATTGAAAGTTGGTGAAACTCTTGATCTCTTGAACTCTTGAAGTCCATTCTTTAGCAGTTTTGGAGCTTCCAATTGTATCACATGGGCTGTGTCTGAAAACACTCCCTGCTTACTTGTGTCCTCTATACTATTTATTTGCCATTTTAATTTGAGTGACTGAATTCTGAGTGTGAAGTTTGTGGTCTTTATTGAGCCCTCAAAAAATCCCACAATGAAATGAAAAAAGTATTCCATTCCTTCCTGCTCACAATCCCACAATGCAATGTGTCAGATTTTATAAATATGAAAATGACAATGCTACACCTGTCACTGATTACAAAATGGTGATGACTTTTTAGTGATTAAAATTTCAACTCACTGCTCTCTATAAAGTAAGATACTTAAATCAGACAAGTATCAGAAGGGAGAAGAAAGTGGCCAGCAGGGCTACAAATGAATATACAGTAACCTCATATGTACTAGCAGCCAACCTAGGTCCAATAATGTAGGCTTTTTTTCAAAATGACTTTGAAACATCTGGAGTGTGTTTGACAACCAGCCATAACCAGTGAATTTGTACCACTGGAACCATGATGGACATTCCCATCAAATGGGACAAAACATCTGAAGCACATTTAAGTGGGTCAGTATCACAAAGAAAAGGTTGGTGTGCAAATGTGCACTGCAGTTTGTTCAGAGCCTTCTATTCCAAGACAGCGGGTTGTCAGGTGTGTTCTGCTCTACATACTAGAAAATGAGCTGAAATGTACATGTGTTGAAGTGGGTAATAGTTCCCTGTGTGTTTTCAGCACAGAGATGTAGTAGTCATAGTAGAAATCAGAGTCACACAGTAAAATGATTTTAATTTTATAACCCAGTCATCAGAATAAACATTGGTATTGTACATTTCTACAAACCATGGATATGTTGAAACTTTTATATTTCTTTACATTCTTAACATTCAAACTGTACATTTCTTTACATTTAAATTTGCAATGTCATGTTGTGACAATGCTGCAGTTAAGGTCTGGTTAGGTTTAGGCAGAAAAAACACTTGATTAGGGTTAGGAAAAGAGGTTTTAGCTTATAATACCCAGTTTAGTCGGCACCAACACAGCTAGAAAATGCTCTGACATCCCAATAAAAACATTTGCTAAATTGCGGCTGGAAAATGTCAAGATGTCTCATTAAAATTATCCAGTTTTGTCGCCACAAACTCGGCTTGAACGATGGCCTGCTGCTTGGCGCT
>JAPZEA010000001.1:16945414-16961435 GCA_029783685.1 Heniochus monoceros | reverse complement strand
AACGCTGTCACTGCCAAGCTTGGACATGACATTACAGGACTTTATTGTGATGACTCTGGGACATGTTGATGCTCATGCCAGATATGTTTTGGGTGTTTTATTCAACCTGTGAGACGTTCATTTTGTTCTTCTGGTTAATTTGGGCAGGTGACAGCGTTTCCATTTGGCATCAGCTGAACTAAGACTGTCAGAAAATGAGTTCTGAGCAAACTGTGGTGCAGTGTATTATTGTGGCACAATATAATCTGAGCCAACTGCATAAAATAAATCCAAAGCACATTTTGTTCATACAAAAGAGTGATGCTGACATCTGGTAGCCAGTAGTAACTCATGCCTAGAAAGCGTAGCATTACAGTTGAACTGAGCACAAATTACAGCCTGCGGTGGTTCTTGTGTTTAGCAAAGCCTGAATGCTGAAGAAGTAAATTCAAACAAAGAGAACAGATAAGTCAAGTTACAGGTAAATCTTTACTTTTACACACCTCTTGTGACCAAACTTCCATCAAGGGGTCACCAAAACCATCTATGGGTCCTCGTCGCAGTTATAATAAACTGTGGTTTTCTTGTAGGGAGCCAGTTTTAACTGGATTTAACCAACATGCAACAAACTAACCTCTGGCAATTGAAATCTGGCTTTGACTTTGCATTAATCCAAACTAAGCCTGACGCAGTAAGTGCAAGGACAGCAGGACAAGACCTCATACATACACAGACGGTATGTTATTTTGCATGTATTTAATACAGGGTGGCACCATTGAGGATTATATTTGAACCAGACAAACAGGGTTCAAGCCCATGTGCCGGCAACTATCCATCTTGCTGAAGTGCCAGCAAGCAAGGCACTGGACCCTGCAGGGCTGCTGCTGCGTGTCTGACTGCGACCTCTGACCTCTATTTGACAAATACAACTTATTGCAGAGACATCGATGAATATGCAATAGCTGAGTGAGCAGCCATTGAATACTACGATGTAGTAGCGTCATTATAGCTTTAATTGTTAAATTGATAAAATGTACAGTAGTGAGAAATGACCATCACCTGTCCCTGTGGTTAACTCAGAATAGTATCAAGACAGGAAAAAACAGCAAATCTTCATATTTTAAAGCTGAACCGAGTCACTGTTGCTTGACAAAGGATCAGCTAATTAATTGATCAACTAATCTTTTTTTAGCTCAAAATGTCCTGAATGACCAGTCATTTATTGTTCTGGTTTGTTATGAGCAGGCGATATTAAGTAAAATAAGATGCAGTAAATAAACGATGAGAGTCTTCCTCCTGCGGATGAAAATTGTCATACACAGTACACACAGTATGTGCTGAAAACATGATAAGAATGGACAGATTGAGAAAAAGAGGAAAGAAAGGACCGAGCTGCTCTAAAGTGTCCAAACAGATCAGTAGATGAGAGGAAGGGGTGAGTGGAGGGGTGGAGAGCATTGGGTCGGCTTGGACATGTAGGACCTTCATATGACACTGCAAAAAGTGTGCTACAAAGCAGGCGTTGGCAGCGTCATCATTCATGCGCGGCGGTGTGTTAACGCTGTGTTGTGTGTTTCCTCCGTATGTGCATGAAACCGAACGAGGAGCAACGCTAAAGTGAGTCTTCCGTGCACCCGTGTGAGAGTGTTTGGAGGTATTATATTATCATGCGCGTGTGTCTGCATGTGTCAGTGTGTTTGTGCATGCGTGCGTGGCTGTAGGATTAATGCCCCTCTCCCCCTGCAGTAATCCATCTCCCACCCTGCCACTTTCCATTCAAGTCATGCCTAGCGTGGGGAAATGTGCCACCCGTCAGCCCCCTCGCTCAGAGTGAGCTCTCGTGGCAACTAAGGGCACTTCTCATGCTGTTGTTTGAGCTCAGCCGAGTCCTTCTCCCGGTCCTCTTCATCGCACACACACACACATTCATTACCTCTAAATGAGCTCTGAGTCATATTGTGGGAGATTGGGATGCTAAGCCAAAGCAACTCTGAACTCCAGGACTGATGAAGTTTGAATTAGACGTCCTGAAAACACACCGTAAGACAGTGAAATGATTTAGATGATGCCTTCATTACAGAACATCCTCATGTGGAGTAAAAATAGGCATTCAATAGGTGTTTGAATGGGTTTGGTGTCATTGTAGTGTGTGTAGACCAAAATTACTTTGCAGGAAATTAGATTGGCCTTCAATCACCCAGAGCCAGGACTGCAATTCAGCACTCACCTAAAGTTTAAAAATTACAGCGCTGCTCATTGTAATCATCATCTGCACCAACAGCCATAGTTCATTAATTGGTGCAGATATACCTGCTTCAATCTGTTCCAGTAAACTGTCTCCAGACTAATCAGCAGCAGTCAGTGGAAGAAATATTCAGATTTTTTACTTAAGTAAAAGTAGCAATAGTTCAGTGTAAAAATGTACACCTGTAAAGTAACTAGTAACTAAAGCTGTCAGGAAAAAAATGCAGTGGAATAAAAAGTGCAATATTTACCTCTGAAATGGAGGTAGAAGTATAAAGCGTAAAACGGAAATACTCAACTAAAATACAAGTACCTCAGTACTTGAGTAAATGTACTTAGTTACATTCCACCACTGGCAGTAGCAAAAGCTCTGCCTGTGAAGTTTAGGTTAGCTTCTGTGATGCTAACTAACAGCAGCAGTGGTAAAAAATAAATAAATAAGTAAACATTGTACTAACAGTAGTAGAAGTAGCTGCTGTTGTTGGTATGGAGCAGTAGTAATAGTATTAGTAGTCGTAGTGGTAGTTGTAGTTCTAGGAGCAGAAATAATGGTGGAAGTGGCACAAATGTAGAATCACTCATAGTAATAGCAATACTGCTGATAGTAGGTAGAGGTAGTAGTAAAACAGTAGTAATAGTACATGGGGGGTGGTATTAGTTGTATTTCAGTGATGGAGGGCCTCACACATGAGCAGATAATTGATTTCAGTAAATGTTTGGTGGTGACCTCGTCAATTAAATCAATTTATAACCAGAAAATCCTATAAAGTGAAACCGATTCAGGAGATTCCCCCCGGGGAGCCTGAGACGGGGCCTGGACTCACCACATGAATGAGTAAGTGTGTGCATGTGTAGACAGGGAAAGCTTAACACCACAATATTTCAATATTAAATATTGATTAGATTTTAAAGAAGCGTACCTCTGAGGTTTGGTTTACTATCACACCCTCAACTAACCGCCTGAGGTTTCATGTGAGCCTCCACGCTGCCTCCTGCAGCTCGTCAGCTTATGAATGATGTCTGCCCTCTCCAACATGATAGGACCAGGAGGAGACCACGCCTGAACTTAGAGCTCATTACATCCCCTTTCGTCGGGGTCACGGGCTGCATAAATCTCTATGACTCGGTGAGTTTCATGAACCTGCCCTTTGTGTTGCTTTAAAAGTCAAGTTAATCATCCCTTTGTTAGCAGTCAACCCGAATTTGACCTCGAATGAATCTCCTCCTTTCAGTGTCGAGTCAATGTCGAGGAAAAGTGCCGTTTGCTTCCTCAGAACGGCGAAAAGTTAGAGGTGGTGTAGGATAAGCACCATGGGAAAAGAAAGGCCACATCCACCACTGTAAATAGTGCCTCTCCTGTGGTTGCAAATAAAGCTTCAATACTTCAGTAATTAGTTGGTTTTAGAGTTTTTTTGTGACCAAGAGATTTGGATCTGGACAAATCTGCCATTAGAAAAATATTTCTGCCTGAATAGTTCTTCTCTGATGAAGACAAAATGATATCCAGGATAAGATTCCCATAAACTAAAAATTTCCAGCACTGGTACATCAGAATATTCAGTAAATGTATAACACTTTTGATCCCATAGTTTCCTAATAATTTCCAAGGAGCTGATATGTTGCTCTAAATTGGAAGGTTCCTGGACAAGATTTAACATTTGGTCTTCTGTACTTTGGTGCTAATTACAGGAAGAAATAGAGGCAGTGTTCAGTCGGCACACTTCCAGTTAATTAATTGAAATTAAATGATATAATATAACCAAGAGGGTCTTTTAGTGAGTGCACAGCAGGTCAGCTGAACATGGAAAAATGGCAGATGTGTCTGCAGGCCAGCGTACAGTTACTGTCTGTGGAAAATAAAGTTAATGATATTAAATGAATGTTTGACACCACTGTGTGGTGGTGTTGATGATCAGGCATCATAATAAGCCTGAACTTTTATGCGCTAGCTGAATTTTGGAGCATCGTAGCAGCACATATTGTGTCATTATTGTACATATGATGGTTAACATGATGATGGATGTGACTGTATATTAAAGGAAAGGCATAAATGAGAAGCAAAGCTAGATTTCTGCCTTCACTGAAAGCTCCCTTCACATTCATTGCCCCCCTTGACCTCTCAGCACACATTAGTAGGTAAGGATTTATTTCAGCACAGGATGTTCCCATAAAAGTGGCAATCTTCCACTAGCATGAAGGTTTTAGCATTCTGGGTAACAGCATCTGAAATCACAGAGACACAAATGGGTCTATCCATAAATACAGTCTGTCCATAAGTAATGGAGCCAGCCTATGTAAAAGCACATAGTGTTAAAAAAGTGTGTGCTCTCTCTTTGTAATGATATAATTGCTGTTCTTCCACATTGACTAAACTCTCCATTTTAGCTTTAAGAAGATTTTAGGATCTGACAGGAACTGAAAAGGTATCTGTGTTTATAATGTTTTTGTGTTACGTCAGCATGAGTTTTGTTTGGGAAAGGTGTGAGTATGTAGTCACCTGACAGTTGTTGACTTGATGGTTGTGTATTTTAACGTTTCACTGTGTTTTTACTGAATCTGGCCTTTCACAGCTTTAATAACACCCACACTCTGAATAGATGATGCATTATATTGCTTAACTTTCGTTAACTAGCATGTTGATGCTCTCTCTCTTTCTCTCTCTCACACACACACATGCACGCACACACACTCACAGTCTTATGCTGACTCATCCACATTGTCTTAGCAGCCTGTCTTTCTGTAGCTGGATTTTTGGAGAGGCACTCTTATTATCACTCTGGGTGTCTGTGGGATTGCTAAGATCTGGTCTTCATTTACTGTGTAAAAAAAGTCAAATTTTAACATAAAGGATTTAAACTTCCTGACAATTTATCTTAAGTTGATTAATAACAGTGTGTTCCTCTGTCAGTTCAAAATGTACAATAAAACTATATTGTTTTTAAGATGATTGAGTAATTCTGAAGTTTTACTTTCTGAAGAAGCTTTATATGAGTGCACCTTTGGCATTTTTGCAATGAGGATATCTGACAAAAATATAATTGACTGCTAAGGAGCTTATCCTGCAACACTCAGATTCAGACCCTAGGACAGCGGTGGGGAAACTTTTCACTATCAAGGGCCATTTCAGTTTTGATAACATCCTTCAAGGGGCATACTCTGGTGCCCCAAAAATGTTTCTTGGGGGTGGCACACATGTTGAGGGAAACCTGAGAAGCTTATTATGCATCTGCAACGGGAGCACCCCTGGCCATACTAAATTATTTAAAACACTAACCTCTGGAGCTGCTTGTCTTTGGTGAGGCATGTGATGTAAGATGGTAGTGATGATGATGATGCTACTCGCAGCTGGTTTTCCAGGTTTGGGTCAGTCTTGAGCAGACCCGAGTCTTTGCAAGAGTCGGTTTTGAAAAGAAGTGCTCACAGTCGTAGGTCGTTGCTTTGTTGTAGGTTGTCAGGCACATCAACTGGTTCCACATTAACCGGTGCAGCAAATATATTCAGTTCCTTTTGTTTACTTTTCATGTCCCGAAACCTCTCACCAAATGCTTCGGTTTTGCACACTCACCAGTATATTCAGATAGCAGGCTTTTGTTCTTGCAGAGTAGAAAATGCACTGTTACCCCTTTGCAGTTGCACTTGCCACAGCTTTGATTTGACTTCACATGATTTCACGTTTGAAAGCAGAGAGCTGAGAAGTTGGCTGGAACTTGAGGTTCAGCTCTGAGAGGTACGTGGTAATGTCCACCATGAAAGCTAAATCACAAATCAACTCTTCCGTCGGTCCGTAGTTTGCTTCCAGAACAGTGCACTGGGCATGCTGCATGGTCTCAGGAGGCTGTTTTCTGCTCACTTGGTTGTTGTGACCTCAAACTCAACGGGGGCATGCCCTTCCAGAGTTTGTCTCTGGTAGCATTAAGGAGCTGCACAAAACTTCTCAAACTACCCAACAGCCCTCTCCCTGCTGATGGAGAGTGCTGTTAAATGGTTTAAGATGAACAAGAGAGAGCAAAGTAGATTGAAATAGCTTAAGTCGTTCTTTGTCTAATACAGATGACATATTCTGTCGGCTGTGACCAGCGAACTGTTCCTGTCAGTGGAATACGACTAGAAATACCAGAATATGCATGGCAGGCCAGATAAACATCTCGACAGTGGATCTGGACACAGGAGATGTAGCAGAAGGGGAAGAGGAGGACTACGCTGATTTCCATCACAGTCCACATCTCCCATTTCAAACACCTTCAGCATGCAGCTCATTACCAGGTCATGGCTTCAAGTGCCCTTTTTTGACTGCAGTATACTCCTGACCAGTTGCTCACTGTTGGACTTGGAGAATACAGACCTGATGCAAATGCATGTTTGACAGTTGAGTAAAGCCAATTTCTGCTTTACTTCTTATTACTACTTAATAATACTTCTTAGCATTTTTATGTCAGTGTTTAACAAGCTGTACACCAAACAAACCATCTGCCTGTGCATTAAACAGCAGCACATAAAGACATTGGTATGTCAACATGAAGGCCAAGGTCTGTCTATCTATCACTGTCTCATGTCTAACATTGCACAGCAGATGAATTCCCTGTCCTGGGAGCATAATTATATCTTCACATGCATAATCGCAGTCAGTGCTGTGCAGGTATTTACGTGTTTCTGTGTGCATGAGTCTATGTTTTTATGTATGTCTTTTTTTTCTCTCTGCACTACACTCCACTCTTACCATCAGATGCTTCCAAAGCCTCCTGCCCTCTCACGCCTGATGAACCAGAGACAAGTGCCAGAGGGTAAACATGTCCACTGCCACATGTCTCTTTCCTGAATGGCTGCATTTAGCATGCCCCACATGCCATAGTCAATGGAAGCATGTGTGAGTCTGTATACTCACACATGCAGACACATCGCTAATGAGTTTAATCGTGAAATACACACCAGTCCATGGGAGCCCAGGGCTTTGTTAAGTAGTTATGTTTAGTATTGCATGCAATGTGCACTAACATGGTTGTAAGCAGAATCCTGCATTATTCAGACTGGGTGGATGGGGTAATTAGGATTCTTGTAGTCACTTCATAATTCATTTGTGTTAAAGGCCCAGCAGTTTTGCTGGGATAAACAGAGCTGGCACATGATGTGATGTAAGATAAGACAACATGGCACTTGTGCATAGAATTGCTGTCTTTTCTCATTTAGCCTGCAGCTAGTTATGGTTGAGGTGGAATAGTGATAAATAAAAAGCCATCTTTCTTCATAAACTCTGCTGACGTAGCCTCCGCCTCTTACGCTCACACCAGTCAGTGGTTCTCATAAAACATATGAAACTCTGCAAGACTGACCCAGAATCCTCTTTATACATTTTATGAAAGCGTCTACTGCTTTATAAAGCTTTATTTGAATAAGAATGCACATTTTTTATTGTCTTTGTAATTACCACACACAAGGCAACAAATAAAATTTCCCGTTGCTTACGATGAATTTAGTAGTTTTTACAACACAGTGCAGAAGTTTATTATCCTATACTCTTAAGTATAGGATAGTTATTTTAAAGATAGTGGTCTGAGTACTAGAAGTGGATTTTATTTTCCCTACTGTTTATCTAGAATTACATTAGACTGAATTGTTGTATTTAATGCTGCTGGATTTTCACTCCCTGTAATTTTCCTTGTAAACTTTGATGGTGTTGGATAAATTATGATTACTTTTAGCCGCTTATTACTTGGAACGGCCAGTTGTTCACCAGAGTGGTGAGATATTTTGTGCTAATTCCAGATAATATGAATAAGCAAATGGGAGGGTAGAAAGTTCATGGGAATGACATTAATAAGTTAACAGTCAATCTAGATTTTTCTAAATATCCCCAGATAAGTTCATATTGACATACAGTATCGATGTACACCAAAAAATGTCTAAAGTGCTATTAGTTATTTGGAAAAAAAAGTGTATGATTGAGTAACTACTTCAAGAGTTTGAACAGATAGCAACATATGATAGCTGGGCATTAGACAGAGTATTGATCATGCATGTTTAATACTCTTCCCACTGCAGCTGAAGGAAAATCTTACGGGCCCACAGCTAATTAGTCACTTGTCGATAACTGACACTAAGATGTATTCCAGGGGATAACCAGCTACAGCTCAAGGCTGCTAATAAAAAGAGAAAAAACCTGGAAGACGGAGAAGGCACGTGTCTATGTAAACACATCAGAAGACTACTTTGTTCTGATATATCCCCATAATACTTGAGGGCAAATGTTACAAGCTAAATAAGAGGTTGCTTTAAATCTGTCAGTTTCTAAGGATTATGTTTCAATTGTTAACATGAGCTGTAGATCTTGATCATTGCATATTGTAAAGAGCTTAACAATAAATTGTGTAACATTGTTTATTACATTTGTTTCCACAAATAGGCTTCATATATTCCTACAATCATGAAATACTTCATGTGAAATAAATAATTTAGAATGTTTACTATATAAAAAATGAAATGCAGAGAGAAGTAATTTTGTTCTGAAATTATTTATTCCATTCATTAATTGTGAATGATAATGACCTGAATCACCTTGACAGTATCTTGCAGAATAGTCGGGATTATCATTCTAAATTTACATGCAGCCCTCGTATTTTTCCTTGTGTGTTACCTGATCAGTAACAAACACACTTTGTTACAGACGGGGACCCATAACACGTGAAATAACTGCACAGCTTTGCCCAGAGGTTGTGACAAACATCCTTACAGGTTTAGTTGGTAATTAAATAAACAGCAGCCCACAATCCAGAAAATTCCTCTACGTGTGACCTTTCCTAACATAATCTGGCAGGCCTTGCTATAGGAAGACCTATAGCTGTGTGTGTGTGGGTGTGTGGGTGTGTGGGTGTGTGTGCTCCTCTAACTCCTGGTCTGGCATCTCTCAGCTCTCAGGAGCACCGGAAGTGATCCAAGAGCTCTTTAAAAGGTCAGGACAGCTATGCTTTTTCCAGCTGTGACATTTAATTGGCAAAAGTAGAAATGTGAGTGTGGTAGGGATGAGCCAAAGCTTTCCTCTACATGCTTCAAAAAAGTAATCTGAATGGAAGAGGTGAAGGGTCGCTTCCCACAGGCAGCCACCCACTTTGAGTCCTTCTCTTTGCAGTATAACATTTGCAGTGTGGCCTCCTTTGTGCTTTAATTGCATATCAGCACAGTTTTGAATTGTTTGCCTTGGACAGCAGGTTGTTATTATGTGCATGACAACTAAGCTGGTTGAACCTTTTCTGTTTATGCAGATGTGGTACACACAAGTTATTGCATCATGAGACTTTCTTGGTATTTCAGATTGAACGGTTTTTAATACTATTCTGGCGAAAACTGCATTCTAATCTCACTGAGGACAGCAAGGTACTTGTGTCGGGTCATCAGCGCCATACATCCAGATTGCCAGTCCCCCCTCCCTTAGGCCTTAGCCCACCTCTTCTGCCTGCAGTCTTGTGTGCAGCATGCTCTGGTGGCTAAAGGCGCTCGTTAAAGTCCATAACTTATCTCACGTTTGAAGCTAATGGGAAGAATACTGGCTGCAGTGAAAAATAAATTACATTTTTCCCCCCTCTCCCTTCCTGCCCTCCTAACCTGCAGCGTAATATAGCAGCGGTGAGAGTATGCATTACAGATCTTAAGCATTAGAATTTATCTGTGCTGCACGACGCTGACTGATGCATTTGGAAATAATGTACTGGAGCTGGGCATTACAGGAACCCCTGTAACTAATGGACAGCTCTCGCCTATGGCCGGCGATGTATATCATTCAGCTGGACTACCTCATCAACTCCAACAGTTCTTTGCAGGGCTTCCTAGCCAGAGCAGCCACTCAGGGTATGCATTAAAGCCTCCTGCAATAAAAGCCCCTCCCTTCCTACTCTGTCCATCTCCCTCTCTCTCAACCCATTTATTTTGTCAGTAAATCCTGCTGTTAGATGCTCACTCACTTACACTATCTTTTAAAGATTATGCAAACTTTAAACATGGTTGATTGGCAGTCTGGTGAATTTCTATTAATGTTTCAGATAATGTTTCTACTTTAAGTTTCAGTCAAATTCCTCCATGTAATCTTGAAGCGTGCTAGTTCTACCAAACCCACTAAATATTAAAATCCAACTCTGCAGCTCTATTCAGCTTTTAGCTTCTTTTAGTTCATTGTTTTGGTTTTGCAGCTTACTCATTTACTGTAGTTGAGTCTCATAGCTCTCACCAGCCTCTTTATATGAAACCACAGACAGCTATTTCCATCAAACAGGCTCAGACAAGCTGAACAACGGCTCAAGTAAATGAGTAGCTAGTGAGGAAAATCAATCTTTTCTTGTGAGTTTGTGGACCAGATCTAAAGGGCCAGTAAATATCCGATTTCACAAGTCCAGTGTGATGCTGATGTTTTTGTGTGTCCTCTAGAATTGTCTGTAGAAGAATGATATATAGACAGTATATAACAACTTGATGTGTTTTTTTTTTACATTTTGATTATACACACTGTGTAAAATGTAAATAAAAACAGACTGTAATCATTTACAAATGAACTGTGTTTGGTTATACAAAGTGTTACTGAGCCCATGTCGTTATATCCTTTACACAATCATGTGTTCACAAAGTGGTGAACCTTGGTGGAAGTCTTGACAGCTCTGTGTCTTAACTTATTACTTCCAAATTTATTCAAACAATACATATTACAGAATAGAGCCCAATTCAGTTACATAGGACAATCAGCACAGAAAGAAGAGTCATTTTTTTCTCCCTGCCTTTCTCTGACTCTTTCCACATGCCTCACCGCTGCACATTTTTATTTAATGGTGTTTATGTTTTAATAGCTGCACCAGACAGTAGCTGCCTGTCTCCAAAGTAATGTAAAGAACAAGGGATAGGCCAGATGAATTCCATTCACACAGAGGTCAGAGAGACAGAAAATGAATAGCAATGTGGATCCCCCAGCAGGCAACGGGAGAAACAGACTAATAAGAGCATAACAGAAGAGGAGAAGGGGGCCCTTGGGAACCAGCATAAAGGTTTTCAGTACATTTTTAAAAGAAAGTGGTCTGAAAATATAATGATGCCTGCTTTGAAATGCATCAGTAATCAGGGAAGGAATTTGTTCTAGGATATGAAGTAGGATTGAAATTCCCCAGTTGTGTTGAAGAATGGGCTTTGTAGGTGGAGGGTTGGGTTAGTAAGGGCGAGAGGGGAGAATATGGAATGAAAAATGTGAGTGTGCAAGATGGAGGCCTTTTCTTGCTCCCTTCTGCTCTTTTTGCAGGTACATGGGGCAGGGGATAGAGGAGGAAGCTCTTGTTCTTCTGGTTTCATTATCTCTTACAGTTATTTACAATTTGTTTCAAGTACTTCTCAATGCCAAGTTAACTTTTACAAAACTCCTCATGCAGGGCAAAACTCAAATTGTTTATTTCATGCACAAAATGTAATCAGACTCACAAATCCAGGTAGACATGTACCAGAATGAGATGAGTCAACCAAAACAGCAGGTACCATCCTCCTCTGTTGAAGGGAATATCTGGCTAGATATTACACTCTGACCCAGAAAACATGAAGAATAGCTTTCAGTCATTCAGCAAGCCTTTGTCTTTGTGTAACTTTTATGACTGTGGCTATACTGTATCCTGCCACATATACTATCATTAACATTTTCTAGCAATGTTAATGATTGTTGGTAAAAAGGAGAGTCATATACTTCAGGAATGTGACTCCTGTACACAATATATTGTAAAAAAACAAAAACAAAAAAACAAACCATACAAGCCAGCGTTGGCAGAAGCTTTAAACCTGTTCTTAAAGTCCAGATGAAACAGCATTTCAAGAGAATCAAGCTTCCATATTGTGATGTATTTCCGAGTCGAACAGGATAGGCAGGCAGGGCATAACGTTAGGAGGAATTTGATTTGAACGTTGAAAAGTGTGAATGTCACAACAAACATGGAGAATTACAGCAGTGATACAGAGTTGGATGCTAGCCTCCATTCAGTCATAGAGGACTACTTGCCTCCTTCAACGTCTTCATCACCCCTATTACCAGAGCAGGCAGATGTACCCCTCGTCTATCCCACGGAAGAAGGTTTGGGGTGGCAAACATCCAAAGACACACCGATGTACCATGCTGTTGCTAGCTAGTTAACAAATAAATCTAAGCTCTGTGCTGCTAAAAGCTGAAGATTGATTGATGGGTGGATGTTGTCTTATTGGTTGAAAATGGTTGGTTCAAGCTTTAAGCACATGGTATACTTTGTTGTTCAGAAAGAAAATATGATTGGATTTTGATATAAAATACAAAGAAATAGAGTTTTGTATTTCCTTGGCATTTATTGTTAAGTAGGTGCACAATATGGCTCGGGATATCACCTGAAAGGGTTAAAAAGGCATTTTTCATTTCATCTTGTCTTTAAATTTTCTAGTAGACTCAACGCAACAGTAGAAGTGAAGTGTGGGAAGCTTAGTTTCTTCCCTGTTGACTGCCTAGTCAAACCTCTTAGTAGATGAGATTTAAAAGGTCACTGCCTAACTCTCAGAAGGATAGTGCTTCATCTTTTCTCCCCTGTTTTTAATCAAAGGTTTATAGAAAACCTAATTATATGAAACTTTAATAAAGTATGCATTTCTTTATTACCCATCAGAGCAATTTTGGTGTTGTGCTGAGTTTACAGTATAATGCTGTCAAATCCATGTGTGGATGAAATCTCAGTTGTTAAAGTGTAATATAATTATGTCACTCCATAATTGGAAAATGCATGGTTTTGTGTAATGAAAGGAAAGAGTAGAAGCCATGTGGTGGCCAAGTGCAGTCTTAAGCAAATTTTCTGCCCCTGTGGATGTAAGAAAATCAGAAGTCAGCAGTCCTGCTGCCTAATCTTTTGGTGTACATCATGTGAGCAATACCAGTGGGATTATACTAAATATCTTTCTAGTAATGACTGTCTTGGAAAATATTACCCTACCCCGACTCATCATCTTTAAAAAAAGCAGTTTCATTAATTGTAATAGCTTTTTAATTTTCCTGCAGGTAGGCATATTCAATTATTGATATCAGTACCTTTTGAACTGCTTGGAAAAATTGCTCATACACTTCTACATGATGATCAGAGCTGCAATGAATCTTCTCTGTTAGTTGAAGTGGGTCCATAACCCTTCAGCATAGGGAGTGTTGTTGGTATATTATTGTCTTACTGCACAGTTTCTGCAGTTTTGTGGTGTCAGTCCATGCTGGTTGCTCGGTCAGGTGATTGGTTCGTGAAGGTGGTCCAACTATTTTGTGTGTGAGCTGTACTTAAACGGGCCTCGGACTGGACCGTCCTGTGCCCGAGCTGCGGTTGTCAGGATGGCAAATTTTGGTAGAGAATGAGGCTGAAGGGAGGGAGGTCAGGTCTGAGCCACTGACCTTTACCGCCGTGGTACAGACACTGTGAACTCCATCAGTCTCTGGACACAGTGATGGGTTTGTCTGAGTCCCTGTAGAACAGGCTGCTCTCAGGCAGCTTCCACTCTGTAATGGGTCTGTGTGAAAAGGATTTGTTGGGAACTCAAACTGGTGGGCAACAGACAGGTAGCTATTACCTAACAGCCTGCCATTAAAAGGTTGACTGTGCCAGTGCCGGAATAGAAATGCTCCATAGCCGGCCCAGTTTCATATAATTGACATTGGCTGATTGTTTACTGAAGTGCACATTTCCAGTGTACGTTCATCATGGCTCCACTTGATGTTTTATTTTATTATTTCCTTTATGTCATTTTACCGTGGGGCTATCATTTATAATTTGCCAAACTACATCATCCCGTCTGCACGGGTTTGCCTTCAACTGGGCTCATCAGCCCCCAAAAAATGCCTTTTCCTTTTTGGAATGTTACCAATAATACATTTCAATTTCAGAGCAGTGAATTATCCCAATTGTAGATTGAGAATTTCTGTCTCCCTGTATTTATTTCTGCTGCACATGTGTTACAGTCATAGTTCCCTGATGGATGTCCCCACACCCTCGGCCTCTGCTTTGATGTGAATTATCGCTGAGCCTCATCATTGCCCCCAGTCACCCTGTCAGCACCTTTTGATGTTTCCTGTGTGCACTTCCAGATAGAATTTCTAATAAGGAGTCATTATCATCCTGATTTCTTGCTGAATGAGAAGAGTGACCTCTGGCATTTAGCCTAGGTATCTGGTTGGAAGAAGATCTAACAGAGGTGGTGAGGATATGTGCAAGGTTTGGTGAGTTTGCAGGCAGGTTCACTGCTTGGTTGACTTAAGCACCCACCAATTCAGCTCTATGCAGTTTTTAGTCATTTTTAGCTGCTTTTGGCTCATTGTTTTGGTTTTCCAACTCATACATAGACTGCATCGTTCTTTATTCCTTTAATATAAAATATTACTCAATTATTATAATAATCTCATTTATTTTCAAATATGTTATAAAAATGGTTTCCGTTCCTCATAAGTTATTTGTAGAACTCAGCTGAGATTCAATACATGAACTTCTGTTAAAGCATGTCTTGGTTAACATTAGATTTTCAATATATATAAGTATGTTGTGTAGGTGCACATAGGAGAGAGGAATAGAGAGATAGCTGTTGGGATGCGTACTTCCCTAGAATCACAATACCTTATGTGTTCTTTCAAATTGGACATGTATTTATTTATTCAGTCAGTTAAGATTTCATTCAAAACATTCTTCCTCGGTATCTTTCAAAACAGTGCATACACGACCAAATGTTGTCTGTATAAACTTATTTTTTAGTTTTCAGAAGTTGAGTTTATCCCCTTCAATGGTCAGAGACAGGAAAGACAAAGGCAATGTTATGTAGCAAAAGTGCTGGTTAGATTCAACTCCATGTCTGTAATTGGAGGTTTTATTACGATGTGCCTGTGATGAATTATGGCATCACAAAACAGGCCTTTTGGGCTCGTCTCTCCTGTGTGAGTCCAGGGAGCACCTGCACTACTTCAAGATGCTTTTTGCAGGACTTATTTGGAGGATGTATTGTAATTTAGTTCAAAAAGCTTATTTTCTCACATGCGATGGAGGGATCTTTCAGGACCCCGCCATGACAAAGACTCTCTCCGCGAGCTTCTTGTTTCATTGTAGGCCTGGAAAATCATTTGTGATTACCATGCTAATGATTGGCACTGAAACCTGTGAAGATCAAGACAATTGAAGTACTTTCTGGGTGCCTGGAGATAACAAATAACCTTTAACAGATGAAATGTTCTGCTTGTATTGAGTAAACTCCTAATTTTCAGAGCAATTTGTGAAAAATACTGGCAGTAATCTTTTCTTTTATGTTTTGGAGTCACACATCTGCCTCCAGCCCATTGTAGTTAATTATACTGAGGACCATGTATTCTCATCTCTCCCTTTTTTTTTTTTTTGGTGTGTTCCTAGTGGATCTGCATATTTTCTCCCCAGCTCTACTTGATGTTGTTGCCCGCTGCTTGAGTTCTGAGTGGTTCATTTAGGAGGCCTGGTGGTGCTGCTTTGTCACAGTGGAGAGAGATCAAAGAGGCTACTTAATGCTGAGGTTTAGGAAGAACTAGAACACCCAGTTCAAGCAGTGTGCTGGGCCTGCTGCGGCTAGCATCAGGTCAGAAATAATGAACATAGGATAATAGCCCCTTTAGAAACACAAAACTCCTCAAATTTGGACATTATACAGTGGAAGCAGGACTTTACCAAGCTTTCCTCTGGGAAGTTGGAGATGAAGAGAAGCACAGGTATACATGCGACCAGGTCACAGTGCTGTACAAGTCAACAATGAACAAATAAAAAGTGTGGGTGGGAGGTCTTGGAGATCG
>JAPZEA010000001.1:16887353-16901247 GCA_029783685.1 Heniochus monoceros | reverse complement strand
TTTGTAGGCTGGTGCAGTAATACTATGGTTGTGGTGGTTCATAATTCAGAACTACTATGGATTCATTGATGAATTACACAGGGAACAAAAGGTATATGCAGCATTGTAAACAAGCACCAGCACCAACTTAACTTCACAAAGTTATTACAAGTGCTGCCTGTCTGCATAGTGTATATACGTTGTCTTGCATTAGTGCCTTAGGTTTAATGGATTTGCCTCTCTCTCAGACATCCATTACAGCAACACTACATTATTCCTATTCACTGGAGATTTAGGAAATTGTATGTGAGAGAAAAGAGGATTTTATGTGTGTGTGTTGGTGCAGGCAGATGTGTAGAGGTTTGCAGGAGTACAGTGGAGGTTTTGTTTTTGTTTGATTCATGCACATGTGCATGTATGCCTGTGTGTGCATGTGGGTTTCTGGTATTTGTCTCCTCTGTCTCCGTGTCACCTTTGTTGACTTTGTCTCTCTCCTTCTGCAACGCTGTGCTCTCCGCTTTAATGACGCATATATCCTATCTCCAGTCGGTGCCTAATCCCAGCAGCGCTGGCTCAGGAACAGATTACTGCTTCCAGACACCAGAGGAGAGAAGAGTAGAGCAGGGTGGGGGTTGGAGGGTAGAAGGAGATGCCTCAGTGATACAATATACAGAGGGATCGACGAGGCCAGCACATGCATGTTAGCATGTGCATGTGCGTCAACAGCAGAGACTTCCACCTAGATGTTTTTCCATAGTAAATACAATCACTACCTGTCTTTGCCTTGTTCCTTAATACCACATGCTCATTTTCATTTAAATGAAAATGAGCGGTGACTTTTAAAATTCAAAATATATTTGTCACATAAACAATAATACCAGTACAATGCAATGTGCTGTGAGAAGCTTAGTCCCCAAATGCCAAGTCTAAGAAGATAAAAAATGAAATATAAAGGACTGTTGTAAAAGCAAGACACTGGACATCTTACTGATTGCGCTGCTTTCTTCTCTTATCTCCAGACTGAGGAAATCCTGCTGCTACATGCAGAGTTGTCCAACACGGCTGCCTCAATCAGCAGGTACAGTGCTCCCAACTGCTCAGCCAACAGAACCACACAGTGATTTTACGAGGTAGGGTAGCGTTCTCCATAGCGGATCAATAAAGTCTCATGTTATTATTGCATTTTGTTCACATTATTATTCCCTTTGTAGGATCACAATGTTTTTTATATTTACTCTTTGCTCAGCCAGTTCCAGACACCCTGTGGCCTTCTGGCCTTTTTTTTACAAACTGGTAAACATGTTCTGTATAGTCAGCTGGCTACTTAGCCCTCAATCATGTGCGCCCTTATACAACCGATTTTGAGGCTTATTCAAGTTGCAGTATATATGAAAACATGGACATGATGGAAGCACAAGGTGTGGGTAAGCATGCCCCCTTCTAAACATGGTTATCTTGTGGTCAATTAGAGCTTCTTGTAGACCAGTAGCTCCAGGTGTAAACAATTGGGAGTGGTAAGTGCTGGAGTGGTGTTGTCTGTCCAGCAGCTGCTGTTATCACTACAGCTGCCTACCAAGAACATGACTTTTAGGACCAAATGATTGCTAATAAAACATTTGATTGAGAGGAGAAGAAGGTGAGAACCATAAACAGGCTGGATTCTGCCCTTTAATTTCACCATCTTCAGAGAATTGGTTTTGCTGTGCTGCAGAGTAGGTCCCACACACAAGCAGTTTAGTTGTCTGCCCAAGGACTGAAATTTAATTTAGACTGTGTGTGTGTGTGTGTGTGTGTGTGTGTGTCAGTCTGACTGTCTTTGTCTGTGTCTGTCTGCATGAGTCAGTTTGCAGTGCCTCTGCGTGCAAAAACTAGCTTTGCATGAACTGTATATGTAAGAGTATGTGCTGCAGTGTTTGTGTGTGTGCATGCTATATTTTGTGCTTTCTTATTCTCTTGTGACTTAATGGTTTTACATTGCCAGTTTGTTACAGTACCATTTTACAGTGTCCGGTTGCACTGAGGCATTTATTAGCTCTGTACACTGCTTTGTTGTTTCTGGATTTGAATGCTTTCTAGTGTAGTTTTTGCGATTGCTGTGTTATCTCACTGTGTTAACCTGTAAACCTACAAAATGCCCCCAGTTTCTGTTGGCACCATCAGTTTGTTGTGGAAAACTTTTTGGCAGTAATTTTCTGTTGAGAGTATGCTGATTGCATGTTTAGAAAGTACAGCAGCTGAATTGTTTAACAATGGTTTCAGTGTGGCTAGTTTGTAACAGTTCTTTTGTGTGTGTATGTGTGTGTGTTTATGGTGCTGGTTCCTGATGAAAGCCTAGTGCAGACGCATATATCAGAGCTCCAGTACTAATAAAAGGCCAGCAAGCTGTGCTCCTCTCCTTCTGGGAACAGCACCGCTTTTTACTGCTTCTCTGACAGCAAGATAAAGTGCCATTCCAATTAGAAAAATATTTGGCCACATACCTACCAATAGAAATCCTGGGTTTTTATTTTTCATGCCATTTGATCAGGAATCCTTGCTATTTTTACAGTGTGCTTTCATATCATTGTGTCCTGGGTATGCACATGTTAATGCACACCCCACCGCTGCACCATAATGCTGTATAATGAAATAACCATGATTTTATTTTGGTGTCTCTTCTCTCATTTTGGTCTTTATTTCATAAAGGTAGGGCTGCATACAGTTGTGCTTTGGTTCGGGAGTGAGGCCGAATGTGTTTTTGCATTTTGCATGAGAGGATTCATGCTGCTGTGTGTGTTTGGGTTGATGTCATTCTTGTTGCCCCTGTCATCTGTCGGTGCCTCATACAGAGACGTGTGCATATATACTTAACCGCTGATGCTAGTCCCTATCTCTGTTTAAGAATACTGTAGATGTTTTTTCCCCTTTTTTCCAGAGAGTGCATTAAAATTAAATTCTCTCTTGTTGTTGTGAAAAGAGGCACACGTAAAAAATAATTGGCTGTAGGAGAGAACAAAGGGCTGGCTCCTCTCTCCTCCCTGCACACCCCAGCCAGGCATTAATATCAAGCCTGCTGCATTGTTCTGCCGTCTGCAGCCATCCCCCTAGCCAGACACTCAGCTCTGGAGAAGTCACTTTTAATGTCTGATAATCAAGGTGAATTTTCAAAAAGCTGCCATTTTCAAATGATGGTGTATATATTATGTGTAGATGGGAGTTAAGGAGCAGAGGAGCTCCACTTGGTGAGAGAGAGAGCCTCAGCCATGCGAAGTGAAAGAGAGACACCTAACGGCCACTGAGGGAACTGCAGGCTGATTTTAGCTCTAATCAGAATTCTGTGAAGGACAGAAGCCAGCTGGAATATCAGTGTCATAGCTGAAATTTGCCTGATAGTTTGCTTTATTTTTAGTAAACATGTTTGTTTCATTGTAACTAGCACTTCGATGTCTACTATGATGTACATTGTCCAGCACTGCAGCGTCTGTATGTGTCTCCTGTGATTGTGGAAAGGAATGGAAGGGAATGTATTTCTAGAGTACAGACGCTGCCTGCTGCTGCCCCTTGCTGAAGGGAGCTCTTGTGCAGCGTTATTGGGGAATCAGGCAGCCAGCAGCAGAGCAGTGGAGCTCCATTTCCCTGCTACAGGGCACAGACTCATCTTCCTCTTGCTCCTCCCATCTCCCCTCATCCCCCACCACTAGGTATGATTATTTCTCCTCCGCTTCACCGCACCATTATATTCCAGGTCCGCAGTTCCCCCTCCCTGCTGTCATTTTTCATGGCATGTTTTTGCCCGTGTGCAGCGCTGCACATTTGCACTGTGCCTGTGCAATATGTTAAGGAGGTGAATATAGTATGCAGTGTGCAGAATGTAATAAGTATATATTTATTTTCTTTGCTGGTGATTTACTGGTTTTTCCGGTGCTTGAGAAAAAAGGCCGGCTCTAGCCATGTATCTTAACAAACATGACTGCTGTGTATGCACTCGCCTCCAAGGCGTTTTACTCACCGGGGAAACAAAATTATACATCTGAGGCAGACTGGTTGTTTTACGTGCTATGACTGTTAAAAACCTGCTTGTTATTTTGGGGTATAAGCCTTTTCCAACACCACTTGGATAAAGTTTCAGTTGTGCGTGTGGCTATTGCTGCATTTCTAAATGCGACAATTTTAGATACAGTTATTGCAGTGAGATCAGTGTTGATGTAGGTTATGGGACACAGTGGCTCACTGGACTATTACTTGTACTTAAAATACCCCTGCAATAACTAAAACCAAGCCGTGCAACCAGCCATCAGCAGCACAGGTTGTTGACCACCTTCTGTCTGCCTCTCCATACTGCCCCCCAGTAGTCCTTCAAAAAACACAGGCACGATAGCAGTCTCCAAAATAAGAACACAAATACAGAACACACACACACACACGCACACGGCCGAAATTTACATTATACTCAGAGGGGAAGTAGATCTAACCCTGTGAAACAGTAGGATTTAAATGGATTGTGTGCTGGGAGCAGCACGGTGCACAAGTCTCCCTCTGTGAGGCTGTCACAGTAGGACACTCGCACACTTGCATAACAGACAATAAAAAAAATCCCTTAATTCTTAAAGATACACTACATGATTTTGTCATTGTGCCCACTACCTCCCTTAAATCCCAGAATTTCCTCCCAGTTCATTTGAAAACATCAACAGTGAGCAGGAAAAATTAATCAGGAACAGGGAATTGGGAAAATGAGAGAGTGCACTGCAGAGATGATGTAAATATGATCCAGTATGTCTAAGTGTCTTCGATTATTTGACTTTTAAGCTGCTTTAAAAGACTAATGAAATGCACTAGTTCAGTTCTTTATGAAGTGAAATGACATTTCCTAATTTACTCCCCATTTTGTAGATGTGTCTTCTTTTAGAATGCTGTCTGTATTGTGTTTGCCTTTGTTTTTTACTGTAATTTTAAATAGTGTATGAAGTCGGTGACAGTGTACGCATCATTTCGGTAAACTACTTAATCGTTATGACATTCAAATTTAAAAACATTTACTGTGATGCTTTTGTTTGTATTCAGTAGTATACTGTAGCTTCTATATAGAGCATCTGTCCCTTGGCTGTGGGCTGCAATGCAGATCATATCACACCCTATCTTCTATCAGGAACAACTTTGAGTGTGCTGGCAGTCCTGTTTTGTATTGTCATGTCTGTCAGTGTAACGACTGACAACAAGGAGGCTCAGATTCCAGCTTTTTGTGTTGATTCATAAAAAGGTACAAAATTGAAAACATCTCAGGGCTTACGGTGCTTGTTCATACTCCTGTACTATGCACCTGATACCTGGTACTGTGCCTTGATGTAACATTGTTTATAGATAACTTGGTTTTGCCTTCAGTGTGATTGCATAATAACCAAGCATTCAAATGTGTGAGTGCTTTATTTGTTCCCCGGCAGTAGTCGTGGTAGCATTATTTTTCGCTCTGGTTGGAGGGCATACTTTCAAAGTGTGGATCTCAGCTGTGGTGCAGAATAAAGACGGAGAAAGGAGGAGGAGAGGGCCACAGGCATTCTGATGAAAGGATGTGCGGGGAATCTGGAGTGTGGAGAGAGAGTGAGCGTTTTGCCAGTCCAGTGTGGCAGAGCAGGTCTGGCTCGGTGCCAGTCTGGGCACTGTGCCCACGAGGAGGCAGTGTGTGGCTAGCACTGACTGTAACACAGAGAGAGACGCGAGAGGGAGGCTGAGAGAGTGTGTCTGTGGGGGGTGTCTGAGGCTGACTGGCAGAAGAGGTTTAGTCTGCATTTGCATGTGAAGTGGCCAGGTTGTGATACAGCAGGAGAGTGGAAAGCGGCAGGGAAGAATGAGGGGAGATTCCCTGGGCAGTGTTATGTCACCAGCTCTGTTACTGATCACAGCTCTAGTGTTTACAAGCAATGCTGGTGAAACTTGCGGTTAAACTTGTATCCTGTTCTCGCCGACAAGGAGTCGATTGAACAGTTGGCACAGTTCATTTAATCAGGCATTTGTTGTTTCATTTAATCATGCACTTGATTGTTGCTCTTAATTGCTTTGTCTATTGTTTCTTTATGCACTGCCTGAGTAAATACTTTCTCCATGGGGCGCAAATGTTATCTTTCTGCTTTGTATGCATTTACATATTGTTTGCCTTTCTGCATATTATCTCTCTCTCTCTCTCTCTCTCTCTCTCTCTCTCTCTCTCTCTCTCTGTTCTCCTCTTTGTATCCTTAAAATATTCTGCACACCCCTCAGCAGTTCCGCATGGCAGACAGCCCTAATATAATCTGTGCGTCTGAATTCTAATTTATACCGTCAGGATAAAATAAATAGTCTGCAGTTAATTATGGGGAGCCAGCTCCTGGCTTTGCCCCGGTGATTTATGAAGTGCACGTAGGCATTCTGCAACGCATTTTTCTTAATTTATTTTTAATCTGTCTTTCAATTAATTTTACTGCAAACGTCTTAATGATGGCAGAGGGCTGTGTTAATGAGGCCAGTGGGGTGAAATGAACAGGCACTCACCCCTGTGGGGTGCAAGTGAGAGGCCTTGAGGATGGGGTCATGCAGAGGGTCTTATGCGGCCATAGAGGCTCGGTCCCTGTTGTGTGTTTCCCTGCCGTGTCTTTACACTACCCCCTGATCTTTGGAGCATTTCACCTGTGTCAAAGGAAATGGTTCATCTGAGGAAAATTATCATTTTCTAGTTCTTTTGGAACTGTTTGTTTCATGATGCGCAGTAGAGGGTTTTCGTGCCTTATTTGACCTCCTCCAGTGAAAACAATACAATACAATGTCGGTTGTTCTCAGTGATTGGCATCCTCACACCCACCATTACTTCTATTTAAGCTGGTTCATTCAGCTGTTGTAGAGGAAGTGTCACTCTATTCTTGAACTACGCCCATTTTTCCAGTAATTTTGACACTGTGTGATTGTCCAATTCACACATCTTGTATACTACTCACAAATTCAGTGCTTGAATAAAAGTTGTATTCACAGTGGAGCTGAATGAGCCATGTTTTTTTGTTCTTTTTTTTTGTGACTAAAGACTTCACAGTTAAGTAAAAATATAAGGCAGCTGTCTCAGTCTGACTGTCTGCTAAATGACCAACTTGACTAAGTGAATTTCAGGTGTTGCTGCTTGCTTTTCTTTTTGTCTTCAAGCTTGTGTGGATTGACAGTCTGATCAGTTTCTCAGTGCTCATCCAGTACAGTCTTTGTCCCTGTGCGCACTGACTCGAGGCTCTCTGGTGGTGGGAGAGAAAGCCACAGTCTCTGCCTCACAGACAAGAAAACGCCTCATATGATTAGAGGTATTTTATCCATCGTTTCACCCCCTCTCAAATTAGACCAATGTCTCTTCTGTACTTGTTATGCACCATCGTTTTCTGCCAATTAGCATGGAGCGTGGTTGTCTCAGCGCTGGAAGGGCCTGGTGTGGGGTAGGCAGGAAGGCTATGTAACCGTGGTGGTCAGCTACCAGACAGCTCACATCAGCCTACCCCATTAGGGACATCCGCACACAGCTCTCTGCATCAGGATGCTCTCATTTACCGCCTCCACATCCAGCCATTTATCTCTCTTTACCCCGCTCTCACTCGCTTCTCTCTCTCTCTCTTTTTAATTTTCCTCTCAAAAACAGATCCCACATTAAGCAGCCGAGCATGGCTGGCTGCAGTGCCTCTCCTGAAAGAGCAAAGGAATGATTTAATTTCTCCTCCTCTCTGTCTCTGTGGCCTCCTCTCCCTGCTCATACACAGATCATTACACACAGAGGCCTCATTTTCATCTCCCTGTGAGGGCACATGCAGGGCTTTAACTAGTCAGCCACGCCATGGCTATTGCTGACGATCAATACCTGTGGTCAGGACGGAGCACGCAGCGCTTCCTAAATAGGCCCTGCAGGTCCAACCATAAAACACCTTAGAGGCCACACATGCCACCCCATAAATCGCCTTTTTTTTTTTTTTTTTGCTTTCATTCCTATGGAGGAGTGAGGGGAGCCAAACCTAAGTTGGATAGGTTACCCGTTGAGCCAGGATAATGATGATTAAGAGGTCATGACACTATCCAGAAAATAATGCCAAATGAAAGGTCCGGGGCAACGGTTCACTCCAAATGAGCCTGGTTGGTATAAGAATGAGATAGGGACAGGCTTGAAGCTGTAATTCTGTGTTTTTCTGAGGGATACTATGAGGTAGAAGATGTGTCAGGTATTTTGTTAGAGGATCACATTTAAAGAGTATCTGTTCTTCTAAACTGGCGAACAACAACAAGTTAAGGTTGGAGTAACAAATGTCGTGAGTGTATGCAACACACGTCATTTACGGTACACGGTATGTAACCTGCTAAAACATCAGGGCCTGCAGAGATGGTTTAATTTAAACAGTAGGCTACTCATAACAGAACTGCTAATGAGATTTTGCTCAGCTGGAACCTAAATGAAACAGAGATAAGCTCAGAGGAATAGTCAGTTCAAGTTTTTCTATATGGTTAGTTCCCTGTTTAGTTTGTGGATTGCGGGACTGGAATAGGTGATATATGGACCAGATGAGAGTTAGCCTGGGGGCTGGCAGACAGAGGCAGAAAAATGGATGTGTTTCTCATCTTGCTTTTGCCTCCGAGGCTCTCGACTGGCCTGATCCCTACATTAACCAAACAGATAGCCAACAACTTTAATTACCTTTGCATCCAGTTGCTCTCCCCATCCACCACTCCCCACTTCGCTTGTGCAAATGAAAGAAAAAGAGGGATAGAAGGAAGAGAAGCATAATTACTTATTTTACTGGAGTGCAGCAGAATGCCTTTTGCCAAATGACTCTAATTCCAAATGGTTAACAAGATTTTTCTTTTTAATAGAGCCGAATCCATGTGACAGCAAATTGCTTTCCTATTTGGGGCCTTAATGGCTTTTCATACTTTGCACTTCCAATAAGCAGTAAACTCGGAAATTAATATTGCACACTGTGTTATGATGCAAATGGGAGGGAGATAGGAGAGCTGTACCTTCATGCAGAAACCTCTGATTAGATCCGTAATTGCTCTGGTGGGATGATTTTTCCTGTTTGTTTGAGTTTATTTATTTATTTGTGTAATTTTCGTCCACACGCTTCACTCCAGTATCATTATCAGTGGCACATCTGCATTGCTGTATGTTGCATTTTACTTTTGAATGACTTTTAATCAGTTGTAATGGAAGATAAGCATATTCACAAGTTCTGACTGTGATGGTAGAGAGTGATAGTTGTAGCCCCACCGTGCTTCCACTGAGCTTCACTCTCTTGCTTTTATTTAAGTTATTCACTAAGAAAAAATAACATGTTTAAGTACATCCTCAAGTAGACTTTGTCTTCTTATTGAGACAAATACAATGACTGAAAGACCACTTTCTTGCTCATCTCTAGTTTCTAGACTTGTATTAGCCTGCCGTTGACTGGCTCAGCTCAGACCGGTTTGAACCCCTCTTGCTGTCGTGCGAACAGGCACAATCTAAAAAGATATATTTGTGCAAGGTGTTTCTTAATTAACTTTTGATCCAAGTCATTTCATTTCCAATTCCATTTTACACATTCTCAAATATTAATCCTTGTCTGTGCATAAGGTAATAAGGGGGATCACAGAGTGGGACACAGTTCACACAGCACATGTAGGTACAGCGGTGCTCTGTTAACAGCACTCGGATCAGAAAATATGCACATTTTTAGAGATGTCATTGACAAAATACCGTCCTAACTCCACCCTTGGGCATATTTCTTACATGCCACCCTACTGTACCACCATCATCCTTCTGTATCTTTTTTGTGTCATTTACAGTATTGTTTTAGCTGTATCTGACTCTGTATTGTCTCTCTTTGTGTTCACTCCTTCTGGATGCTGTAAGAAGCCTCCTTTTAATGCAGATTTTCTAAGTATTCTATGCAGGCCTCCCTTACCACTGTGCTCAGTCCTCCAGGGCTGTCATTTGGAAGAGAGGGGTTGAGAATGTCCTGGATTTTTGGCTGTAGCTGCACCAGACACACAGCCAGCCCGACCCGCAGACAGAAATAGCAAATAAATTCAGCTGGATGGGCCTGCGATTGCTGCCAGCGATTGAGGTTAAGTGTCCTTTGGTGTACGGGGCCTGAGCGTAGCAGCAGTTCAGCTGGATATTGGTCACATGACCACACACATACAGTCTGACTCTTTGGCTATATCACCATGGCAACCCTTCATTTCTTCTCAGCACGCTCCCATTTCACCTGTCATTCTGGTAATTGGCTCTGAAATTTTCTGTATATCGTCATGATGATCATAATAAGACAATATTTATGAACCGAACAGTGACAGGCAAGTGTAGGGAAATGGGGGGGAAAAAAACGAAGCTTTCATTAGGCTAGAATATTAATGCAGCAATAGGGCTTTTTAGGGACTAATAAAGCTTGTTCTCCATGTTTTCACAGGTTTCCGCTCATTGTGTGCATGAGCCACACTGCAGAGTGAGTCTGAGTTTCGATTTGGTTTTAATTGGGTCACCCTCTCCTCTCCTCTCCCCTCGCAAGCAGTCTTTCTGTTGAACTCAGCTTAATTAGACCTACAAGATTGTGACACTACCAGAAACATATTCTATCTGCTCTGCCTCTATTTCCATTGATGTTCTGTTTTTAGAAGTATTGATAAGACAAGCTATGTAATGACATTTGCTATACTGCTGTAGTCATTAATGGCCCTCGGCCGGTGTGAGACTGTATAGCAGTCTCACAGAGAGAAATGGATAAAAGGTTTTATGGAAATAAAAGATGTTTCCGGAAGGTGGAGATAGCTAGGCCTAATGACTGTTGTGCCAGCTGCTCCTCATTACCAAGGTCGCTGGCATCAGGACCAGCTGAGATCTGCTAAGTGGTCTATAGCCTTTAAAACGGCCATGAGGCCTTTCCATCAGCACTGCACTCACTGACACCATAAACTCTGTGAAATGCATACCGAACTCATACTTTCTCTCATTACCCTCATTTAAACTGGTTTTCTACCAGGACAGTATAAAAGCAGCGTCAGTGGAATTAATTGATTTGCCCATATTTATTGGAAGAGAGTAAGCGCCTAATCCCATCTTACATTATTAAAGATAACACCTCAGTGGTTTCTGCAAGACCACCACACTGAATCAAAGTCTGACATGGACTGATGATGTATGGATATATTATTCAGAGCATTGCATGGACCTCAGAAGAGTGCAGCTCCTTTATCTGCCCTCCCAGCTTACTGCCTCCTCATACATGCACACACATGCACACAACCACCACTCATCAACCCCTGGAGGGCACCTGTGTTTTCAAAGTAAAGACCACTTAGAGAATAGCCCCAGGCGCCTGAATACTGAAGTGCCCTGTGTTAAACATTAGAAGCCTCTGTACGAGCCAGCAACATAAACACTCTCAATAGCCCACGTCTCCTCCCAAGAATACCCCAAATACCTCAAAACGGGGAAAACTGCCTACACATGCCAGAATATGGAACAGATAGTCTGTGGGGACTTAAACCACATTAAGGACCACTCACTGAGATGTGCAACTCATTGGACAGTAACCTGGCCAAGAACTACAGTATAAGAAGAAAAGCTGGCAATTCAATTAGACTTTTTAATGTTTTATCTTTGGCTACTGTCAGTCAAAGTAAATAGCTTTTGAGGACACTGCATTTACCTCCTGTGTGCTTTACAGGTTAGTGAATTGTTGAGTTTTCCTCTCGAAGTTTCTGATGGGTGTGGCTGGCCTTGCTGTTCACAACATAGAAAACAGCAGCTTAAACTGAGGTGCACCAAAAGATAAAATGTGTAGGAGGTAAGCAGCCACCCCTCCTCCACAGGCAGAAACAGAGGTTAATGATCAGACATTTCATTCAGTCCCCCAGTCGAGTAAATGAGGTTTGATCAGATGCCAGGAACAGGAGAGCAAGCAGCCTTCAGAGTCAGCTTCACAATCTGTCATAATGAACACTTTAATATTAAAAGAAAAACAATCCTATTAACTAGCAGAGAAAGACAAGGGTTTTCGGGAAAGCGAGGAAGCTGTAATCTAAATTTTTAATGACTGTTCCTGCATGATGACTTTGTCTATGTATTTTGTCTGTTTGGTAAGGGAAACGAGTCAGCGCTGTCTCACTTAATTCAGGCTACCCTTTTGTGCTAGAGCAGTGGGTAAATAGCTGGGGGAGACATTTGAATGTCTTAATAGACGTTGTAACTGCTCCATCTCTAAATGTGTTGAAATGGAGGCGTGAGGAATGGCATCATTAAGGTAATGTGTTCAGGAAGCCAATGAGTTGTGCTCTAACCTCTGCTGCTCAGCCTGAGATCCGGTAAGTGCACAATCTTGGGTCACGTTAATCAGACAGAGGTGCCACTTACAAACACACACATACACACACAAAGCTTCAATTACATTGTGAAATTGCTCTCAAATGAGTCGTACAACATGTCTAACTGCTATGTTTATGTATTCTTGTGAAGATTCTGTGTCTGTTATATGACTGCAGTTGTACAGTGGGCTTGTCTGTGAGATCTGTTTGTGCAGTTGCTGCAGTAATGCCACCGAACTCTCCTAATGCAAAGAGAAAGCAGTTACATATCACTTCCAGACAGCAGCAAATAGTTCTGTATGTTTAGGTAGGCCAAATGTCGAGCCAGGTAGCTCTTCTGTAAGTTTCAACAGCCACTTTTCCCTTGTAGGAGCCAGGATTGAGCCACATGCATACTTTCTTTCACAGCCCCAGACTGTGTTTCCAAGCACAGCAAAGCCTATCATTTTCCCCCTTTGAATGATGGTGCTTCATGGTGAATTTAGTGTTAAATTCTGCTAATATAAATTTGATACCATTTCAGCCACTTTTCCCTTCACACGCCTCAAGCCAGGTTGGAAATAACTGTTTCAACTGTAGTCCTATTGTATAAACAGTTTAAGAAGTGAAAGCACACATTAAAAGCCAAAACGGCCCGTGGGCCATGTGCAGTACCTTCATTTATATGGCCCTTGAGTTGTTAATTAAATGTAAAATTAAAATACCAATTAAAACAGTCTCTTAAATTAAAATATCGATGGTCCAGGTCATTTTTTTTTCTCCATGAAGTTTGAACACCCCTGACCTTAAGACCCTGTCCACTAGATTTTGCACAGCTACATCCTGTGACCCTGTACTTACTGTAGTTGTGTGTGCAGGACTGTTCTGACAATTGGAGTGACAACTGGGTTCACTTTAGCTTAAAGCAACTACAAGGAACTTTCATTTTGTGTTGATCTTGGCAGCCCCTGTGGACCAAAGTAGAGGTGTTTTCACCACCTTGTGATGGCTAAGATCTGGATCTGGCTCGCGCATGCATTTATTTTGGAGTGAGAGCAAGTGAAAGAAAGCCAACTTATTTTTAATACTATTCTTTTAAACAGCTGTTTGCAGGATGTGCAGTGGCTATGTGAGATTAATAATTGTAATATGACAATGATGAAACAAAGTGAACATTGTTTTAGTTCTACGCCTTCATAGGTTACACGTAAACCTACAACTAACAGATTGGGTTGCTTGACAATAGTGATTTTGTTGAGAAAGCTATAGTTATCAGCATCCTATTAGATACCTGTCTAGGAGAAAGAGGGCCGATTCAGGATCAATTTTGAAACCTTTCAAATCCTGCAGTTCTGTCCATCTGTTGAACGACTGACCAAGGTTTGGTCGGGTTTTTTGTTGTTGTTGTTGTTGTTGTTGTTGTTTGGTAAACTCTTGTCTTTTTCTCTTTGCTGATCCTACCAAAGTATCACCCATAACCACAAAATATAATGTCAAAATAAAATTATCTCAAGGAAAATCTTGTCCTGTGTCCTTTTAACTGTTAACACACTACTCACTGTGAAACTATGCCGGGGAAAATACAAACATAGACTCTTCTGGTCTGCATGCCTTAATAAGAATT
>JAPZEA010000001.1:16859831-16870681 GCA_029783685.1 Heniochus monoceros | reverse complement strand
TGTGTGTGTGTGTGTGTGTGTGTGTGTGTGTGTGTGTGTGTGTGTGTGTGTGTGTGTGTGTGTGTGTGTGTGAGATAAATAATGGGTGTTGGTGCCCAGTAGAGACCAGTCGTGGAGGAGCGGAGGTGGCTAAAGGTCTGATGGGGAGCTCACTGCCATCTGTGATTGAAGTGTGGAGGTGCTGCTCCCTACACACTTACTTTCACACTCATTTTCTCCTTGGCCATGAGCACAGTAAACAGACGCGACAAATCCCCAAGTGCTCAGTCCTGCTCCTCTAATCCCAGCTCTCCCTGCAAGAATGCAAAGCATGGGAGTCTCTGGATGTCGCCCTCTCATGCCAGACCTCGATAGCAGTATGCAACCTCTTCACACACGCATGCATGAAAAAGTTTGGGCATCAGGGTCAAAATGCATGTTGTAGAAGATGGACTGATCCCTAAACGGTATAAAGTTGAAGATGAAACATCATCAACGTTTCAAGCAAGATTAGTGCATTACTTTTGTTTTGTACAATTTTAGAGGGACAAAAAGGAAAGGAGTACCATACAAAAGTTCGGGCACACCAAGAGATTTGAGCTCTCATATCTTTTACCAAGGTCTCAGACTTTAATCAGCTTGTTAGGGCTACGGCTTGATCACAGTCATCGAGAGGAAAGGCCATGTGATGCAAATTTCAAAGCTTTATAAATCCTGTAAGTCTTCAAACCTATTCCCAGCAATCAGCAGCCATGGGCTCTTTAAAGTAGCTGCCTAGCACTCTGAAAATTAAAATAATTGATGCCCACAAAGCAGGAGAATGTTATAGGAAGACAGCAAAGTGTTTTCATGTAGCCATTTCCTCAGTTAGTAATTAATGATAAATTAGTTGATGAACTAGTTAATTAATGAATGACAGCTAACAGGAACAGTGGAGCTCAAGTTGAGGTCTGGAAGACCAAGAAAACTTAGAGAGAGAACTGCTTAGAGAGAGAACTGCTTGTAGAATCTGCATTTGACTGCAAAAGAAATTCATTCAAGATTTATCAGACCATCGAGTGCTGGTACTGTTCTACTCTGCAGCGACACCTGCACAAATTTGACCTTCATGGAGGAGTCATCAGAAGAATCCTTTCCTGCTTCCTCACCACAAAATTCAGCGTCAGAAGTTTGCAAAGGAACAATTAAACAAGCCTGAATGTTTGTTCAGGCTTGTTAAGATGTCCACAGGACTTGGATTAGAAAAAAGTCCTGTGCACTGATTAAGTTGAAATAGAACTTTTTGGCTGCAATGAGCAAAGTTATGTTTGGAGAAAAAAGGGTGCAGAGTTTCTCTGACTGTAAAGCATGGGGGTGGATCGATCCTGCTTTTGGCTTGTGTTGCAGCCAGTGGCACCCCTATGCTGTTAACTATATTTATGTTGAATAAAAATCAGAGTGCTCTTTTATACAGTTATGAAAAAGATTAATGTTTTTCAATTTCTGGCTCAAGAGCCAAAGGTCTTTTTCTGTGTATAGAGAGATGAGGGAAATCTCAAAATTGGATCAGATGTGTCTGAGCAAAGGTTGGACACCACCAATTTAAAACAAGTGTTCCTAATGAGAGTCAGTGATATTTACTGAAGATTTAATTGTTTGTAGCAGGTAGAGGAGCAGAGGGAGGCTGCAGTGAAGGTCCAGGGAGATCTTCATTCATGCCACCAGTGACTGTGAGTCCCAGCTCTCAAACAGTTACAACAGCTACAACGTATAGCCTTTTATTAAGTTTACTTATTTCACGCAATACACAATACAAAGAACAGAGAGGAAGCGTGTGAGGCTGAAGCAATGAGGGCAATTCCTGTGGAAGTTTCTGAGGATGTGTATTAACATCCCAGTTTTAGAGTTTTCAGGCAATCAGATGTGTAAGTTGCCATTTTCAGCATAGATCAACATGTAGTTTGCTAGCTAGGGGGTTCATGTTTTGCTGTTTCCTGTAGCAACTGGGATTTTGAAAACGTTGCATGCAGATAGCTGAAGGGCCTGCCATTCACCGCGTGAAATATGCAGCCAATCACAGGCTAATACCCACGGTGCAGATCTGGCGAGTCAGGCTGGTGCTGATGGTACCTGTGGTCCACATTAGAGTTCACTTTGTTGCTGGACAATGTTGTCGTTGATGTTAAATGATGGTGATCCCAACAAAAACAGAAAAGCCTGTATCTGGTTGTAGAATTATTCATTGTTGTGCTGATCCGAGTGTGTTTGTATTGAGACAAATCCTAATGACTGGGTGCTTTGTGATGATCGTGATGCAGCTGTTACAACTGTATAATATCACTGAAGAACCAGCGACCTAATGTTCCTCGGTTCCCCAGGACGGAGGTGCGTGCCCATTACCAGGAAGGCCCTCGGCATGTAAAGTCCATACCCACAGCAGTGACTAATTGTTTGTTATGTCAGTGCTTGTCGTGCCCGTTTGCCTTTAATGGAGTGTAGTGTGGTGATCCATCAGGCTGTCGAGCAAGCCCCGTGTCAGTTGAAGTGGCTGTGTGTCAGTGGGGCGAGCGTGCCGTGCAGATGTGATTTACTGCCCTGCTTGTTGCGCCGTGTTGTGCCTCACTTCTTACCCGTGCAATGCAGCCCACTCCTCTCATCTACTCTTCTCCCCTTTCCTCCCCTCTCTCCCCAGATTGATTGCCCGCGCAACTGGCTCATGACACTCGCCATCTTCTGGCAACCTTTTAGTGCCGTTTTATAGATGGTTAGCACACCTCATTTGGCTATTTATACATCTGTAAGTGGCCATGAAATATAGATTTGTCTTGATGGGTGTCAACATTGGAGCTATGGAAGCAGAGCTCAGTGACACCTCGTTATTTTAATGGTGTGAGATAAAGAGGCCGCGTGGCAAGAGTAATTTTCAAACATGGCTAAATTATACTGTTTTTATTTTCATTTAATGTTTGCGCTCATATTTTACTCAAAGCAGAAAGCCTTTTTTCTTGCAGTGTTTGGTTGGCGCTGAGAGATGGAAATAGGGAGAGAAGTGACCGAGGATGGAAGGGAACGCCCTGCCCCTCTCTCTCTCTCACGTGCACATATTCTATGTGAATGTCGAGGTGGTTCAGAGTGAGAAGAACCCTTAACAGTAACATGATGTGTGACCTGTCATCCACACACACGCACGCACATATTTCACTCCATTCACAGGCAAGGTCTCAGAGGTAATTAGGTGCTGGCACCCACTCAGTGCGATGTGCTGGTTAATTGAATAGTTAACACATCAGAGGCAGGCCTGTGCAGATTGGAGGTGGCACCTGTCAGGAAGCTGTTCTCTCCCAACCCAGGACATTTCCTGCGCTGCCTGATACATATGTCATCTTTGTGGAAATACCAAATTAGGGGCAGGCAGCCGAGTGAGTGCAGTGCAGCAGGTGTGGAGATAGCTCGGGGGTGGAGGAAGGCAGGTGCTCCTCTGCTCTGTCCTTCAAGAGGATTTGTAAAGCTCCGGGCACCTATCCTTACTTCACCTCAGGCCATTTCCATGGGTATATGACAGGAAAGTGACAGCGCTGTGTGTTTGTGTGTGTGTCTTCAGCAGGCTCTCCCCCATGCCCCGGCACACTGTGCCCAAGGCATCCAGGACTTGTGTACGCATCGTGCAGAGGTGTGTCAGCTGAGTGGAGGTGTCCAGACTCTACCAGCTCCAAGACAGCCAGCTGACTGACAAACTGGTATTTGCAAAAAATTAGTTTATCAAATTATAACTTTTATCTCCCCCTACCCACCTAAGATTGCGTGAGGTTACATATGTGTCCCGACTGCTTGCCTTCTTGTCCGGCAGTATTGCACCTTACGGAGGCAGGGGCTGGGCTGCAGGCGGAGGTCCTGTAGAGGCCGGTGCAGTCAGCAGGAGACGACAGCTCAACAGAAAAGGGTTACCACACAGGAGAAAGACCTGGAGGCTGCTCACAGCCAAGCCACTGAAAGGAAGCAGGCACCAGCTGAGACATGCACTCGTGTTACAGTTAGAAGCCCTTCCTTACATACGAAGTGAGCAATTAAACTCTCATGCATACAGTCTCACACCACACACTCATTATGTCCTATCACGTTCTCCACAGCAGTGCAAAAAAGGGATATATTAGCAGCTCCGTAGAGAAAGGCTGTGAAGCCACAGCAGCAAGCAGCTGGAGGTCCACAGCCTGATGGTGGTACTCCACTGATACAACACAGAGAGACCCGGCATGGCCTCCTCTCATCCCAGCTGCTGCAGTGCAGGCAGGAGCTCAAGGAAGAGTAAGACCACTGCATTGGCTCAGGTAGGGTAAAACAGTGCAGTTGGTCTCCATCTGATTGAGAAAGTAATGTTGCACAATTGCCGGTTTGTGTGGAAATTGTAATAGTTAAATTGCAATAGTGGGTCCAGCTCATCACTTGTGTGACACATCACACTTCATCTCTTTTTTCAGCCTCTGTTGTCATTCTCCACCGTCAGACGGGGCAGAAATGTCCTGAACCCTCTGAAAGTCTTTTAGAGAGAAAGTTGTCAGGCACTTTTTTTTTCTTCTCCACTGTCAGCTTCTTATCAGTCTCCCTGATTTTCTCATGTCTTTAAGACGAGGCTATTGAAAATACAAAATCAAGAAGTGAAAAAGACATTGAAACAAAGAGAGAATGATTGAAATGGTGTAAGTCAGGGAGAGAGGGGAAAAGGAGGGGGAGTGACAGTGACAGGCTTTCGTGTCAGTTCAGCTAGCCTCCAGTGCTGGCTTTAATATATTGCGTGAGACAGTCACCTGAGTGTGTGATGTGGCAGCTGCCTCAGCACTCACCTGCAAGGAAGGTGCCCATCAATTCACAGCCCGAGGCCTTTTGTGTGACACACACCACTAATCTACACAACATATCCACTCATAAGAGCACACTGACACTAACTATGGAAACATGCAATTATGCATATCAAAAGAATCTGAACATATGGACGCACATGGAAAAGGCTTTGCACAAAGTAGATGCAAGGAAAGAAAGTGACGTCTCAGAAACAGGTCAAATAAAATGTCTTAGAATTATTTCAAACAGTAAGTGGACTTGGCAGGGGACTCTTTAAGACTCTATACTTTGTGACTTTCATGTAACCACTCTTTGAAGTGTCAGCCAGGATAGCTGCGCTGCAGGAACAAATGTGTCTTTAGGATGTGAGTGTGTGTGAGTGCAGAGACATTTGCTTTTGTATACGTTTCATTTAAGAAGTCTTATTTTTTGTGCATGTATGAACCCAGGTACAGGCTTAACAGGGGGAGAGGACTGTGTTGTCAGCGGGTGGGCAGCAGCAGACTCCAGAGTCGCCAGCAGAGGTGGTGAAGACTGAGCAGCTTCAGAGAATTCACGGCAAAGCTACAGGTACACTGTGTTCCCTCCAGTGTTGAGAGCTTCAAACTGAAGTATTTGTATCTCTCAGAGCTGTTTCGATATGAATGATGAGACTGCATTTAATTTACATCTCATGTTATCCTTTGTCAATTTGAAAAACACCAGCAAATCATCCGACTGTGAACGCTTTGCAAACACTGCTGTCCCTCTCACTAGCGGCTGACAGATGTTTTAGCGCTGTGACTCTCGGTGTCCTGTATCCTCTATCCCCTCAGCCTCCCACCCATCCCATTCCTCCCATTCCACACCATCCATCTGGGCTGTGTGTGTGGGCCAGGTGCTCAATAGGTGGATCATTTCAGGTCGGGGCCCTTGTGTGAAATCAGATGTTTAACTGGCCAGCCGAAGTGGGATGGGAGCATCTTAACCAGCACCTTGCCAAAGGTCTCATGTTCACTCAGCCGCTGGGGTTGCTGTGAGTACGCCCGCCACCTGCCAATAGGCATTAGAGAGGATTTAGTAATTAAGTGATAGGCTGAGGACTAAATTGGGTGTTTGTGGGCTGGCGAGCCACCCCAAGGTCCCTACAGCCATGCAGATAGGGGATTCTAATTGCCAGGAATATTGATCAGCCTGGCGAGGGGGGTGCGCAGGGAATTCACTGGCCATCGATTAGCTGTTACTGCACCTCACTCGTCAATGGAAGAGGGAGGTGAGCATTGGAAAGGCTCTGGGCTATTCCCACAGTATCCCTCACCACCAGCAGCTCCTGACACATACCCAGAGACAGTGACATGGCATGTTGTGATGACAGCACTCTCCAAACTTCCCCATACAGCCTCCTCCATACCTCTAAACCAGCTTTACTCATAGGCAGTCCAGTGGTGGAGGTGGGAGCAGGAAAAGGGCTTTCCAGAGGGCTCACTAGCAGTGTTTTTATGTCCTAATAAAGTGTCACACTTCACCCAGCCCCATATCTCTCCCTCTCTCTGCTTTTTCCTTTTCTACACAACTTGCCTCCCTTAGTTTGTGAGGGCTCTGACCCGTGGCTGTGGTCCTAGTTAATGTTGGAGGGAGAGAGGGGACTGGGCTCGCCTGCCCTTTGATATTTAATTAGTTGCTTCACCTGGCAGTAAATAGGGCCTGGTCAGCGCTCTCTCTGATACACACACACACACACACACACACCTCTATCACTTATGCTCCAGTGACACGTCACCATCACAAAACAACAGCGTGCAGGCAGAATTACTAAACATCCTCTCATTAAATGTTAAAGCTTGCATGGTCAGATTGAATCTGTCACACATGCACACATTGCTCTCTATTGATTTAGTTCCATGCATAACAATACTTAGAGCACTTTAGTTTGCTACAACTGGGCTGAATAGAGAAGCAGTCAATTAGGAGAGGTGTTAGAAAGGGATTAATCATATGTTGAATGTTAATGTAGCTTCATGAACATGGACAGTGAGTTTAGGTTTACTGTTTAATTTTGCTTCAATGATTGTATTTCTTAAAGTCTATACTTTTTTTTGGCCTTTTTGCCTTTATTAGATTGTGCAGGTGAAGAGAGATGAGAAAGGGGGGGTGACAAAACTCAAGCAGTTAAGCAGCTCAGAGTTTCTGAGCAAAGAGGTAAACAAGTGTTACAGCTGGAGGGAGAACTGAAGGGAAGTTCAACCCTAATTCCAAAAAGGTTGGGACAAAATATGAAACAGAATTTGATAATTTGCTAATCTTTTTTGATATGTACTCAATTGAAAACAGCACAAAGACAATATATTTAATGTTTTACTTCATCGGCTTCATTGATTTTTGTGAATATCTGCTTATTCTGAATTTGATGCAGCAACACCTTTCAAACAAGTTGGGACAGGAGCAACTGGGAAAGTTGTGGAATGCTCCAAAAACACCTGTTTGGAACATTCCACAGGTAAACAAGTTGATTGGTAACAGGTGATAGTATCATGATTGGGTATGAAAGGGGCATCCTCGAAAGGCTCAGTCGGACACAAGCTAGGATGGAGCGAGGTTCACCACTTTGTGAACACATGATTGTATGGAGGATATTACTACACGCTTAAACGCTTAAAATCGCTGTCGGTAAGTACAGTTAATTTGCAAATGATTGCAAGGTTTTTATTTATGTTTTACACGGCGTCCCAATTTTTTGGAATTGGGGTTGTATGTGTTTCTATAGTGTGTCATGTAATCCCATGTGTGGTTGACATGGAAATAAAAAGCATCTTCCATCTGGAACAAGCGCCTTTATTCTACCCACATTCATTCTTCTACATCAGAGAACTCCGTACTTACTGCTCCTTCAGAGTACAGTTGAAGCTGTGACTGACAGATCAGACTGCTGACAACAGATCAAAAGTGCATGATTATTTTATGTCTCTGCCATTCTTTCTTTATTGCATCTCATACTTTCTTTTGCTGAACTTAATATATACCAACAGCATACCTAACTTTTCTTTTATTCTTTTTTGGCTGGACTGCAGCAAAGCGAGGCCAGCTCTATAAGCATGAGAGTCTGTCCTTGATTTATTGTGTGAGTGATGAAGTTAAACCATTGGTCAGTTGACTGTTGGAGTTTCTCTGTTGGCCGTTGCTCTTTCAAAATGAATGGGCGTGAATGGTTCTCAATTACATCCTCAGGAGCATATTGACCATATCCTAGGCTTCGACTTAGTCTGTGCTTTGCTATTGCTGTATGTGTTATGTCCAATGCACGGCGTTTGTTGCTCTTTTATACAGTTATACTGAATTAACCATGACAAATCTGCAGCTTTCATCATTTAATTTGATTTCAGTGTGGCTTTTACAGGTATGTTGAGGTTTGTTTTTCTAACCTCTAGTAGCACTATGGAGTTTTATTTTCTGAGTGGGTCCCTGTCTTGTTTGTCTCATGCACACACATGAGGTCGCGTACCCTATCGACATGGGACACAGTCCTGCCAATGCTTTTCACTCTATTCCACTGCTCTAGAGATGGCTACGATGCACCAGCAAACATGGTGAAGAAGAAGTCACCTTGCTAGTAAATGAACATCTTTAAATCTTGTAAACAATGCAAGATTTAAAACACTTAATACTTTGCAAATATTTTATGAGGAAGAAAATGCATTCCCATTGTTCGACCTCAACGATACAGAAAATGCACTTTACAGGGCACCTTCAACATCTGCACAGGGACAAAGAATATAAATTAGCACTGCACCTCTGGCTTATTGATAAATGTTTGATTTCATGGATGCATATATGACTCTATAATGTTCATTTTAGAAGAGATGTCAGCTTCCTTCACCTAAATTAACTCAGAGATAGAACGGTGAAGAACAAACGTTGAAAAAGCAGTGAGGCAGCAGCACAGCATGAACATGACCATGTCATTTGTACTACCAGGCTGAAACAGAACACCCCACTGAACTAGCATTTAATAGAATTAAGGGTTGACGCAAAGGCAGTACAAAAGAGCAAGACTGGCAGTAAATTTGCAAATAATATTTTCTACATCACTCACTTTCTTATTTGCAAAGCATGAAAAGCTTTAGATCAGTGAAGCCGCACACTGTTTTCATGCAGACAGATTACATCATGGTCTTCAACTCGAGATGTACAATCATTTGTTTGATGTTCAATCGTTTGTTTGGGTTTCATATGATTTGCTAAATGAGAAGGGATGTATCAGCAGAGCAACCACAAGTGAATATGCAGCTGGATATTTACCTCTGTGTGGAGAGGCACTGGGGATGGGGAACAGGCAGCCAGTGGTCTTGGCAAGGAAGGAAGGATCATTTTCAAAAGTTTCTCATAAACTGCTGCAGCTTTTGCAAGATACAGAGGAGGCTCACAGCCTCATTTGCGGTTGGATGCCATTGAGGCTGAAAGTGACACAACAACTGCACACAATGGCGATGTGCACACTGCGGATGCTTTAGTAGGCACCATTACAAGATTTAAAAGACCGGAAAAGGGATAAAGGCAAAAGATGTGGAACTAACAAGATGAAGACATAATGCCGGGAAAAAGCAAGGGTATGAAAGAGAGAAGTCAATTTCATTGCTGCAAAAGAAGTCTTGACAATGAAAGCTATGCTGATGAGAAGAGAGGCATCATCTGACTCCAGCTAAGTCATCATTCAAGTAGCATTTTCTTTCTCCTAAAAAGTGGAAAAGAAAAACTCACAAATTGAAAAGAAAATACCTCAAGAACTCACTGCGTTAAACCTTGAGATTATCAAAACATAAGTTTAATGAGAATTTAAACTTGACGTCTTGGTAATAGGAACACATCCTTGTCCTTCGGGGAGTTTAAGGTTTTTAATTGTGTTTTGGTATGATGAAACAACGTTGCATTAACAAGCAGTTGCAGTCTGAAAATGTCTGAGTCTTTTTTTTCTCAAGAATTGGAAAACAAAACAGAACCAGAGGAGAATAACTGGCTTCGGTTAGGATCTGGGAGAGCTGGGCTCTGGATCATCGCTGTACGCGGATGTACTTACTGCCACAGAACACTCCATTATCTCAAAATGACAGCTAAATTGGCCTGTCAACAAAGCTACACTCATCTAAGCAACTTCACTGGTGCATTAGTGCTTCTTCCAAACGTAGATCAGGGATATGGGGCATCTCTTCCATTCTGGAAGCCACAGGGGGAAATTAGAGTTTCTGAGTGCTGCACCATTCACACAGGCAGGCTTGGCTATTTGTTGGTTTCCCCTCCTTCAGATAGAAATCTAAGCTGGGCTACTTAAGTATCTTTATGGCTGCTTGAAGTTTAGGTGAAAAGAAAAAATGGTTGAACCCAGTGCATCAGGGGTAACAAAGTCCTGCTGAAGAATAGTAGCATACAAATGATGGTGTGTTATTTAAAGTCAGCACATCCTTCAGCTGCTTCAACTTCAGCTTTTTTTAAATAGTTTTTTCCTAATTTAGCATTTTAAATCAAAATCATAATTGCAGCTCTTAGTGGACTATGAATAGCTTTCCTGCGTATCTACTGACTTTCTGTATCCACAGAAGCTAAGCAGGTAACTTAAGTCAGCCAACTCTGAATTTAAGTGTTCTTGCCTTAACCCCCTGTGAATTAAATTTCTTGAATGTGTGTCTGGCAAATCCTTGAGGCAATGCCACTATCTGCGTTCCAGGCTGTGGAAGACTCGTCCGTCCCCTGAGAGACTGCACACCCCCTCTATGCCTAAGGTTTATCAGACTCTTAAAAAAAAACAAAAAAAACCCTCTGTGTTGTGTAAATTAATGCTTGCTGTATACTTACCACTAAGCATAATTAAAAAGGTTGCTACATGTACGCTATAAAGTTTGCCCAATGCCTAGTGCAGTAGATATGTCAGCAGTGGATTTTTATTGGACATTTATCTTGTTTTAGGTCATATAAAACGTCTATACCATGGAATATATGTAGAGGTTAATCTATAGAAAAGAAACTACTTTGCATTTCTATACAGTCAGACTTTGAGGTAGAGAAGCTTAGCTTAGCAACATTGAGAC
>JAPZEA010000001.1:16838690-16849729 GCA_029783685.1 Heniochus monoceros | reverse complement strand
GTAGCAGCACAAGGCAGACTTTGCTCCATTAAGACACAAAACCATACATTTTTGAATGTTTTTTTTTCTTTTTTTTTACTTTTTGAAGGCAGCAGTAGCTGGCGCTGTTGTTTCTGCTAAACACAAAACAATGTTCCGTGTCAGGCTTTGAAAGCCAGTTTGAAAGCCCCATGCAGAATTCTTGCCAAAGGATTGTCCACTCGATCAAAGGAAAATTAGTATAACTGCTTCCTACCATATACACAGTAAAATCAGCCTTATTAGTGGTGTGGATCCATTCCTCTGCATCTTTTGACCGAGTTCACTCGTGAGACATTGCAGACTCTGACCTGAGACAGCACATGACGTGGTTTCTTTGGCTCTGATCGTCCTACTTTGTTGAACTATCAGAGTCCTGGCAAAGACTCCAGTTCTCCTCCAAAAGAGGCTGTAAAATCTATACCAGCCCCTCTCTGTGACTACATGTTCTCTGCTTTTGCTCTGGCCGACTCCAGAGACAGTGTCAGTGACAAAGCAGCGAGCTTTCAGACAGAGCGCGAGTGTTTCTGGAGTGGCTCATCTGAAACACGGGTCAATACAAACACTCACCAGCACATCACAGACAGTATCACTGAAAAGCAAAGCTGCTGCACAGCTCCCAGGATTTTATTGGCTGTCATGTTGATTTTGCTTGTTCTGGGATTAGCATAGGCTTCAGTGTGTTTTTGTGACTATTGGTCTGTGTTTTGCGGCTGTGAAATCAGCAGCCTGAGAGCCCTGAACAGGCTGCACATCAGGGTCGTGCCTCTAGGTCCTGCTGCTAATGCAGCCCCAGCACGTTTTTCTCTCTCCTTTACATACAACCATGTTTAGCACTCCTCTCCTGCTGCACCCACGATGACCTCCACTGTAATCTGCACACTCTGGCCAGCTTGTGGCATGTGTGGCCCAGCCTCGACTGATGGCTAAAGCTTGTTAACACCAAAGACACATTTGTGCAGCTGGCTGGGAAATGCTGAGGGTGGGCAAAGCAAAGGGAGTTGGCGATCAAAGGACACGGTGCAGCAGAGGAAGAGGTCTCAGTTTGAGCCTCTTGAGTTGGCAAACTTTTCACCCAGCCGACCCAAGGACGCTCTCTCCTCCGGCTCGACACACAGATGAGCGTTAGTCGCTGTTTACCTGTGAGACCACACAGGACTTTTAAGTAAACATGTCACTCAAGCTTCACCATTGAAACTTCTAACATTTCCTAAATAAAATATGAATTTTATGTGTTGCTTGAGAAAGGCTTATTTGTTGGTGGAATGGTGCTCCACAGTTGAAGCCATCTCATTTTTCTCAATAACACCTTCCCTCAGAGCGAGCCAGATTTGTGTTACCTGGCATTTGCCTGCAACACATTCCTACCTGATCCTCTCAGATTGAAAAGAGGGAAATTGGGACTGATTGAAGGGATAAGTTTTGGTGGTGGAAGGACAGAAGCAGAGCGAGAGCTGGGTGAAAAACATGTGAACCCAATCTGCCATGTGTTGACTGTGCTGATTAGGGGCTTGTGCTAAGAAGAGCCTCTCTATCCCCTCATTCCTTCTGTTTACTTTGTGCTTCACCATCCTTCTCAACACAGGCATCACTGCAGCTGTAGTGCCCTCCTCACCCTGCTCTCCTCAGACGTATCACCTGCACTATCACTGAGAGGCTCCTTTCCATGTCAGACCAGTCCAATTAAAAGATGACAGCTCAAATAGGGATCGAATTGGGTTTAGTTGAGTTTGTTAATCCATTAGAGAAAGTGGAGTAAGCAGTGTGATTGCTAATAAGAGGAGATTTGTGGCATGTCTGAATATTTGCTCCATTTACGGTGGTCTGACAGCTCTTCGTACGTGTGTGCGTGGAGAGCTGATGTAGACTCAGCCCATTAAGGGCCGCAGGGTGACTGCAGCAAAGTCCAGCTAATGTTTTGGGACCTTCAGAAAGCCTGCAGGGAGCCAGGAGTACAGACGTGGGCTAAAAGCAAACCAGAGATCCAGGAAAATATAATAATTAGATAAATAAGTGGATGGAATGGCATAAAAGAAGCTAGGGAAATAGCTCACGCAACACATTTGTTTATTTATGGCGTCTGACGGCTGGGCCTGGATGGCGGGCGGGGGCTGGGGTAATACGAGCACGGGCTTTCCCCTCTCAGAGCTCGGCTCCCTAGCTTTCATTAAGTGTCATTACCAGTACTTTCAGAAAGCTGGCCAGGCTGAGGCCCGACTTCCCCTCTACAGATAGTCGGCCATGCATATGGATGGATTCCTGATCCCTCTCATCCACCACTGAGGAGGGGGGAATTAGGCCAACGAGAAGGAGAGCAGGGGGCTTAAAGGGTGCGTCCATATCTGACGTTAATGGCAAAGATGGAGCTATTACTTCAGTTGAGGGACAGTGTTCATGCTTGGTTTGTTGTGTGTGTATATGTCACTCAGGTTATCAACATTGTGAGTGTTTCACTTAAGATTTCCTTCTGTTATGACCGCGCAGGTCATGTACACCTCTGTCTGTATGATCAAATACATTTTACGCTCTCCTGAAGAATTTCATTTCGGCCAGTTGTGCGACTTACCCACAATGCCTTTTTAAAATGTGCATCTCTAGCAGCATGGTATTCATTAGCAATTTGCTCTTCCAGTTCACTCACTTTGAGAACGTCCCCTGATTGATGGGTGTGGGGGGGTTGTTGTGTTTATTTGTATATCAGAGAATGAAATATTCATATTGTACGCTTTTCCGAGCAGAAGTTATCTAGATTCTGTGTAAATGGTACTTGGGATTAGATTTTCACAGCAGATTGCTGTTATTAAGGGGAAAAAAGCCAACTCCTTTGAGCAGTCATCTTCCTGGGAGGCAATCTATTTCTCTTTCACGCAGCCAGAGTGCTGGACCAGGCTCTTAATGCACTGAAGCAAAAGTGCTTCGGTCCGCAACCTTTCACGCCTTCAGCTCTCCTTTATGTGATTGAATAGTTAATAACTATGAGTCGCCTTTGAAAGCTCTGTGCCGTTGGTCCTTCTGAGGCACTTCTCTTCTTTTTGTCTGTTTGGCTGCTGTACCTGCCAATTGCTCAGTCTGCCTGCATGTCTACTTGCCCCAGATGCCAAGTCGACTGATAGCCTACCTCTTCTCCAGCAGCCCCTCTTACTTTTATCTTTGTCTCTTGCCTGACTTGCCGCTTGTGTGTATGGCTGTCTTAGTCTGTGCATCAGAATTTTGAGGGCTAGGGATAAGCTTTTTCATCTCTTGTTTCCTCGCTCTCGTCGTATACACATTCACACAAACAGACACACACGAACTCGCTCACACAGCTCATTAGCCCGTCCCACGCTCACAGCTCTGGCAGAATGTGACCCTGCCTAATTGTGTACCATGCTCATTTGTTCTCCCTGCATGATGTGACGATTGCTTATTTATTCTCCTCAGGGCTCCCATCTCACATTAAAATGATTGACTCATTTCATTCACTGCACATTTTCAAGCTTTATTTGATAAGCTCATTTCCCTTGGCATTCAAATCCTTCCTTTTCCCATGCTTAAAAGTTAGAATGTTACCGAGGCACATTATTATTCATACTCGGGATTGTTTCTGCAGCTAATTATCTGTGTTAGAAAATAATTTTGCACGTGTGATTCTGTTTATTCCGGTGGAATTGAGCAGCACAAAAGGGCAGACATTAACGATGCAGTTGGAATAGCTGAGGAGCCAATTGTGTACACAAAGCTGGCAGACGCGGTCAACAAGAAGCTTAAGAGTGATTGTGACAATGTGGAAGCTCGGCCAGAATGAGCAGAGCGAATTTGCATCCTGTTACAATTTACATCTGGTTAGAGAGCAGTTTTACAAATAACAAAGCCATCAACCCTTTTGTCCAATCATGTAATGAGGGAGTGTTTTGACACAGAAAAGAGCATAACAAGCGATTGCTGATTGGGGGTTCGGGCGGCATTGTTACAGGAGGATTTTAGCTCTTGTGATTTTGCCAGCTGACAGTCGATGTTTTCTCCCTGCAGCTACTGTATATCGACCAGGCCTTAGTGACACAGCAGCTGCTGGAAACCCGCTCAGAGCACTGGTAGGTCAGCTCAGACCCAGACTTGTGATGGTGTCGGGCACACAGAGATGTGATTGGCAGAGGTCACTAACCTAATACGTATGAGGCATCATTAGAAACTCTTCTGACTGAAATGCATCTGAGTATCAAAAACTGTCAGGTACTGCAGGTTGAAAGGGACGTGTTTGTCAGCTCAGTATCAGGGCAGTTTGTGAAATAGTCACAAAATGTAATCCACAGATTTGTGTAGATGGTTACGAATATTTTTGTGACATTCAGCATGACTTTCAAACTAATTAGGACAAAGGTAGTATGAAGAGCGATAAAGTCTGCATAGCGAGGCGTTCGAACACAGCCTGGGGTTTGATTCCTGTGTGAAACCAATAGTCAGCATTGATTATTTTAAGGAAGGAGTTACTTTCACCCACACCATGATGTTACTAAGTTGTGTTGGTACCTAAAACCAACCAAACTGTGATCATCACCTGAAATGTTTCTCAGAAAGCTTCATTTTGAAAGTCACGCATTTATTATTGCTAACTTGAGCGCAGAATGACAACGACAGTAGACGTGGTGCAGACACAAAAGATTCTTCCGACTGACATACATTAGTTTGAAAGTTGTGCCATGAACAGACACAAATCTTATTGATAAAATGTTGTCACTATTTCATAAGCTGCTGTGATACTGTGTTGTGTTTTTATTCTTCACTTATTCTTAAATCAGATTGTCAGTTTTAGACTCTTTTATTCAGCCAAAGTGTGCTACTGTTTGGTTTGGCTTCTTTTGTTTGAGGTAGACTCCAGAAAGATAGCATTAGCACTGCCCGAAAGTTGGAGAACTCACAGGAGACAGATTAAATAATAATAAAAAAAGAAAAAACAGGCAAAATTGAAGCAGCAGAGGCTGAGATGGATGCCTAGTCCACACAAACACAGGTATTGCTAAAACAGGGTTTTTCCTCTTCCTTTTTAAAAAAAATACTGGCCATATAATATAATATAGCCCTGAAGCCATGTTGGCCAGTCACATGCCTGAAATAAAGCTATTCACATGGACCAGGCAACAGTCCTTGAGTCAAGCTCCAAAAACACTGGATCCTGCATTTCCCATAATGCAACTCACAAGGCACTCAGACACCTGATGACATCATCAGGGTTATTCTGTGTATGCTACCTTCAGAGAATTCAAACAATACCCAGTGATAGTCATCACCTCGTCGCTTTAATTCAAGAACAATGATGAAGTGCACTGTAACATCCCTTGTTTTTAGCAGCCTCACTGCTCTTTGATCGTGTGTTGCCTGAACGAAGTCTCCTGTGCTTTAGCTGTTCTATGACCGCGAGAGGAGTTCTGATTAGTCAAGCCGAGAGCCCGGAGAAGAGTCTCGGCTGCCGACTTCCCCAAACCTGCGTCTTCAAGCAGCCTCGTGTGCAGAGTCGGAGGGTTTCTGCAGGACAGGGAGCAGATTTGGACATCACTTTGATTGGACAAATTCCGCCTGTCTAATCCCAGAGACTGACATCTCTCTATTAATGATAAGCTCATGAAAGGGGGAAACTTTTGTTAAACCTCAAATTTGGTGTCACAAAAATGCTGTAAATATGTATTTTGTACACATCACTGATTTACTTACTTGTTTACTGATTTAACTGATGTGTTTTTGTTGTATGTACCTTTAAATGTCCACATGTGATTGTATTTATACTACCAGAATGTGTACAGTAAAGCATAAAAAACAAGTATTGGACCAGTTGTCATGAAAATGTTTTATAGACTTCATCTATGTAGGTGGAAACTGCTGGAGGAATAATTAAATTTTATAGCCTGATGTTTGTTGTTTTCTGTCCAAATGCCCTGAATCCCATCAGCGTTTTCATGTAATTTGTATTCAGTACGTGTAAGTTGAACACATGATGAGCTAAAAGGAATATTCTTCTCTTTTTTGAAATAAAGTTTCTGTACGTTGATTTTTACAAAGGAAAAGTGGAGCCCTTGATGTGTTTGGAGTCACGTACGCTAACTACTCCTACAGCCACAGACCCCACAAGCCAATGTAGCCAAAATCTTAATGAATATGGGCAGAGAGACAAGAAATTGCAGCCAAATAAAAATATAATAAAGGCATCTAAACCCTAACAAGTCTGCCTTTGTTCTTCCACTCCACCCACCACAAGTTGGCTGTGTGAAAGCAGGCATTGTTGCAGCTTTGAGGGCAGCTCTGAGAGTTCCATGCCCATCGGCCTTCAATCACATGGGATGTCTGAGTTTGACAGTATAAAGTCTTTCTTCTAGAACAAAATAAGACCCCTAAGCAATAGTGGATGAGCTGTTAGTAACCATACAGTCCACAGGGAGGTAGACCAAGCATTGGTAGTACAGTATACACAAAGTGTTGGTTAGGGATGAGACAATGGACCAGTAAAAACATTACTGCATGCTGCAACACTCTTAAATTTCTTACATTTACTAACAGAAGTAAATGGTGTCTGTTTTGTTGGGTAAAATTCCATTTAACTTTATACTTTTAACCAAAGTTCATGAAAACAACAGCATATTTTTTTAAACTCAAGTTTTATTACTGTTTTTTTTACGAACAATATCGAAAGTATTCTTTCTTCTCTTGCAGGACTTGTAGTTCACGACGCTCCTGCTCCCACAGAAGTTGCAACAGCTATTGTCTTTTTCCTTTCCCATCTCGTTGCGTTTGACTTTCCAGGAGGCGTCGGCGAGGAGGTACGGTGAGCTCGCGGAGGCGGCGAGGCGGCTCTCCAGTCGCTGGGTCGTAGCAGGTAAGTTATTCAGTCACAGGCAGCGTGGAAGGATTAATTCCAGCCTTACAGGAAGAGGACACCATCGGTTTCTGCCTTAGCCAAATCAATAGGCAACATTCTTTCCAGCATAGCAGTCAATACGCCACACTTAAGGTGTCTGAGGAAACTAAAGAACACCAATAATTGTTATTAATGCCTTGGATATCCCCAAGCGTTGCATTTAGAGGCAGTCCTTAGCTAAAAGACATTCAGCTACTGTACATATCCCACACAGGCCTCGTAGCTCCAGTAAACTGTCTGAATACTGAGAATGTTAAGAAATGCTGACCAGTGTAACACACTGTCCTGATCCGCCTGCAGTGTTGACATTTGGAGGCATTGTTACCCACATTAATGGTGTGACTCCGGTCCACCATTGTTGTTCCAGAGTGAAATATTGTAGATGGTTTATCATGAAATGCCGTACAGACAGTCATCTTCCCCAGAGGATGGACCCTGATGCCTGTGGTTATCTCCTGACTTTTTCTCTAGAGCCACCCTGAGTGTGACAACTGGGGGTTTACTGAAATGTCTTGACAGCTATTGATTGTTTTTTTGTCCAGACATTCGTGGCACTGAGAGGTTGAATTGTAATAACTTTGGTGATGCCTAGATTTAATTTGTCGAAAACTTTGGTTTGTCACCAAAACTATCCCATCAGCCTCAGCTCTACGTAGCTGTGTTAGTACATTAGAAAATGTTAGCATGCTAACGCCCTCCACTTAGATGGTGACCATGGCATGTTAGCATGTTAGTATGTTGATGTTAGCATTTAGCTCAAAGCACCACTGGCATGGCCGTAGACTCTTGCAGAACATGCACACGTTTTAGTTTTTGCAGCAAAAAGAAATGCACGTTTTTGACAAATTGCTGCACTTTTCACTTAAGTGATTTGAAAAATGTCGTTAGCATCCCAAAAATGCTAACGACTGAGTTTGCCTTTGATTAGAAAAGCAAAAAATATCAACCTCAGGATTGACAAGATAATCTGCGACACTGACTCAGATAGATTTTGAAATCAAATGTCATCAGTGTTTATTCTGGTTAAAAACACCACAGTTGACTGATGTAGACTCCTTTCATGAGTCCTCACAGGAACATGCAGCATGTTGCAGGGACAGGACACACAAACAAGCTTTAGTGCACCAACTCGCACATTGTATACAAAGCCGTTCTATCAGCGCAGGCAGTTATCAAGTGAAGGACAGCTAACAACAAGCATACATTGCCTCCTGTTTCCATCATAAACCACATGTGGGTTCAGAACTGGTGAAGGTAAGGGACTACAGAAGATGGGGCCTGTGTGTGTGTGTGTGTGTGTGTGTGTCTGTGTGTGTGTGTCGGGGGAGGGGGTGTAACATTCAAAATTCAATCAAGAGAAGGCCATCTCCAGCAGGGTCACAGGGAGTGGAGGGGGTGTGGGGGGGGGGAGATGAGGGGAAACTAAAGGAACATTTTCAGAATTCCTTCGAGATTAAAGCTGGACCTTAGCAAGGGGAAAAGCTAATTAATCTCTGTTTAAATTTGGAAATTTAGGACAGAGAAAAGTCAGAATTAATCAGTCTGAAATAGGTCTAAATTAATTTCGAATCAGGGAAGACAAAGACGAACTGAATTTAAGAGACTGCACGTTTCTGAGAGACGAAACTGGGTGACGGGGTGGCAGAGGGGGTCTAAGAAAGGATGCTATGGGAAGTGTCACTATGGATCAGTACATCTTAACATCTGCTGCATCAATGTCTCTTTCAAGTCCCTACACTTTATGGAATTAGATCAAATTGCTTTAACAAATCCATGCAATGTGAACGAAACATTACTTTCAGAGAGCATAATGATTCCAGAGGATATTATGGATAGATTCTGCAGAAAAATGGGATGGACAGGCGCACTGCAGGTCGTAGGGGTGAGACCCAGCTGCATGCGATTGTCTTTGCACCACTTGATAATAATGAGCCGACCTCTGCTCCAGTAGCTTAAAACAAACTGATTCCTGTACTGAAATTTAATATCAAACTATTTCCAAGGCCCTTCTGGAAAAAAGCCAGTGTTTGTGATTTTATTCTTAAAGTCAGAGAATCTGTCTGTGTGATTTTTGTACTTCCTCTCCTTCCCCCGTGCACAACGCGGCCCGATATGCCGCGTAATTAAGAGACAAAAACATGAAACCGGCTTTGATCGTGCGGTGAAACTTAAAAAGCTGTTCTGGACGAGATTACACACAGAAATGTTATCGGCCTGCATCAAAAAGCGCGGCTTCCTTGAGGCCCGGCGGATTCTCTCTTTCCCCCCCCCCCCCCTTAATGAATTTCTGGTCACAGAGATAATCTGATCTCTGCCCACAGGAGGTGGCAAATTGAAACTTCGTCGAAACTAAACTCTTAAGCAAGAGGAAGCCGCTGAGTACAGCCACACATCTAAGCCGACCGGTCTGTAGTTTACTGTCATGTTATTTAATTTCTAGGTATTAAAAGTTTATGCAGTGGAGATGCCAAAACATGAAATTGCTTTGCACGCACATCTGAGTATTCAGCAGGGCAGTGAAAGGTGTGACAAATTAAACAGATTAGTTGTAACTATAACATATATTGTTTAATGCAATTTGTTCTGCATAAATTTGTTGGAGATGTGTTTGAGTGTCTTTTGTCTATTTTCTCTTATCTCCGGCTCGCAGACTTAATTACCCGTGTGAGTCCATGTGGAGCGCGCAACACTGAGAGGTGGTGCACCACTTGTGCTGGTAATTATTTCGTACTTCACCGAGCTTGTAGACAACCCACTGAAAATGTAAGCAGCATCCATGATGACAAAGCGTCGGCAATGGGCTGCTCTGGGCTGATTACAGAGTCGTAGACTGTAAGATGGATTAAGCGGAGAGGGGGAACATTAGCCATCTTGACATAAAGGTCAACTTTGTGCTTACAGTCGGATGAGTCGCATTTTCTTTTGACCGCCTGTATGTTTGACTTTAATCAAGCAATTCCATCAATTCAAATGAGAATGTTTGGATAAGGAATAAAAGCAGCAGCACTTGAATAACTCATTTACATCGGCGGATGCTAAATACATACAGTGGCTGTACATTAGAGGATCTTAAAATAGTGGCTCTAAATTACAGCTTCCACCTGCTTTAAAGATTGGCATTTTCCTAAAGAAACTATTGGTGATTTTGCTTGTTATCTTAATAATTACAAGGTAAGTCGGTCAGAGTGTACATGTACAAGCATGTGACAGTCACTTGTCTTGTTTCCCTCCAAGGTTTTCAATGCACATGAATATTAATTCTCCGACGCAACCAGAGGGAATTGACCGGTCGACTATATTAACATCACAAATGAAGATATTCTATGAAAAGTAAATGTTCAAATTTGCATTAAAAGTGCAGAAATGTGTAGAATTAAGTCAGTAAAATGCCACTATGGTTATTACTGTTATTAGCATGCATGTAGGCTAACAGTGTGTGTCCAGTGCTGTGACGCCTTTCCACTCTCTGTTCAGTGTTTTCATCGTCACTGACATGGTGGCTGACGCCGCTCATGCTAATTATCAGGTTCTTTATTATCTAAAAAATAAATAAAAGCTTTCTGCCATTCCCTGTGGTTGAGTCATGTCACCCAGGAGAGATGCTTCGTGCTGCAGTGCACACACGTTTTATTTCCCTGACTGTACGGGAATGGGGTGAACAGAGGTGTTAAAATGGGAGTCTAGCAGGTGGAGCGTGGACTCCGTGGGTTCAGTGCAGGGCGGCTGCTCTGCAGGTGTGCTAGACTGCACCCTAACCAGGCGGAGGCCATGAATAATATATTTCTCATAACTGCAGTGAGGTGCACTGAAGGAAACTGACCATCCACAGAGCCGCAGCGCTCGCACTGCTAAAAGCTGCCTGCAAAACGAATGCATTCGAATGGTGTCAGCACTGAGCAAAATTTCACTCCAAATTTCAAACTTAATACAACTTTGACCATCATGCACAATTCAGCTGTTTGCACTTTTAAAATGTTGTATTTTACTTGACTTTATGCCTTCTATGTAATCTTCTTTTACCTATATTTTATTATTTTATGCTGTGATTTGAGGCTTTAGCTATATTTTTATTTTCATCCTTATTATCATTATCAAGTGGGTTTTATTCTCAATCTTATTTTCCATTCATTTTTTTTAC
>JAPZEA010000001.1:16194677-16207104 GCA_029783685.1 Heniochus monoceros | reverse complement strand
TAAGTTAAAACCTTTTTCCTTTTTTTGTGTGTCACAGTGTAGGGGGAGGAGGTGGGGGTGCACCTCAGCACTATCCCAAGACTGTCGGCAACAGGTGATTTTTCAAGTTTTCCTTTCACATTGAACACCTAGACACTAGTCTTTTTAACTTAATTAATTCACATTAAAACTGGCCTTAAAGTGCATTTCCGCATAAGTATTATTCTTTTACGTCGACACATTTGGGGAAAAGCGGTGTCTTTAGCCATCTTTTCATATGAACTCACATGTAGCACACAACAGGAGACTGCTGTGTCAGATGCATTCTCACCTACTGGAAATACTGGTTGATTTAGGCAAAAGGTGGCGCCTGGGTACAGCATGCATTAGGAGGACCCGTCTATAATGATGAGTTTATCAGTCCTTACATGCATTTGGACATGTTCACAATCTCAACAAAAGAGTGGAAAGCAATATACTGGCAGGGAAGAGTACAGAGCAGCAACACTTGTGCACTGTCATCAACACGCCAACTCGCTAGCTGGGAATGCTCTATTCACACATGGGCTCAATCGGACATCACGCAGACTTTATATGACAGGGCTTGCAGGGCAAAGTCAGTTTAATGTCCGCTCCTGCTGATTGGGACGTTTGCTTTCTCACATGCGGCTCCCCCCGGAGTCTAGATAAGGTTTCAGTGCAAGTGTGAAAGGGATTTCTGATAAGTGGCTTCTTTAGCCTCTAGTATATGGCAGCATGTGAGGTGAAGGGGTGTTTTATTGTAACAGCTTTTCTAAAATGACTTAAACATATACCAAGAAAGGTTATGTTATGTTCATAATTGTGTATATTTTAGGTAGGAACAGCTTATTTGTAATTTGTGGCTTAAATGGACACTCCATTGTAAATCTTCACATTTTACAGCAAAACATATATGTGTACACATACCCAGTCACCATGTATCAGAGTGAGATACCTGTGATATAAGGTTGTGTTTTCCAGATATATGTTTATGTACTGTAATATTAACTGTGTTTTGTGTTCATTACAGCGAGTTCCTGGGGAAACCCCCAGGTTCTGGCGTTCAGAGATGGGTACCTTCTCGAAGCACTAGACGAGATGCCAACTCCTATAATGAGAAAGGGCAAAAGGATGCAATCTTCAGGAAAGTGAGAGGGTAAGTTTCCATTTGAATCCAGATTTACTTCAGTTACACAGATCATCTAAAGTTCTTGCACAGTATTACATTGTATGCCAGGGCCTGAATATGCCACTGGAGATTAGTTGAATTGATGGTGTTGTTTTTATATTGTCTTTTACACTCTTGTCCTTCCTCCTCTTCATTAGCATACTTAATAAGCTGACTCCTGAGAAGTTTGACAAACTATGCCTGGAGCTCCTCAATGTGGGGGTAGATTCAAAGCTTGTCTTAAAAGGAATCATCTTGTTGGTGAGTAATCTCTTCAGCTGTCCTCATGTGTCATTCCTATAGCCTATGAGAACAGGCACTTAAATGATTTTCTGTTTCTTTATACTTAAGATTGTTGACAAAGCCCTTGAGGAGCCCAAGTATAGCCAGTTGTACGCTCAACTATGTCTACGCTTGGCAGAGGATGCACCAAACTTTGAAGACCCATCAACAGAAAATCAAGCAACACAAAAGCAGAATAGTGTAAGAATTTTTTTAAAATGGGATTTGCACAAGAACATGGCCTCACTTTATTTCTCTCTGGTATTTTCCCTCTGGATTTTGAACAAATTCTGTTTTACAGACCTTCAGAAGGCTTCTGATTTCCAAGCTTCAAGATGAGTTTGAGAACCGCGCCAAAAATGTTGAACGTAAGTGAATTGCATTTGATACAAGTGGCTGGTTTCAAAATGCATTTGGTCATGCATTAATTGTTCCTTATTTTCAACTTTCTTTTTTCCCCCTCTGTAGTCTTTGAGAAACATGAGGGCCCACTCACCTCTGAGGAGGAGGAGCAGCGTGCCATTGCAAAGATCAAAATGCTCGGCAACATCAAATTAATTGGGGAACTTGGCAAACTCAACCTTATCCACGAATCTATCATTCACAAGTGAATCAAAACAGTAAGTTCTGTTGAGTAACATTCACATGGTTGGGTGTACTCATGTGTTTATTTGTTTTCTTAGCCTGTGTGGTCCCAAAATCAGATTAAGCTGCCAGCAGCTGTGGAAGAAGTTGAAATGGATTTTGATTGATCTCATTTCTTTTTAAGCTTTTGGATAAGAAGAAGAAAGTCCAACTTAAGGATATGGGTGAAGATTTGGAATGCCTCTGTCAGATAATGAAAACGGTGGGACCGAAACTTGATCATGAAAAGGCTAAGGTGAGCAGGTGGTAAACAACTGAGTAATAGTCCTGTCTTAAACTCCCTTTGTTCCATTTGCTAACAAATAAATTCTCATTCCAGTCTTTGATGGATCAGTACTTTGGCCGCATGCGATCCTTAACGACAAACAAGGAGCTGCCAGCTAGGATTCGTTTCCTGCTGCAGAATACGGTTGAGCTGCGAGACAACAACTGGGCGCCTCGCAAAGCTCATGTCGACAACGGACCAAAGACAATCAGCCAAGTCCGCCAGGATGCAGTAAAGGTAAGTCTACAATTTCCACTGTCTGTGTAGAATGACTCATGATATCGAGTGCTTACTGAACTGCTCAATAATGTTAGTGTACAGATCCTGTAGTCTACCTGTATCCTTAGATTCTGAATGCATGTTGCAGGATTTAGGTGTTTTTATTCCGCCTCCAACTGATGCAATGAGGAATGACTTCTTCATGGAAAACTCCTCCTTCCTGCCAACAAGGATCAAGTTTGACAGGGAAACTCTTGGTGGGCTGGCTGATATGTTTTGACAAATGCCTGGTATGTCGCAGCTTTTTCCTCCCGTGAACTAAGAGAGTTACACTACTGTTGTGATGCACTAACAAGGGTTGGTCCTCTCTATTAATGTTTTAATGTTTGTCTTCTTTTGTGTAGGAAGTGGCATCGGTACAGGTCCCGGAGTCATTCAGGACCATTTTTCCCCTACCATGGGACGTCATCGCACAAACCCGCACTACAATGGCCATATTGTGAACAGCAACGGTTCACACCAGCCTCAGTTTGAAGCAGGAAGTAAACCATTCATAAAACCAAACCAGGTATGTACAGTACAGCTACAGTTTAATTCTTCAGTATTTTATAATGGTGAATGTAGGGGTTTGTCATTCCTCACTTAAAATCTGTGAAATCTCTTTCAAAGGGGCAGAATTCACCGGTTTTCAGCCACAAACAGAATCACCTGGGGCAGATGCAGTCAAAGGATATGGCTCCACGTTTCAGCAAGAAAGGGAAGGTCAACGCTGATGAGGTACAACCGCTTGAACTGTTAAACCAAGATTATGTTTGGCTTCTTGAGTTTTGTATGCTCCATTTAAATGGATCCTATTGTTTCATCTGGATGATGTTATGTTGTGTGAAAAGTGTGGTATTGTTATAAATTTGATGTCTTCGCCCCTCTAGATCAGCCTGAGGCCAGCACAGTCCTTCATCTTGAACAAAAAACAAGTGCCGAAGCTGCAGCCACCAATGGCGATGATTCCTGGCCAAGGTTCATCACTCGGACAGGTAACATTTTTACATTTAAACAAATCTGTTGTACTGATTCGCTAATCCCAGCATCCAGCGAACATATATTTATTTGGCTGTCTTTGTTTAGTCTCCACAGCTTGGCCTGAAAATCAATCCTCCTCCAATTCAGGAAAAACCTGCAAAGTCCACCAAAAAAGCTCCTCCTACAAAGGAAGAGTTGTGCAAAATGACCGTAAGTTTCTCTCACCTTGTGCTTCCTTCATGCACAATATAGGGTATGTCAATCATACTGTATCTGACTGTCCTTTCCTTTTTTAGGAGACACTGGCGGCAGATTACCTGAACAGCAAGAACATCGATGAGGCAGTGAACACAGCAAGGGAAATGAAGGCTCCAAAGCATTTTCTGTCCGAGATGCTTAACAAGATCGTGGTCTATTCCCTTGATCGTTCAGATGAGGATAAGGAGCATGCAAGCAGCCTCATCCATACACTCTGCACCGAGGGTATCGTCACTGGCGACAACTTTATGCAGGTCAGTCTTGCAACCTTTATATTTTTTTACATTCATCAGAATATATAATTCTCAGAATATATCTTTTTACCATCACGAAAGCAGTTGTTCAACACTAACCATTCTGTTTTTATTTGATAGGCCTTTTTGATGGTTCTGGACCAGAGTCACAAGATCGAGGAGGAAGTCCCACTGGTGAAGTCCTACCTGGCACAGTTTGCAGCACGCGCCATCATTGCTGACCTGCTCAGCATTGCAGATTTGGCCCATCAGCTGGAGAATGGTGCACATTTCCCACTGTTCCTGCTCTGCCTGCAGCAGATGGTCAAACTGAAGGACCGCGAGTGGCTGGCTGACCTGTTCCAGCAGAGCAAGGTCAACATGCAGAAGATGCTACCTGGTATGAGCAAACTCGCTCTCACCATACGTGCATTTTTAAGTATCTGTCCTTTGCTACTACTGACGGTTATCTTCTTAACTTCCTGCAGAAATTGACCAGAATAAGGACCGGATGCTGGAGATTCTGGAGGGCAAAGGTCTCAGCTTTTTGTTCCCGCTCATGAAACTGGAGAAGGAGCTGCTGAAACAGATCAAAGTAGATCCCTCTCCACAGTCCATCTACAAGTGGATCAAAGACAACATCTCCCCTAAACTCCACACTGATAAAGGCTTTGTCAATATCCTCATGACCAGGTACAGCAGACAGTGTTTCTAGCAGTGAAATCTTTGGTGCAGCTTTGTTTTGCCGTATGTTTTCCCCTTCATGCATTTTATTGACTGTCTTCTTGTCTGGCAGTTTCCTGCAGTACATTGCCTATGAGATCAACCCCGACGATGATGAAGAGCAGCTGGCAGCACCCAGTAAGGAGCAGCTGGATGAGGAGAAGCAACTTCTGCTGTCTTTCAAGCCAGTGATGCAGAAGTTCCTTCACGATCGCATCGACCTGCAAGTCAGTGCGATGTACGCCCTGCAGGTCCACTGCAATGCTAAGGGTTTCCCCAAAGGTACGTACATGTACTTCTTGTTCAGTATAGCAGCTTAGGCCCAAGTCAGAGAAGGTGTTAAACTTTGGTGCAGAAGCTTAATGGTTTTTGTCTTTTCCAGGCATGTTGCTGCGCTACTTCGTAAACTTTTATGACATGGAAATAATTGAAGAAGAAGCCTTCCTTTCATGGAAAGAAGATGTAACCCAAGAGTATCCAGGGAAGGGGAAAGCATTATTTCAGGTAATTTCATGTACATTGCTAATAAGTATTTTTGTTTCTTTGTACAAACAAAAATACTTTCTCGTTCACTAGTATCCTGGTTATGATCAGGTTTTTAGTGGAAATGTGCATGTAAACATCTCTGTTTACAGAATAGTGGATACGCTAGCTCAGAAGTACTCAGATTTAAAAAAAATCAGACACTGACATGTAAACACCTTTATCCTAGATAAAGGTCTAGGTCTCTAACTATTCTGTTGGTAGAGAAATTAGTGGCTGAGATCTTAAGGAATGCACACACATCAGACACCTGGACACTGTTCTGATCATGTGTATGAATGACCAGGTTTCTCTGTTCCATGTAAATATCCCAACGATCAAAACCAGACTCACAACTATGCTACTAAATCTCATGTTAATCTACTCATTATCTAAAGCTGCTCAAAAATGTGAGCCTCGTCTAAGTGTTGTACATTGATTGGGTTCATCATAAATAATTTGATCTTGTGTTTATGGTGCAGGTGAACCAGTGGCTGACCTGGCTGGAGACTGCAGAAGAAGAGGAGTCAGAGGGTGAAGATTATTGAGGAACAGGCCAAAGCCATGTGTTATCAGGATGCAATGAAAGATTTCTTTTTTTGGCTTTTTTTTCTGTCCTCATATTATTAACGTTAACATTATTATCTCCCTCTCCCCCTCCTTCCCTCGCCTCTTGTTTATACTTTCCAACCACTGTTACAATTCGCTCCACCATGAAATGTTTTGCCAGATCAAGCCAGCATCACCACCATCTTATTGTAGTAATGCCTAATTTTTGATCATATTTGATGTCCTACAGCAAATGTTTTTTTTTTTTTCATTTCAATCATTTAGGGGTTGTTTTCTTTAGCAGAAGGCAGTATTGTGCAGGAAACTGTCCCAGCACCAAAGCCTGACCCTTTTTATCACCGGTTACATCTGGTAGGAGTCACCAAGTGCTGCCATAACTATTAACTTAAAAACTGTTTACAAAAGAGGAAAGACTTATTGCAAAGAGACTTTTCTCATTGTTTTATCTGAATTTGTTAATCAGTTTTTAAATGCACTTTGCTCAACATCATGAGTCGTTGCAATAGTAAGATACACTTTCCTTGATTTGTTGAAACAATCCTTGGTTGCAGTTTTTGGCTGCCATAATTATGGTTTTCTTGTGCTTGAATGCAGACCATTTGACTGAAAATTCTTAATCTGGATTTACAATAATGGCCTGTTTTGTTTGCACAGTGTGATTTCAGTTATCCACATTTAGTTTAACGAATCAAGAACTTTTTTATGTACAAAATTTTTATGCTGTTAGGAATGAATCTGTGTGGCCTTTTTAATTTATCAATTCATATGGATATACCTCTAATGTATCTCGGACTATACTTGAATGTCTCGGTGTTAATATTGAGACAGCCAAAGCTTAGTTTCCTGTGCTACAGTTGTTCACCACCACGTGTGGAAATTTTACGTCTGTTTGCCATATTTGTCAAGTTTTTAAATGGTCTTTTTATCTTCATGAAATTATAAAGAATGCACTGTATGTGTACACTTGAACTTTCTTCTGGAGTGTCACTGTAATGTTATGTGCAGGAAGTTGAGTGTACAACTACAGATCAACCTTGAATAAAGTTTAACGGTTAATTTCATTGTCCCGAGGATCTTTTTTTCACCCTGAATTTATCTAGTTTTTCCTTGCCTGTGTGGAAACTTAGGACAAATCATGGGTAATTACTTGCTTTCAGGTATCACAACTTCATTTGTGCTGTTTTTTTATGTTGAGCATTTGGAAACTTTATAATTTACTAAGTTGTTTGGGGGTGCTCATCAGATGGGCTGACTTCCTGCAAAACTACATTTCTGAAATGTATCTAACAAGAAATGGAGCACATTGTACATGACAATTCTTAGGTTTGTCACGTTAGGTAGGTCTGAATAAAGGCAACAGAAAAGCGGCTTGGCTCCAAATAGGTGCAGAACACAGTTCATTTAAATGACAAATCACTGAATAAAACCCTGTCAGTACATACCGAGATATTACACTAAAAGTAATTAGGTTTTGGGTTGGGAGGAAAATGACTTCTTTGATTTGTATCCCCAAAACCTGCTTTTATTTCTGAAGGGAATCTATATTGTTATACGGAGTGATGGAATATGGAACTTGGGTGTTTAAATTCCTAAGTGCAAGTTTACAATTAGTTGCAGACTGGAATCAATACTTATATGAAGTTTAGGATTGCTTGCAATTATAAGACAACACAAGACACACTAATCATTGAAGTTTGTTGATAAAGTTATGAAGCTTTTTTACTTTCACAAAAGGTACAAGAATGGACACAAGAAGAGTCATGTTTTGAGCAAAACTCAGTGGACAGTATTTTACTTCTGGGTCAATATCAGTATGATACAGGAGCAGAGGTTCCACATCTTTCACTTCTTTGTTTTATTTTTTATTTGATATTTTGTTGAAGCATCTTTCTATTTTTGGGTCAGTGTCTTGTCTGACCATCCGAGATAGAAAATGATGTTTACACCTTTTAGCTCCCGTCAAACCTTTTGATCTCTTTAACAAAACATCTTCAATAAAACATAATATCTGTGAAAAAACATTTCCACATAACACATGAGGAACACACCAGAATGCTGTGCCAAAACAAAACTACACCTCTCTAGGCTAATTCCAAGATATACGGACAGAAATCCCTGCTTTTAATAGAAAAAAAGATATAGATGTGGAGAGTTTTCTCAGCATTACATGGGACGAGTCTGTGAGGAAGATTTAATCGCTGTCATCGTCCTCGTTGTTGGAGCCTTCGGGTTCAGATCCGTTGTCGGAGCGCCGTGGGGAGCCCTCGTTGTCTGATCCCGGTTCAGATGCTCTGTCTGATCCTCGGTCGGACGCTGCGACGGGCGAACCGGGCCGGGACTCATCGTCCGATCCCGACCGACTCCTCTTACTCTCGTTGTCTGACTGCTCCGAGTCAGACTGCCGCTGCACCCTCCTCTTCTTCACTGGACGGTCGCTGCCAGAGTCGTCATCCTCGGAGCCTGCAGAGCGCCGAGGGCTGCCCGCCTCGCTGCCAGAGCGGTTCCTGCCTCCATCCGACTCGCTGTCGGACGCAATGCGCTTCGTGTGGCCGCCCTCGTCATCAGATCCTGAGCCGCTGTCTTTCTGGTGTCTTTATGGGAGAAAGTGCACACATCAGATTTCAGCTGATCTACTCATCCACTCAGCATTTATTTCAGTGGGAATTCTCAGTTAAAAGTTAATGCTCTTACCTGTCTTCTGCTATTTTCAGCCCATCTTCATCTGAAGAAGACTCAGAAGAGGAGATAATGGCCTTAGACTTGATCTTTCCTTTGAGAGATGGTGGCAGACGCTCCGGCTGGGGCTAAATATGAGAACAATTGACAGAAATTAGGTCTGAAAGCATATTTAAAAAGGACTTTGAGAACATTAATCACGAGAGAAGAACTGCAAAGAAAACTCAAAAGCACCTTTTCAATCTTCTTGCGTTCTTTGGGTTTACGCTGCTTCTTGGGTCGTGAAGCTCCTTCCTCATCATCACTGTCATCTCCTCCTTTGACAGATCTGAAATGCAGAACAACATTTGCTCTGAGTATCTTACGTGCTTTACGCAGCAGTGGAAATAAATAAGTGCAGCAGCCTCACCTCCTCCTCTTCTTGCGTGACTTCCTCTCTCCGTCCTCGCCCTCCTCCGGCTCGCTGCCACTGCCGCCCCTTCTCTTCTTCTTCTTCTTCAGTGGCAGCTCCTCGTCAGAGTCATCGTTGACAAACTCATCCATGTCACCTCCTTTCTTACGCTTAGAGATAAAAATAAAAAAAATATTATGGATGCTGCATTCATTGAGAGGCTGCAGATGAGTTTGCTATCAGTGCTCACACTCACACGTCCTCCACCTCCGCTGCCTCCCTTCTTCTTTTCTTTGGCCATTTCCTTTGATCCCTCCGCGAAGGTGAGCAGGTTCTTGGTCTTCTCCACATACAGCGCTCTCTGCTCCAGGAGCTTCTTCTGCTCCTCCACCTCTCTGTTCCGCTTCTCCTCCTAACGAGGTTTGAGGGTGACAAGCCGACCAATTAACGAGAAGCACTTTATTGTAGCTAAATATAAAACCCAGGCATGATGAAGTTACGACCAAAAAGTTTTACGGTTCCAAAAGTGGCGGGAGCACCATAAATACCTGTTCTTTCAACATCTGCTGACGCAGCAAGTCCCTCTCCTGTTCTTGCTTGGCCCGAAGCTCCTTCTCCTCCTCATCCTGCTTTCTGGCTCTCGCCACATGGTACTGAGCCTGACTCAGCAGGTCGGAGCACTGCCTGCAATCCCACAACACATCCAAGCCCCCAGTTATATTACAACCTGCACTGAATGAATACAACTCCAGCACAAACCCCACGTAAAACACAGTTATCAAATGTAGAGATGCTCTTAGTATATTAGCTTTAAAATACAACTACTTTCAGAGCCAGTGCTGATGGTGAAATTGTATTTTTTTCAGTCTCAGTATGAAGTCCTAAAAAAATAAACACTTAACATCTGTAAAGCTCAAACTGTATTTGTGGTAGGCCAGTCTGGGTGGAACCACTGGCATCTGTTTCAATTAAAAAAAGTGCAATTATAGTTTTCATAAGTTCTTTTAACTGTTAAAAACAAACTAAATGTATCTCTCAAATCACCTTACATCCAGTCCCCGATTGCCCTACACTATATATTCTTAATTTGCACCCAGAGGATTGTACGTTAAACAGCAAAGAGAAGAAAACGATGATTTTCTGTCTATTACAAGCAAGACGCTTGATCTCTGTTTGCTGGAAGGATGTAAAAAGCCCTTCTGTTCATCAGTGGCTTAAAGAGCTGTCTGCATGCTTTGTCCTTGAAAAGTTAACATATACACTGAAAAACAAATCAGCCAAATTTCATGAGGTTTGCAGTCCCTTTATTATATACTTGGAGAGTTCTGAACTTGAGGAAGCTTTGATATATGTATATGACATATCACTAAGGAACGCCAGTGTAACTCCCTACAATGCTATCCTGTGTAATATCTCTTTAATGTAATGTTGTAACCCTGTGTGTACTTTGTTTTTCTTTTCCTCAGGTAGAGAGAGGGTGGTTTCACATTGACGTGACTATTTTATATGTTGTTAAAATGTCTCTTTAGCAGTTGTTAAAATCAAACTCAATAATTACATGTCTGGAAAACTGTTAAACAAAAACCCTCAGCGTGTTTTATACTGCCATGAAAATAAATGCAGACTGACCTGGCCTCAGAAGCAGCAAGAGCGAGGTCAAACCTCATCTTGTCTCCGGCCTTGCTGAGGTAGCTGAAATACCTGTGTGAGGAGGAGGAGGAGGAGGAGGAAGATGAAATTCCAGGATTAGACAGAGGCAGCCAGAGGATCGGACTGGGAGGAGGAGGCATAAATCGGGTCTAACAGCAGTACCTGTGAGCCAGTTCGAGCTCTTTGACAGCGCTGAGCACAGCCTTCAGGTTGCTCTTCTCATCTTTCAGCACAAGAGTGGCGAGTCTCTGAAGCACCAGGGCCACATTGAACATGAGCACCGTGTCACTGGGCGCCACGTGACGGGCCTGGTCGGAAATACACCAAAAGGACGGTTATAGTCCGCTCACACTGTAGCATAAAACAAAAGCCTTTGGTTTTTGCTTCATGTTACCTTCAGCAGCATCTGCTTGCACTCCTGGAGCTTCCCGCATTTGAAGAGCGCTCTTGCGAGGTACAGCAGCACCTCAGTGTTCTGATACTTGTAAAACTTCTTCAGGCAGTTCTCATACTGTGGAGCAGATTAAAATGCTCAACTGTACTGACGAAAACACCGACAAAGACAGGAATATTTGTAGGTCATCACAAGCGAGGCCCTCACCATCTGCACGGCGCTGATGTACTGCTTCTGTTCCACATAGATGTGAGCCAGATTCAGCCAGACGTCACTGATGTCCGCGGTGGCCTCCCTCACCTGCGCAAACACGTCACGAGCCTCTCTGAAGTAGCCCTTGTGGGCCAGGACGGCACCTGGACACGAGACACTAAAGTTTAATACTTCATACATGTACAGTCGAACTCATGTAAATAACAATAATGAAGCAGCTGAACAGACCGATGCCATTGGCAGCGTAGAGGTTCTTGGAGTCATTTCGCAGGACTTGTTTGTATATCGCCAGGGCTCGATCCTGGTGTCTCTTTTCCTGTCAAGACAAAAACACTCTTACTAAATTTGAGGATCTATTATCTCTCTTCACACACACACACAACACACCCTCGAGAAGAAGGAAATTATCATGATGAGTTAGCAGAAGAAGACAACTGAGCCATGAAGAAGCCACAGCTTCTCAGCTGTGCTACGGGTCTGTACTGTACCTGGTTTTTGTTATTGTTACACCCTTCACTAAAATGTCCTTGTACCTGTTGAATTTTTCCACATTTTCTTCTGGAATAGTTTGATTGTTTTGATTTGGTTGCTTGGTCAGCCATGTTTTTATTAGTTTAAAAAAAAAGTCTTAATTTACCCAGAATTCATGGCTAATTAATCAATAAGAAGTAAACAGCTTTGTACAACAGATTAATTTGTACATCTATCTGAAGTCTGACTATTAGTTTGATCTGAGCTACAGTCAAAGTCCATTTTTGTAGCCTGAAGTTAGTTTAATAATCACCAGGTGGACATGCATTTTACTCAGAGTCTGCATCTAGTTGAAGTTAAAATTTGGACCACCTCCACTGACCAACTGCCAGTGGAATCCCTGCTATTGTTTACCAATAGCTAAATTCACCAAAGTGTTCTACATTCACAACTGCTTTTTCAGTCTATTTATTTTCTTTTTTAAATTTTATTTCCTTTCAGTTTATTAAAAAAAAAAAAAAAACATCCGTCTGAACCTTTTCCAGGTCTCTGGTGGGCTGGTGCAGAGTCTGCAGCCACACGTTACCCAGGGCCAGCATGGAGTAGGTGTCGTTCTGTGTGGACGGCTGCTTCAGAATACGCTCAAACTTCTTTTGACCTGGCCCCCATTCCTGTTTGGCCAAGTGAAGGTTCCCGATCATGGACCAGGCGTCCGGGTGATCCTGCA
>JAPZEA010000001.1:15957528-15967999 GCA_029783685.1 Heniochus monoceros | reverse complement strand
CTCTTCGCTCTGGTCTTTAGTTTATATACTGTGGTTATATGTTGCAGTGCTTTGTGTGTGTGTGTGTGTGTGTGTGTGTGTGTGTGTGTGTGTGTGTGTGTTTGGGGAGAAACTGACTGTAATTGGTTTCACAATGTTGATGTCATGAAACATTTTTCTCTCCTGCTTATTTTATGGCTTCACAGAGGACTATGGGCCGGATTATTTTCCAGGTAAAGCATTTTCAGCTTTGTAGGAATATCCCTTGATGTTTCGTATTTAAACATCAGCGTGTTTTATTAAAGCGACTCCTCTCTTGCTTCTTTAGAAAATGAAAATCCTGAGGCCCTTCCTGGAACCTACCAGCAGCAGGTTCGACTCGAGCCGGTGGTCCGTCCAGAAAAATCAGGTATATCTGCTGAATTCTCCTCCCGTCTGAGTCATGATGTTTAAGAGTGGTTTGTATTGTGTCTACAACTGATCTGTAAATCTGTCTTCCATGTGGATGTCAGAGTCCGATTTGGAGACGGAGCCCACAGAGCCCGGCCCTCTTGGTAAGAAAACTTTGGAGAGAGGAGGGCAGATAAACAGTTGTTTAGTTTGAGCGGAGAAATCATTTTGCTGCGTGTTTGATTTCCAGATTGCAGAGAGGAGCAGTATCCCTGCACCAGACTCTACTCTGTTCACAAGCCATGCAAGCAGTGCCTGAACAGCCTCTGCTTCTACAGGTGCGTACCTGCCACCTGAAATCACTTTCAAATGAGGACCCCGCAATGAAAATCCAGCCATTATCTCAAAGTCAAAACCTCTCTGAAGTTTAAAGGACGAATGGCGGGCTACACTAAACAGTCTAAACTGCTTTTACCCTGTCTCTAAAAATAAAAAAACAGCTTGTGCCACATGATGAAAGAGCGCAAACAGAGAGCTCAAAAGTCTGTGTTTTCTTAATTGTTTGATCTATGAATTTCCTCATGGATAATGCATTACTTTAGGTCTATTCTTGCGTAAATGTCAGTGAGTTAAATATAGAAGTAAAGATACGTCTTTTGGACAACTACAGTGCCTTTATGTTACTACTGAACTCAGTTTAGCTGCAGCAGGGTGGAGAATTTATGTTTCTACAGCGTAGATGAAAAAATGCTTGGTAGAGATAAACATATTTCTTACTGTCAACAAATCCAAAAAGGGATTAAAACTGTTATATTCCACTTATCAGTACTTTCCAGCTTCTCTATCCTGTCTGTGGCTCTCAGCCCAGAGTCCACTGGTTCATACTGAAGATGCAAATCTTTACAAACGGGTGTCATCAATACACAGTTTTATTTTTAAAAAAGGGCTCAGCTATTTCCTCAAACAGCTGGCCACAGTAGTTGCACAAAACGCTACTCAAACAGGAATAAATACTGCATTTGTTGTGGAGTATTTTCAGCAGCGGATTAACACACATTTTGTTGTGTAGAAGCAGGAGGATGTATGTGGGACTGAGTCGAAATAGCTCGGTTGCACAGAGGAATAAGCTACATCTACTGTAATGAAGAAACATTTCACACTGTGCAGCGGTGTGGCTCTCAGTCAGCTAATAGGGCCACTAGCTGCACGGCTAACTGAGCTAACTAGTTAACGGCAACTGGTAGCTACTGCCAAAGATGGCTACAGCAAAGAGTGTAGTGAGCATCATTTAGGTGATAGGCTGCCCCCTATTTGTTTGGAGCAACCTCAATATGCATTATACTTTTATTGTCTTATGTGTTATTAAAAGAGCTACGTCAGGGTTTGGCTACATAGACAATACTTATTAATTGGATGGATTCATTGTCGGTTTTGGCTTCTTTTTATTGCATTAATAACAATAAGAAAGATACAGAATATTGCCAGCCTTATCCTTTAAATAGCAACATTTGTGATGACAGATCAGAAAAATACATCTTTTTGCTCTTAGTACTTATCACCAAAACAATTCAGTCTTCCCTCAGTAACTCTGGTCTGTCATTTGAAGCTGGATTTGATCAATTTTTAGCCACAGATGGAAATATGTCAACATGTGTGGTTCCCAGGTGATGAATTCTAAGAGTTTTGGTGATACCCGAACTTTTCATCGACTGCAATCAACAGTCAAAAATTTCTGTTTGTCCAATGCATTTGTTTAAAGGCTGGATATGTGCAGAACTCATGAGATTTACATCAGCCTCAACTGTACTTTGTGTTTAGTGCTACTTGGCAAATGTTAGCATGCTAATATGCTAAACTAAGATGGTGAACATGTTAATCATTATACCTGTTAAACAACACCATGATAGCATTGTCACCGTGGGCACGTTAGCATGCCAACATTAGCATTTAGCTCCAAGCGCTACTGTGCAGCCTCACAGAGCCGCTAGCATGGCTGTGGGCTCTTTGTGTTGAGAAAATAATCAATATAAGAGCGGTATGGATTTGCATGACCTCTAAACAAAGAGGAAACCACGACACAGATACTCTGTATCCTTGTATCATAACCCCACCAGCTGCCTTGAATTAGCATATCCACCTTACACCGTAATGTCCTGTGTCTGTGTGCAGCTTGTTCTCAGAGCCGAGCTTTGAGAGCAGAGCTGTCGGGATGTGTTTGTCACAAACTGAGAAGTGATGCGCTACCCATCCAGAACCAGGCTTTTAATTATATTTTTGTTTTATTTGTTGTGTAGCTTTATGCCAGTATATAGAAGCTACTAAATTCAGAGATGGGGCCAGAGGAAATTTGGCAAATGAAGGTAACCCTCCCACCACACACACTCCTCCCCCTCTTAACCTGAGCTCAGCTTTAACCCTTAGACCTTTAACCTGGCACACCTTGTTTTCCTTTGTTTTTTTTCTCAGCAGCCCTCTTTCGTTCCTTGAAATTCTGAGTTTTCGCTGTTATTTTCTGCACAGTTCTGGGGACTTGCCCTTTCTGTTTTTGCGCACTCTGATTCCTCTCCTCATGGTTTCTCCTTTCCCCTCCGCCCTCTCCCTCACATCCTTCAGCAGCAGCTGAACAATGAGCTGATGTTTGACAATCACTCTGCTTCTGTTTCTCTCTCTCACACACACACATGAATCCAGTGCTGCCTGCGCTGGCATTGCTTGGTCGATGTTTACTCTCCCCCCTCCACTCTGAATGACTTTTCAGTCCTGCCTTGGTGTGTGCATCACTTCTGCTTTTTCTCTGGGTTCAAATCAACTCAATTTGTGCTTTCTATGATTGATTATTTTGTGTATTTCTTTGTATTGCCATTAAAGCTGTCAGGAAGCATTAAGATCCATAAATTAGATTTGTTTTTCTCTGATAAATTCTGTTTTGGACTATTAGACGCTGCCTGTTTGAATATTTTATTATGTTTACTTTGTAGAGCAGGATGCAGATGACAGCTTTATATGATGCAATACAATGTTCCTCTCAAGAGAAACATGCTGACTAGCTCTTTCCTCTGGAGTTGCGCCTGGCACTTTGAACCTGCTTGTGATCAGACTGTTCTTCTGCTACTCCATCTGCATCTGGAAATGTGTGCTAACTGTTTCTCTCCCTTTTTTTTGTTTTTGCTCTTCTGTCTGTTTCACTTTCAGGTGAGAATTTTGAGCAGAGTCCATTGCGGAGGACCTTTAAATCCAAAGTTCTAGCACATTTTCCAGACAATGTCTAGTGGAATCCATTTGACCAGGATGCAGTTGGCATTGTATGATCGCTGTACAGTCCTGACATTCGCTTTATGCTTTAAAAGTAATAGTGTCGACATCAGGATCACAAAATGAATATGAGTATTTTAACTTTGTATCGTGATACCTCAAGTGTGTGCAAAATCACAGAAATGCATTTAATGCGCTGAACTGTGTTCCAGTGTTATGTAATGTGAACGTTTATAGAAGAAAAATATCCATAACTAATTTTGTTGCCTCAGAATCATTAATGGACTAGTTCAGCATTTGCAGAGGACAGTTAGCTTAGCATAAAGACTGGAAACAGGAGGAAACAGGTAGCCTGGCTCTGTCCAAAGGTAATAGAGATACACCTGCCAGCCTCTCCATAGCTCACTAATTAACACATTATATATTGTTTGATTGATAGTAGTCATGTTTAGTTACATAGCTCCCTCTAAAACCTCAAATTATATTTTTTATGTAACTGTTTGTGTAAAAACAAAAAAATCACTTTGTTCTTAAACAAATTACATTAGTGGGCTTTTGAGGTGGTGTCAGGCCCCATTTGGAACTTTTGGACAGAACCAGGCTAGCTCCCCCAGTCCCCAGTCTTTATGATACGCTTTCCACTCTTGTGTCTGTACTGTAAGAAAGCGAAAAAACATCTTGTCCAAAATGTTTAGCTATGCCTTTAATTAAGAGAACAAAATCAAGTAAAACAGCACCAGCCCCAAATACATTTCACCAGCTAATTTTTTGTTATATAGACTCATATAACTGCTCAACGACTTGCCTTTTCAACAGTGAAATAGGTTCTGATGTAGTCTGATGTCCCCCATCTGATGTGGTCTGTCTGTCCTCTCAGCTCTGTATGCCAAAGGGTCTGGCGTTCAGGACGCAGGTTGATTCTCGGGAGCCTCAGTTCCACTCCTTTATCATCACCAGAGAGGACGGCTCTCGGACCTACGGCTTCGCCCTCACCTTCTTCGAGGAGGTGACCAGTAAGCAGATCTGCAGCGCCATGCAGACTCTGTACCACATGCACAACGCAGAGCAGTACGACATCTTGCACACTCCCACCTCGCCACTGGGACCCGAGGACCAGCGACACCAACATTCCCAGCCTCGCCCCGTGCTCCACGCTGCACCCGCCATCTCCCGCCTGCAGCGCTTCAACTCGTACGACATCAGTCGTGACACGCTGTACGTGTCAAAGTGCATCTGCCTGATAACACCCATGGCCTTCCCTCAGGCCTGCAGGAAGGTGCTGCAGCAGCTTCACCAGGCCGTCTCTTCCCCCCAGCCCCCACCACTGCCGCTGGAGAGCTACATCTACAACATCCTCTATGAGGTGCCCATGCCCCCGTCCGGGCGGTCCCTCAAGTTCTCAGGCGTCTACGGGCCCGTTGTGTGCCAGAGGCCGAGCACATCTGAGCTGCCGCTCTTTGACTTTCCCATCAGAGAGATGTTCAATCTGCTGGGGGTGGAGAACGTTCTTCAGCTGTTCACGTGCGCCCTGCTCGAGATGCAGATATTGCTCTACTCACAGCGTAAGTAGCTACTGTTACACTAAATGCTTTCATGTAACATTCAGCGTCCTGTCCCATTAGGATGCATTGATTACAAGTACCTACACATCCCACTCACATTACAACTATGTTATAAAAGCAAATACACAAGTAGTCAGGCTTACTTTTAAATACTAGTGTAGAATGGACACAATTCATTAACACTGTACATGTTTTCTAAAGAGGTGGAAATGGGAAAACAAGAAAAAATAAGCATTATCTGCTGTTTTTGCTGATTGGGGAGTCATGATCCTGTTAGTAGATGAAGTCTCAAGAGATGTTTCTGGATCTGGGAGACAAATCAGTGCCATGACATCAGGCTAGATATCGTCTCCTGGCCTGGTTATTACACACTGATGTATCTCTAAGGCTTTCCTCACTGTTTTCTCACTATAAATTTTGGATAGATGGAAGGAAGGCTTAAATAACTCATAACGCGCAAAAAACTGCACAGCAATCACTGCATGAAGCGTGCGTGAATGTCGGTTTCGGAAACTTACAGAAATGGTGAGACACAGCGCCCCCTCATCAGACATCAGGAAAATATGGAGGCAGGGGGAGTCTGAGGCCAATCAACCATCCAACAAACACCTCTGATGGAGTATACTGGCTCCTCGATAATAACCCTGCTGGTCCTTGTGAAGCTAAGAAACCTAACATCATTGAGAAAAGTATTTATTCAAGCAGTTTTTTCAAACTCATGGCTGCTTTTAATTTCCTTGGTGCCACTTGAGTGAATTTGTCATTTAATTCACCAGGGCTTAATAGAAACACTAAATGTAGTCTTCACTTTTCTGATTTGTTTCAATTAATAGAAGGAAACGTTGCACCTTGTGTCGCTCCATTATCCAGCTCTAACTTCAGAAACGTTAGAATCTAAAATGTCGGGATGAACAAAAACGATGGTTGAAGGCTACGATTACATGTTTGATATGCATGGTGGGACTATTATCCAGGAGCTTACATAACCTGTTGAGTGTTTCCATTGAAATGATGCAGTGTGAGTACCAGCCTGTGTCAACATTGGCCCCCTCACCCATCGCAGGCAGCTCCTTCCTGCAGGACTCACATGTATGTGTGTGTGTGAACTGCTGTGTAGGTTCATCTTGTTTGCACATTTGAGCTGCTGGGCCTCTTCTGGTTGCTGTGATTCGTCGTCTTTGTGATTCATCCTTCAAGCAAAACACTTAACAGGAGTCTGACAATAAATTACTTAATTTCGTAGGAGCTCTTGATTCCAAGAAGCCCCTTTGGCAGTCCCAAAACACTGAGCGGTCAATCCGTGTCAGTATTTATTTATTAGCAGTAACTGCTCAGTAAAGATTAATCCATACCACCCTTTGCAAAGCAGAATAATATTTTAGAAAAAGGTGACATTCACGTCATTGTTCACCATTTTAGAGAATGTGTGTGTGTGTGTGTGTTCAAGGAGGAACAAGGAGATCATTTAAGGATGCTGGGTCTGGTGTGGTGATTGGATCCATTACAATGGCAAGAGAAGGCAAATGGTTTACAAAACGCCAGGGGCCGGGGGGAGAAGCTCTTAAGGGGGGGAAAGCTGTGGTGTTGCTAGGCAACCTGGAGACAGGGAGGATAGCAGTGATGCAGGATGATTATTATTGGTTGGAAGTGACATCATGCCTGCCCCCCCCCCACCCCGTCCCCCCCGTCCCCCCCAAGAGGCTCATCACTGCAGAACGTGTGAAGGGTGTTGTGTAGAGTTAAACCCTGGCAATCTTCCACTGAGAAGAAATGAGGGATTGTTCGGAGGAAAAGACGCCGCGCACTTGAACACGGACACGGAGGAGAGGGACACTCTGCAAATAAGGAGAAGGTTGTATGTGCTACGTGCTAAAAATGGCACCGGAATTCATAACTCTGATAAATAAATAAAAAAAGACTCTTCCATGAAGCCATAACAGACAAGATGTTCAAACACTGTTGCTGCTTCTTCCGTCTTTCTCAAACAGGAAGCTCATCATGTGTCAATCATGTGTCAGCCATTGTGACACGCTGCAATTATTTGTTATTGTTATTTCACGGGCATTTTCTGTCTCTTATATGATTTGTGTGGTTGAGGGTGAGGGATAGATGAGGGGAGAGGAAGATAGGGGTGTATAGTATTGTAGGATTTTGCTGTTACGCAAACCACGTTTGAGGCAGGCAGGAGATGCTTCATCTGACATGAAGTTTAAATGCAGGAATTTGAAGCTGGACTTCTGTCAGCACAGTGTGTTTGACTGCGGCCAGAAGATACAGAATCAGCCATGTCCAAGCAATCATACTGTACCTTTTTAATTTAGTGAATGATTCACTCCTTCAATATTACATTAGTTGCCGCCCTGGCCTCGGCTATTAATTGTATGAACTGGACATTTGCACTGACAAACAGCAAGAAAAGGTCAGAGTTTAGGCTCTTTGGCTTTTCCCCTTCACCTCTGATCAAATGAAAATATTAAAAGATGAAAATCAGTAAGTAGCTTCCATTATTGCCAAGCTACAAACTGAGACTGTTGAACGAGCACGGAACACATTTTGTCAGAGACGTTGTTTGATTAGTGTAGTGATGCGATGTAAGATCTGTAGCAGTTTCACTTCTGTGTGTTCGGTGTATTTTTAGCCCGCCGTACTGCATACATTTGCACTCAGTACATAAACTGAGTAGTTCAAGCATCACTTAAAGTACAAACTGCTCCAGTGCATCCGTGAATATGAGCAGCAGCACTTGACTCTTTGCGACTTTGACTTAAAGTGCTTTCTTGTTGTGGTGGCCTAATTTAAGAGCAGACGGGTGATGTTAGTATTCTTGTCCCCATCCTGGGAGAGGAAGCCTGCTGAGAGGGGGGACGAGGGGGAGGCCCAGGCTGGGGTGAGAGCCTCTTCTCATGGACCAGCACATGACCAAATGAAGGAATGGTATTTATTCTGGCACCATAACGGGAGAGGCAGAGCTTCTGCTGAATGTACAGTAGGTGTCAACAGGATAGAGCAGGAATGCAGATGAGGAGGACTGGACACATATTTGCATGTATACCAGTTGACTTAAGTGTGAAAGCCTGAACAGGAATGAGTGTTGCTGTGTGGAGTCATGACAGAGGAATTTAAGGGTAACCAAGAGGACCAGCTGACTGTAGCTGTGTCACAGTTCAGAGTCTGGAGCCTTGAAGGACGCAGGCCACAAAGGTCCTTCCTCAAATATGATGGCTCAATAACCAAAACTGTTCAGGCAGGACAGAATGTCAAAAATGTAGGAGTTTACACCTGTACGGTGTCCTTAAAATGAACAACTGGGTGTAAATACCAGTGGTGAACAGGAGAGTGTACAGTTTTCAGTAGAGATGGCAACTTTTCCACTGGTGCAGGAAGTACTCAGATACTCAACTTCAGTGAAAACAGCCATAGAGCAGTGTCAAAATCTTCCTTTATAAGTAAAGTCACTACACTCAAAAATTCACCAGCACACAATAGATTATGGAGAACAGAGACCATGAAAAATACACCAGCTTTGTCATCTAGTGTAAAACATTTTTCAGTGCTTTTGCAAGAGCATTTATTATAGGACAGACAATATCATCTTGTTATGATTTGCTCTCCAGATGTGGACTTCTGAGGATCCACACCCCAAAGTTGGACACAGCTTGTGTGTCATTCTTTTCAGTTTGGTCATTGAGCTCTAACTCCACTCCTACGTTTACAGAGCGTAGAATAACAAAGGAAAGCAGGGTGAAGAGTTAACACTGAGGCAGGGTTGGCCGTAGGGCTGCAGCTAACAATTATTTTCATTGTCGATTAATCTTGATTGTTTTGTTGATTAATAGATTAGTTGTTTGGTCTATAAAGTATCAGAAAATGGTGAAAAATGTCCATCAGTGTTTCCCACATTTCAAGATGACATCCACAAATGTCATATTTTGGACACAACTAAAGATACAGTTTACTGTCATAGAGGAGTAAAGGAAATATCCAGATTTAAGAAGCTGGAATCAGACAATATTTTTTCTTAAAAATTACTCAAACCAAATAATTGATTATCAATTAGTTGGCGACTAATTTAATAGTCAACAGCTAATTGATTAATCATTGCGGCTCTACTTGGGTGTTGTTTTTTGTCTCGTCATCTTAGTTAAACAATAACAACAGCTGTGCTTGCTAACAAAGCTAACGCTAATGTTTTGGATGGAAATGTGTGGCTATTGCAAACATAACAGGATTTGCTATCGTGTCATGTGGAGCAGTTGATAGATTTCAAACCCGGAGCGCAAACAGAAGAGCTGAGGCATAAACATTGTAATCTCACTGAAATAACAGACATGTTGCTCAACGCCTCTGTCATATGCTGTTTACTAGCCCAAGTGTTTTGGAGGAATAAGCAACATTTATCAGGCAAAGGCAGGGTAGCCCAGAACTTTTTGGAGAATGAAATGTGGGGAAAAGTCGTGCAAGTTGTTTTCCTTTTATTTTAATGTCAGGAATTTGTCTCAAAAATGATAATAATTACTTTAGAACAGATTAAAGATGTTATGAAGATGGTCCACTGCCCCAGTGTGGTACTACTCCTCTGGTAAATGTTGAATTAACACTTATCACGTCATTGAACAGGCATTTGCATGTGTTGATTGTGATGATTCTGCTGTGGAAACCACAAGTCAGGAAGACCGAAGTGTTCACTCAGATTCCTTACAATCACCGATACTTGAAAGTAATAATGAAGTCAGGAAATGAACCCTGAGATATGCACTATACACTCTGCTGGCACGTATCTTTTACAGCCTTTTTTTTTTTAACTGCTGTTGGCCTTCTTTGTGTGTGAAACAGATTACCAGAGGCTGATGACGGTGGCAGAGAGCATCACAGCCTTAATGTTCCCCTTCCAGTGGCAGCATGTGTACGTTCCCATCCTGCCAGCCTCCCTCCTCCACTTCCTGGACGCTCCTGTGCCGTATCTCATGGGCCTCCACTCCAACGGACAGGATGACCGCACCAAACTGGAGCTGCCACAGGAGGTGCAAACACACCACAGTGTCTTCCCACACTGAGTTTAAGCTTTCCTCATTTGGTTTGTTTGAATATTGAGCAGTTGGCTAAATCCACTGTATTTTCCTATTAGTCTGTACTGCACTGAGAGGTATGAGCAGTGCTGTATATCCTACAGCTATTAGTCCCTCTTCTAAAACACAGATTGCAAGTCAAACTTCTGCACACTTGTGCTTGCTTTTGTCCCTCAATGGAGTTTATTAGCTTGTTATTTCTTTCTGTGTGTGCAATAAGAT
>JAPZEA010000001.1:15770056-15782057 GCA_029783685.1 Heniochus monoceros | reverse complement strand
TAAAAAAAAAAAAAAAAAAAAAAAAAAAGCTGTGATCACAAAAACAAAGCTTTTCACAAATTAGCTTCACTTCTCGGCGGAAAAGAATGCAATTAGTGAGTTTTGCTCTGAGAAGAACCCACTCAGGCCCACTCTTGTCAAGGCTGAATCATCGCGATTTATGGAATAAGATAATAATCAATCAGAAGTTTTCCTTACCCACTGGAAGGGACACCCAGAGGTCCAGGATAGGATGACACACGGCCTCGGAGTCAGGAGCTCTCACACAGCATATGGGGTGTGCTTTCCTCCAACCCTTTTACCACTCAGGAGGCAGATTGGACTTCTCACTCTCAGCTACTCCGCATTATTGTCCATTATCACACTGCGGTCCATGTGTAAGGTGACAGTGGTGCTCTGATGGAGAGGCGACAGGGGGACCCAGACTGCAATAACATATTATTAGCTTTTTTCACAGCTCCACTGGGCTTGATTTACACTGGATATCCAGAGACCTCCGAGGGCAGCCCACTGGCACAGCGGCGTCCACCGGCCGAGCAATTGCCAGAGATGCACCAGTGTGTGTGGACTGAATAGCCTTGCACCCACGCAAGGCACACGCGGGGCACGTGTACACGCACACACAAACAGAGTGTGTCTGTAATCAGTGACAGGCCTTTTCCAATTAGCCTCAGTGTGCTGTCATTCTTGTGTGCTATTGTAGTACCGCGTGTTCTTTTGTCCTGTAAACTGTAAACACATTCCCTGCCGTCCCCGCGGTGTGTCTGAGTCAACACATGAACAGACACACAGATAGACAGGCTAGTAGATAGATAGATCAGAGTGTGTTCAAATTTCATATGAGAGAGAGTATGGCACATCTGCCGCTCCTGTTTAATGCAGGATGCTCTTGTCCTTGGTAATGTTAACAGTCTCCCTTGTGACTGATGCCTCTTGTCCCAGCCCTGTTTATAAAACAGTCAGAACTTCGTTAAGGGACAATAACATCAGCCAAGCTCAATTATGGTGACATTTTGCTGACATGCAGATTGCCTCCCCTCAATCTTTTTTATGTAAAATACTGATGTGCCAGTCACATATGGATGGATGAACTTTGGGAGAATCAATGGTATTGATGAATCATAGATCATACAAGTCAACAAGACTGACACCAGGAGAGTGAATTCATCGCACGCCGAAAGTCAATATTAAATTGTAATCATAATCAGACAAAGTGAGTTATGTATAATCAATACCACAATTATGATAGAACGGACTTGTCCTTGCTGTACAGACAATAAGTGCATTCAAACAGGCTGCACTGTGTTTATTACAGCATGAGCGTGTGTAGACGTCTGTGCATTCATACCGGTGTCCTTTAAGTTATTCATGGTGACACACGTTATCTCAGGCAGCTTTTTTTTAAATGATATAACTGCACAACAGCCCTAGTAAGTATACCAAGGACTCTTCAATGCACGCTGTGTGTCTGTAAGAATTGCTGGAAACTACGGAAGTTACCTGAAATATGTTGGAAGGAGATTGGCAGGAGGAGAGTACAATAAGGCGGCTAAATCCAGTGAGATGATGGCATTTGATTGTAGATTGGTGCTCCCTGAAATATCGGTGTCTCAGAGGTGCAACACACAGCAGCTTCATCTGGTAAAAGTAACTAAAAAAATGAGGGTTATGTGCATTTATCAGATTATTTTCTTTAATGAGCTACTGTATTTTACCAAACATTCATATTCCAGTAAGATATATACAAAAATGATGTAGCAAAAGAAAAACAGATCAGTTCCGACATTGTAAGTACCTCTGTATGCTTTCAAATAACGTCTTTTCCTGGAAAAACTCAGGCCCAAGTAACTTGCTAATTTAAATGTTTCACATGTGGACTGACAACTTACTCTTTATGCATCCTCCGTATTCACAAAATCACTGTTTTTATCTTGGTAAACAAAGCACTGTGCAGTTCCTGGCAAAAAAGACAGCAGAAAACAAAATAAAACTCATTTTCTGTGTCATTCGGACTGAGCAGAACAACATTCTTGGACTAGAAAAGTAGTTTAGAAGAGTAGAAGTTATTGGTAGTGCGGAAAGTGAATGACCAAGCAAAGGGTGGCAAGCTGAGCAGAGAAAGTACAGACTATGAAGTGGTGAAGAGGATAAAGTCAGATATACCTAGAAAATGTGCGTCTGTAGATGGATTTAACGTCGGTGGATGATCCCCCATTGGCAGCTCGGTTCTGGGACATTAACACGTCCTGTCCTGGCACGATCAAGTGTGGAAGAGCAAAAACAAACAGAGATTAAACTTGCCTATTCAGACAGAGAAACCCGTGTTTCATATTTGCTCTGTATGTCACATTAAATGAGTCATGGGAGAATTATTGTTGAGCAGACACAGGGAACGGGAGCTAAGGGAAGCCAGGGATTGGAAAATGTGATCTGACATACTATAGAGCAGCAACTCAGGAGGACATGTACGTAGATCTCTTATAGATGTCTTGTAGGTGTAGCGTGAGTATCTGCACATTTTTTACACAAACTGTAATCTGTCACGTATGATCTTTTGTCATATCCTTGCTATGGATGACAGTATGTTTATCATTTACACCTTTCCCATTTTTTTTATTGTACTTAAATCTCACATTGTATTTCCAGTATCTCATTAACTTCTGGTGTTGTTGATATAACTGCTGCTATTACATAAATCCAATATGTCCCACGTTTGAGTCCACATTTTCATTTCTACTGAATATGTCAGATGTAGGAATGAGATTGTGACCACGAGTGGCGCTGTACTGAGCGGGTTCCTGTTTTAACTGCATGGAAAGGATGGAAATTCATATCGACAGCTGGTGGCATTAATGCAACATATGGGTTAAAAGAAATGAATGAAGAATGGAAAACATCAAAACATGCAAAACAAAAGCCTTTGCAAATGGAAATTCATTGAGCATGTTGGGGAAAACCTTTAGGCCACAAAAAATGCATTCCACAAAAAATTGTAGCTGACAGACATAAAGGCTGTCGGTTCTAATGTCTGTACCACATGACACCAGCTGATTGAAACAACATGGCTAACCCACTCGTTGTTTCAACCTAAACGTCCGCTTGCTGTCACGGTGAAGGACGACAAACGAGACTCGTTTAGAATCAGCTTTGGAGTTTTGCTGCATCCAGAAAAATGAAGATAACTTTGACTGTTTGGCCTTTTGAACGATAATAACTATTGCTCATTCGTTGCCACGGCTGCTAACGTTAGCATTGCTAATTTGCTATCATCTGTGCTCTCTGAGTCGAGCCTGTTGTGGCTCTAGTGGTTTTTTCATCATATTTCCTGGCTGCATCTTCTCATCCTCATGTTAAAGTGTTGAAAGTTACCACACACACACACACCTCCATCATGATCAGTGCTGTCTGATCACAGCCGTGTCCTCTCGGATCCACTCAGGTATCACACATAATGTTAAACAGAACTGGGACCAGACTCAGGCCTGATTAACTTGTGGATCTGAACCCGAACGGGCCCTGGGTTGGGCCTCGGGTCTTCAGGCTCAGGTGAACCTGTGAAGACCTCTAACCCAAACTAACTATACCCCTACGCTGCTCAAACAAAGCCAGGTCAACTCTTGGCCAGATTTTTTTCTAAATAAGTTACTGGACAGAAAACAACTCGTCTTCCATTTCCAATGTGTCACTTCTCTTAAAACACAGCATGGAGTCGATGGTCGATATTTTCAGTCCACTTCTGTTGCATATTATCTCTTCACATTGAATTTCAACATTTTATCAAGTTCAAGGTCTGAATTTAAGATGTTCATAGTGAATCATGGCCTTCATAACTATTTTCTTTGCTTCGGCAGTAGCCTATAACTTGGGATAAGTGGTAGAAAATGCTTTTCTGTGATTTCTGTGACTATTCTTAACTTTAGCCTTGCATCAAGTTCACTGTCAGCTAAAACTTTCACAGCAGCAGCTTCCTCAACTCCAGGCTGACGTTGAGTTTGGTTATTTGCAAATGTAATTTATTGAGAAACTTGTCTCTTATTCTTTCTGACTGTGCCAATCATCTGCATCCAACTATGTCATGTGATGCAATTCAATATTCAAACTCCCAATGTGAGTTAACAGTCAGTCATGGGTGAAATAAAGCAAAAATACTGTATAGCTTAAGGTCTTCGGTTGGCTTCAAATTGTCCAGGTTGTCTTAAAGGTGCAGGAAGTAGGTGAGTTTGGGTCTTAATTTTTCAAAATTGTCAAACTTTATTTGTGCATATTTAATAACTTGTAAGAGATTTAAGATCATTTTCATTATTCAAGTCAAACATGACCACATTAAATTAAATGTACTTTTTGAGATGCCCAGAGGAGCTTTAGTAACACACATACAGACCCATAAGAACACAATGTACATGTACATATACACATGTACACCGTTACAGATGGGCAGACACAGATTCAGGCCTCTACTCTCTCTCTCTCTGTCTCTCACACACACACACACGAGGATTTATGCAACTCAAAGAGATATTAATATATTTTCAAGAGTGAATATAATCATCAAAACAAGCGCTTTCTCTCTCCCCCTCCCTCTCTCGCCTGTGACTGCAGCCATAAAAAGCATTACATATTACTCACATGATGCGAGGCTCCTTTTTCTAATAAATTCCCCCGAGAGTGAGACGGCCTCTGTCATCTTCATTAGAGGATGACAGTTTTTCTCATCAAAAAGCTCATATTAAGGATGTGTAAGCACTTTGAATCAGACACTGTAATTGCTTACCATTGAAAATACTCAAGGCTGTCCACAGACAGTCTTCACTGAGGCCTTATTTTCCGTTGTGTAGATTGGATTGAGCTACAAGGTCTAATAACTTCAGGAACCTGACAGGTGCATAGCCTGACAATCATCCTCTCTTTTATCAAGTTTTATCTTCATTATTTCCACTTAACAACTGACAGTTTAGAGGCCACAGATTTTTCCTTCTCCCGCCTCAACTGTTGGGTGTACAGCAGAGCGAAGGACAACCCATGAGCTCGACCACGTTAAATTAATGGAATATCCCTTAGATAGAAGGTGTGTAAGGTTGAAGACCTGCACCCTTGCTTTTCTGAATTTGACACCCCTTTGACCTTCACTCTGTTGTCTTTCATTCACTGGCTTTTGTTGATTAACCATAATGAGGTGACTAACTACAGACCCCGGGCCGGCTCCATCCTTTAGTGAGGAGGTACTGATAAAAAAAGTCCATCCAGGCAGCCATCATAGGGGGTCAGCACAAATCAGATGGAGGGGTTTTCTTGTGTCTGGCAGCCGACACTTTCAAATGTTAATGGATGGGGGCGAACAAAGTTGAAGTGGGTCTGAAAATGCTAATTGTCCCTAATTCATGTAAATAGGTTTCTTAATGGAGGAATTAAGCATTTTAAATATGCAATTGGAGGCAATCAGTCCTTTCATTTGGTGGGGTGGCACAGGTGTAGTGGATTGAAATTCATCTTTCACACAGGGTGGCTCATTTGTCATTTGGCTGTGTTCAGGCATGGATGACGGGGACTGGAAGAGAGGTCCTTCTGCGCTGTTATGTGCAGATATCGGCGAGTGAAACACGTTGCAAAACCTTTAATTGTATTTGTGTTGTTGGCCGTATCAAGATAGAGGGAAAAAAGCAATTAAAGCGGACTCCGATCAATACCAGTAAAAACAGCTAGCGCAAAAATATAATTTATTCTCTCCACTAAAAGAAGCAATATACGTAGATATTTATACCTTTATTTATTTATAGGTTATTATTTGTATTTTTTTATCTATACTTGTATAAAATGTAGAATCCATTATACGTGCGTCTGACTACAGTAGTATAAGTGGCGTCATGTTGGGATAAAAAAAAAAAGAGTGTAGCACACAACAAAGGAAAGAGGCCTACCTACATATCACAGGCAGAGGAGCAGCAGAGTAGACAGCTCTGACTTATTATTCTGATCATCTCAAACAGACAATAAACCAGGAGGTCATGTTTCAGCATGTAATAACATGGTGTAGCAGCAGGACCAGAGACAGAGGGAAACACTGTGTATGGGCTATGAATCAAATGGGCAATGCATTGTCTCAGAAAATGACTTATTAGTCAATATAAAGGGGGATACTGTGTCTTTGAGGTGTAAATAGCCGTGGCTTTGCAGAGAAGAGGAGGCAGCCCTGGTTAATGAACGAGACAAGAAAAACCTTGTTTAAAAGGACAAATCAGATCACAAGATTTCAACCCCATTAGCTGCTACTCACAGGGAATGATAATAATGATAAAGGATGGTAGGGCCTTTTGATTTCGGAGTAGCAAACTGTGTTGTCTTGAGAAAAAATCTTTTCCTGGAGGAGAATCAAAGAGCAGTTCATTTTCACACTGACCTTCAGGGCTCAAGGCGGCCAGACAAGGGCACAAACAGATTGAGAATTAATTGGTGCAATTAACATTTTGTGATTATAAGGACTTCAGATCAATACCATATGCAAATAGCAGTATTGATGTGCAGGAGAAACCTTGTTAATTGTGTTTGGCGAACAAACAGGCCCCTGTGTTACTATTCCATAATGGAACAGGAGGCACGGACAGGTTCAAACTGCTGACCACTTTAGATGCACGAGGACATGCGGCAGTGTCTCTCTCCTCCATCTTACCAGTCCACCCCTTCACCCTCCACTCTGCTCAAGACTTTTAAGAAAAGTTGCAGAGTTTGATGATCTCAGTTGCTTTTAAGTTGGCCTTTTAGCGGCTCTCTGAAGGGGCTCTTAAAGGCTGGATGGAGATTCTTCAGTGTTTCTGTGATCACCACGCTCATGTCAGGCTGCAGCAGATTACACAAATGGCCTCCTGCCTCCTTTCTTTTACAGTTTTTTAACAGTTGGAATGGGCATGCGAGGAAGAATTTAAACACTCTGCGCCGACAGCCATCGAAATGAATTAGTTTCAGCTTTATTGCTATGGACTGGATTTTCCACTCTCGTTATTAAACTGTGTTAAAAATGCACTTTCATTTCAGATAAGTACCAGTAATCCTGTTTGCGGACCACAGCAGATGAAGTTAAATATAATTTAAGCAGAAACGGAAATGGGTGGAACAATGTAATCACTGAAAGTGAGATTGAAGTGATGCTATTCTTATCATTATTATTATTTTCATTACTGTTGGTGTGGAAAGACACTAGTGATGGCAGCAGCAACAGCAAGCAGAAGGTGAGAAAAGACGGAAAAAAAATACTCCATCCAATAACTATCAGAGCCAATAAATCCCGGCTCACTACTGCCTGTCTCACTTTTTTTGTATGACAATTGGCTTGCAGGGCTTACATCCTGTGGCCTTGAGGAAACACACCGAGCTGGCAACATGCACAAAGCATGAAGCTACTGTTAATTAGCTGAGTTTACAGGCCGAAGGAACAGTTAGCAGGGTCTTTTATGTGCTGTGCTGCCTGCTGTGGCTGTGGTGTTGGTGTAATGATGCTGCGCTTGATGTAGGCTTACGTGTCTTTAGCAGTGCTGTGTCACATTTGCGAGGATGTAGCACAAAAGGTAAAAACCCTGGTGAGAACAGAGCGGAGCTGTCACAGAAAAATGCTGTTTTTATTTTTTTTGCCCTGTATTTATTTCATATATGGATTTTAGCGAATTGAAATGACTGATGTTGAAATAACTCTACAGCCCATTTCACCATCATTTAAAATGAGGTTCTCAAGAGTAATATTACAGGTTATATAATAAAAATATAACAATTGCCATCGTATTAGCCATTTGTTAGCGTGCTAATTACAGTTAATTCTTTTCAATTTTGGGCTGTGCTCCTTTAGGCATTAGCCTTAATCTCCCCGGTGATGAAGTTGGTGTATTAAACAGAAAGCCGTGGAGGGAGGGGAGAGTGGACATGGAATTAAACCATCACACTTATAACCACGTTTGACAAACACCACCACTTACTGGGCTGTCTGATGATGCCTTGAATCTAAATACCTTTCTGTAAAATGTGCTTGTGAAATGAGACTCGGTTATATCTAATTTGATTAAATACACATGCTAAAGTGAGCGAGTGAGTTTTCTAGCTTGAGGCTTTGATGCCCACTGAGATAGTTTATGAAAAAATAAAGATTGGTGAAGCTGTTTTACACATTGTGCTGTGCGTATGAAATTTATAGCTAAATCTTAAAAGACTCAGGAATATACAAAAGAAACATGTTTTCCTTGCATTGGTAATCATAGCATAATTAATATGGATACCAGACTCATTGCTATGGTGACATATAGCGACCTTTTGGTCATGTGGCTTTACAGAATCCAATCATAGGTTGATGCAGTTGCTGCGCGATGAACTTCCTCTTTCACTGGATCAATTAATGTCAACGGTCAAGAATGTAAAAATCAAGACTCAATAAAACTGCAAATACATGAGGATGAAGATCAATCCACAAGTAAACATCGGCGTAAGAGGAGTGAGGCGCCTCTGCAAGGTGAAGCTGGCTTCACAATAAAGTAAACACTGCTGGGAGGATGAAGATGATTGTGGTGATGATGACATTGATTCTATCTATTATTGCACCTGTTATAACATTGATTGTGTCTCTGTTGTAGGAGAGAAGAGACAGGTTATTCTAACCTAAGCAATCAACATATAAAAGATACATAATGATGGCGTGAGTGATTTCCCAAACATTGTAATGGAGAGAAAAATAAAGCAGATAGTAAATCAGAAAACCAGCAGTCCAAATGGCCGTCTACGGTCAGGCTGTGGAGAGCAGGTGAAAAATACACAATGGCATTGCATTTTTAGACGTGGTTCAAAAAGACCTTGTCAAGATTGATGTGTCTCCTGTAGCTATAGTTAATAGTAAGGGAACACTCCTGAAATTAGAATCCACTTCTTTCTAAACGCACCACCTGTGAATCGAGGACATCTGAGAAAAAAAGTGGAAGGGTACATGTCATGTCTATAGGTTTCCAAGACACAGGGAAAGGAGAACAGCCAATCTGTGAGATGTAATGGATATGTCAAGAATTGCTAAATCATAGTTGTGTGAGGCAGAAAGACAACTAACCCAAACATAATGTCATTCAGGAGGCAGAAAAGAGGCAAGAAAGAAGAGAGGAGGAAACAACACGGGGGGATATTGCATTTAAATTTAGGGATGCAAAAATAAGAAAAAATATTAACTGTTTATTCTCTCGCGCACTGTTCTTTATTATTACCTATTTGGCATCTCTGTCCGGGTGCATTATGGAAATGAAGTAATGCTACTTTGTTTAACAATAACACACTGACTTTGAATCCTCTTACTTAAGGTTTGATTGCTTCTTGACGGTGGTTTTAAATGAATTGTGTTGAGGAGTGATAAAGAGCTTATTGCCAGGAATAAAAGCCCAGAGCAATGAAGAAAAGCTACACATGGAGTGGCTAGGCGATACAGGCTATTACGGTGAGGGAATGGTGTCCTTGACTGCCAGGACGGCTTAGAATTTTATTTCATCTTGTTTTGCTGGCTGCTGACAATGATGCGTGACTCTGGCACCGGAGGAAGAGGGCAAGCATGAGAGCCATTTTAGATCCCATTTACATATAGTGTGTCTATAGCAGCATGGAAATAACCGCGTTTGAATGTGTGTGCATGTGCATATGGACATGCAATGTGCACATTTCAGGAGGCGTGACAAGAGTGTGTGTACGTTCAGGTGTATTTGTGCATTCAAGCATTTCCAAAGTTTGTTTCTGAATTTTCTACAGAGTGGCATTTTAAGGGAAAGTTATGCTTATCATTCTCCTTGTGCTGCATGTGTTTGTGAATACACACTTGCTCTTACCTCTATCACTCACATGCGCCGAAGCCCCCAAACCTCATGTAAATTTGGACAATGGAGGACTCGGGGACTCTGGGAATTGTTGTTTATCAGCGAAGTAAAAAGAACGGTTGAGCTGTAATGGCCCTCCAGCAGCTTGGCACTCCACCATCGCCCTCCACTATGTCAGAGTTCTGCAGTAGTTTAAGACACAGTGCTGCACTCTCCATCACACTGATAGACTCCAGCTTGTGACCAATTAACTGCATATAAAGTCAAGGTTTTGTGTTGTAAAGCAAAAAAAAATCCTTTCAAAGATTGCGTTTGAATTGCACAACAGACCTTTACTCTATTGTAGACACATAAACAGACCAAAATCCAACATCTCCACGAAAAGATTTCTTCACTTTGTTCCATCAAGGGTTCGACATATTTTTAATTCTACAATATTATAAGATTTCAGTCACAGTGAAGGAAAAAAAAACTGCATTTTGATGAATTTGAGAAAAATCTCACACACAAGTCAGCCGTGGTAGCTCGAGGGCTGGGGATGAGCGATGTCATTACATGAGCATTGTGAATCTGATTGGTCACAGCTTGTAAAACGACCTCACTGTGCTCCACTGGTTTGTGTGGCTAAATTAGATCAATGAATTCTTTAAATGAGGAAACTAGAAAGGGGATAAAATACTATTGTTATATAAAAGTATTACAGAATATCATTGACGGCTCTTGTTAACCATACTGTAGACATTAGGTTTGTTTCCATTAATAATATTTGAAAAAAGTGAGAGCAAACAAACTATTATCAGTGAGGGAAACACATGCTTAATTTTCATGTCTATTATTGTTTTTCCTTTTTCTGGATAAGGCTTTAATTTGAGGAGTAAAAAAAAACATAGAATGTGCCTTTAGAATACAATAAAGAATAAGGGAGTATGTTCTGCTCAGTTCTGCTCAGTTTTTGACCTGCAGCTTGAAACAGGTACTTTGTCCAATAGTGCTGGATGGTACTCAACATGTTCCCTTGAAACATCCAAATGAGTAATTACTATGCGCTCCACAGTTAGTATGAACTGTATTTAACAAAACAGGGCCTGCACAGTTTTCAAAGTTATTAATTAACTGAATGTCTAAATGTCTTTGCAAAGAGTTAAAAAAAGAGTTCACAGCTACGCTTGAGGCTCTGTGAGGCTGCACTTACACACAGATGCACAGATGCTTTCAGCTAAATGCTAACGTTAGCTAACAGTGACACTCTTTACATGCTGATGTTAGGTAAGCAAAATGTTTAGCACGTGCACCATTTTAGTTAGCAAGCTAACGTTTGCTAATTTGCTAAAAAGAAAATGTTGCTGAGGGAGGAATGGAAATATCATTAGTTTAGTAAGATTTGGTCAAACTGAATTTTAGACCAAATGGTGCTCTGAAAGGTCAGGGGGTCTGCAAAGTCACAGTGCTAGCTAAAAAATATTACATCAGAAAGTTTAAGGTCAGCAACATATCCGAATGCATTTATTCAGGCAATCAGCAGCTGTGCAATAATAGCAGTTGACTGAGTTTAAAAGACTGACAAACACAAGATAAGGTGAATAAAAAATGCATTGCATGTAATATAATCTATCTTTCATCTAAAAACTCTAAAAAGAACTAAAAAACACTTTAGTGAGAGTTTCTCTGTTCTGTCCTTCAAGCAGTTGGAGCTAATAATCATGAAATTGATGATTACAATAAATTGTGTCACTTTTGTCCTGCACTTTTTTCTGTTAAGCTCGCTGTGAGGTGGTCTGGGTCTGAGGTGTGATGCAGGTGCTAATGTCTTGGTTCCACACTGTCACCTCTCTGCTCTGTGTAGGCGTCAGAAGTACGAGGGGTTAGGCTCAGGATTAGAAAAGTTGATAAGGTGCACATGTCTGAGTTTAGAGAAATCTCACTTACACATACGCATTCAATAACCACAGAAACCAAACTGGAAATTTTGTCAAGTGGGGGCGTTTACTCTCTGTGGACCACCACTTCCCATACAGTAAATGACTATTTTCCCTACTACACAACTGGGAGATAGTGATGACAAGTGAAACCTTCTCACGTATTCTCCTCTCCCCTTGCATACCCACAATACCTCTGCAGCTCACAGACAAAGACAGCTTTCTAATCCCACAGCCACACACAGCACTCTGCAACAGGAGCAAGGA
>JAPZEA010000001.1:15747947-15758085 GCA_029783685.1 Heniochus monoceros | reverse complement strand
GAGATAACATTTCTTTTCTTTCTGCTTTTTATTGCCAAGTTTGGTTCTTTTCTACTTCTTTTCTCCTTTTTTATTCAGGCGATTATATGCTGTCTGTAACACCTTAATTTCAGCCGGCGTGGGATCAGTAAAGTTATATCTTATCTTATCTTATCTTATCTTATCTTATATATGGTGCTTGAGCCACAGAGAGGTGGACGGGGTGGATGGCGGCCATACAAAGTGCAGGAATGTGACACCATCTATGGTTCATCGTCTGTACTCTGGTCAGATTTAGATTTAGATTTTTGATAACAATAATGTAGCTTTGTAACTGTAGTGCTCGCTACTGCTTAGACACGTCTTTCTGGTACTTTTTAGCACTGACGTCAGAAAACCAAAGAATTTCATTCCTCGCCGGATGACTCAATTTATTACACAAGGTTTTTTTTAAGTTCTATATAAAAGTGATATTGTACAGCTTCTCAAACGCAAAATTCTGCATCGCTGTCACTGTAGCCTTTGCCAAAGGCTGCGTTTCGACAGTGCTGCTTTTCAAAATGCTGATTTCACATTTCATAAAAAATATCTAACTCATGCCCAACTTTAGGGGACAAGAATATCCCCACTGTAGGTAATGGATTTTCTTAGATTTCCTTTCAGTTCAATCCTCCCTTTCTAGGCACAATGAAAATCATTGCTATTGTCGTGTGTTACTAAGTGTGAAGTGTGATTCAGTTTCTCCTGAGGCTATACACATGCTAAATCTAAGCCTTTCTGTAAGAGCCTGTGGATACAACAGCTCTGCTGAACAGTTAAAACATTTTTTTTTTCTTCTCTTTTTCCCATAGACAGTGCACAAAGGCAAAGATTCATTTTGGGGCGATGGTCACTGTCACTGAGCTCAAAATGGTGACTATGTCCATGTTTTATACAGTCTATGGTCAAATACCAACATTAAAGCCTTTCTGCCAGAAAGCCTTTTGAACATATGGTTAACGCTGTGAAATGCTCACAGTTTGGTTAGGTTTAGGAAACAAAACTACTTGGTTGGGTTTAGGAGAAGATCATGGGCCCACAATGCCTGTTACTTGTTGCAAAGTAAAAGCTAACTGCTGTTAACTCTAGCTGCCGTTAGCTAGTTGCAGCTAGCTTACTGTGCCCAGACCGGGCTGGGAGCTCCAGAGGAAAGCCGCTGTTTACACTACGAACAGGAGGTTTTCAGGGCCAGGGTGGCACCGGAATGGCCACCGGAGCTGCGTGAGTGGGCAACAGAACCAGACTCAGGCACATCGATAGACATCAGGGTTCGGTAGTGAAAGCTTTGTCAAAGAAAAGGCTGCAGGGCTGACTCCCTTGTTGCTGCTGGACTAGTATGTAATATTCGCTGGCTTGGCTTAGCGGGCTAAGTTATGTCTTGTGTTGTTTGGCTGTGTTAGCAAAGATGTCGACTCGCCAGTTTTTGATCATAAGTAATGTGATCATAACAAACGCACGTATACGGCTGTCAATATTTACAACAGTAGCGTATCAATGAAGTGCACCGAGGAACTGTATTGTGTTTTATAGACTGGCCCTCCTCTCCCACCTCCTGTTGACAGGCAGGCTGTTCCTGCCCTGATGCACAATGCTTTCACACTCATTTTGGTGCAGAGGGTGCTACACATTGAATTAAAAGAGTTCTGATTGATAAGGTAGTTGAAGGCAAATCTGCTCCCACTAATTGTCTTTCAAATGCCCTCATTAATCAAAGCAGAGTCGCCCTGGTGACGGGCGGTCCTGTCAGCCGCTCTGCTACAGGCTCTCCTCCGGCCACTCACCTCCCAGCATGATGCCTGCTTCCCCTCTGTCAGGCGCCGCTGTCCTGTGACTACAGGAGCACAGGCCATCCGTCCGTCCGCTGCACACCTGCCTTCTGCCAGACAGGATCTGACCGCCCCCTGCCACTAGGACGGCCCCAGAGACCAATTTAGCAGCCACTTAATGATTCATGACTTCAAGTGGTGGAAATGAGGGCAGCATATGATAACAGGAATAAACACATTTAATTAGCTCCTCATATACATTATTTATTTATTTACCTGCACTCTGATTAATTTATATATTTTGTGTTTGTGTTGCAGGGATTTTTGGTATTCACAGCATCTGGCGGAGAGCCTTTGTTGTGTGGTTGAGAGAGCATCATCTCCCACACCTATCTTTTGGGAGGAGGGTAGCGGTGTACCTCCTCCTTATCTGGGGACCTTTTGCAAGGGTGCGGCGGGGTGGGGTACCAGCAGGGATTTGGCAAGCCCCCCACAATGAAATGAAACGAAATGGCGGGGAATATTAGACTTTAAAATATACAGTTCCATGCGCTCTTAGTAGCCTTGTTTGTGAATTTCCTGACAGGTAGTTACTCCCCCAGTTTTCTTTGAGCATAGGGCATACATTTTCATGGAGGTACTAATCAAAGCTGTGCTGTGGCAAACAGCACAGCCACAGTAGGCCCAATCAAAGCCGTGTACCTGGCTCTCTTCCATAAGGCTCCGGGAACGCTGATGACAACTCTTACCCGAGCATCTGCCATCACATCCATCACAGGTTGACTTCCTTCACACTCACTCTCCACATCTCTCTCTCTCTCACAGACACATGAGCCCAGACAGCACCATGAGCTCTCACTCAACAGCATGAACTTCAGGTTTCTACGAGTTGAGTAAACAGAGAGGAGTAAGTTACATCTTGCAATTAAGGCAATGAATGAAGATGGCAAGCAAAATCGAAATTACAGTTAAGTGTCAGGCTTTTGTCATTTTCATGGAATTTCTCAGATTTGTGCTGAGACTGTCTCCCTCTTACACTGATTACAGAGGCTAAAGAGAGGAGGAGGTGCATAAAACCAAAGAGAGAAAAGGCTTTAGACACTGTCACTGATATAGTATCCGCTTAATTAGCTGTTGTTGGAGAAATAAACTATAATTGCGTGCATGGCAGCAAATTAAAAGTCTGGTGTAAAACAAGCTGAGAAACACAATGTGGGAGTGACCTCTAGTATTGTCCTTTCAAGGCTCGCTCCCTTTGTCCCTTTTGTGAGGGGAAATCAGTGCGAGTGTGATGATGACAGAGAGTTGAGGAGGTGAGAAAGGCCTACGTCCAAAGCGGCGGACTCAGAGATTCCCACTGAGAGAGAGATTCTCCTCCTCTTTTCCGTCTCAACGTCGCCCCTCTTCTCCTCTAATCCCTGGCCGTTGAAGACCTCCAGACGCCCTCCTCTCATAATGACACGGCTATCAAACCCAATTGCTGTGGCTCAGACCCAAGGCAGTGCATTAAACCCCTTAGTGTCTGATTGCTTCTCCAGAGTCAAGTGGTTGTGTCCTCCCTGTCATTCCCCCGGCCACCGCCATCGCCGCCCCGGCTGCCTGGAGCAGCGAGAGACGAGAGCCCTCACGCAGGCCTGGTTAACCAGCTCACCTCATTCACACTGACCTCATACGAGCAATGAGGCGAGAGCCTGCACAAAAAGGTGCAGGAGTGCTGAGTCCGTGGCAGGCTGCCAAGATTGTTTTTAGGCAAAGTAAATTAAATATGAGGGACTGTTGAAATGACCGGTATGATGAAAGAATTCCCTGTAGATTTACTATAAGCCCCCGAACGGAAGACAGAGTTAAATTATATTTATTTTTAAAATGCAACAGCAAAACTTACTTTGTTCACTGATGCTCAAGAACAACTCTGTGATGGATTAGATTTTATAAGAATTGAGTACTGAAGCACGCACTGTACTGTTATTAGTTACCTCCTGTCACTTTTTAAAAAGTAATCCTAATATTGAACACTAACACATGTTGTCATGGTTTTATTCAGAAATATTAGCCAGGAGTTGCTCACCTGAAATCTCTCAATACAACCCTTGAAGGACTTTCGTTTGAAGAATATGTTCTCAGGCAGCCCTTTGAGGGTCATATTTGACTTACTTTCATAAAAACTATGATAAAAAAAAGTTTGTTCAGATTCTAAAAAGCTACAGAAAAACAGGTGTGATAAAGTTTGAAGAGGTTAATTAAAAATCTAAGGATTATGAATTTATAATTTATTTATTCTGATAGCATAGAGCTGGAGTGCATATTAAGAGACTAATATGATGTTGGTGATGTGATTAGCTCCAATAATGAATTGTCAAATGATCACGTGTGCTGCAAAATTGCTGTAACGTCTGCAGAGCTGTCAAAAACGCCAAAAATATTTTTTTGAGCGATTAAGACACAAAATTACATAAAACACAAAACTTATTATGGACGTAGGCCTTTCTCACCTCCTCAATAGCAACAAATTATAATTTAATTTTTGCCTATTATTGAGACAGTCATTCTAAAAACAATACATTACGAACAATCAGTCAAGTGAAATAATGTTAACTTCCTTCCAGGTTAAAAATCAACTTTCTTTCTTAATCATCTTTCTTGATTCTGGTGCTGCAGTCTGACGCTTATTTCCAGAGGAGTTTATTTGTGTTGGAAACAGTCTGAAATATTCTGATTGTGCTGCTAGATTCTTCCACTTGGCTAAAAAACTAAGACCTTTAAGACTCAATCATAGAGAAAAATGACTTGATAATATGCAGCGAAGGAGGTGCTGCATAATCTATTACTTAAAAAAGCGGTTTTAGAGACAAAATGAAACCTGAAGCGAAATGATCAAGGCCTTCATGCAAAGCAACTGAGTGCAGAAGCAAAAGGTCAGAGACACTCTATCAGCAGAGAAAAAAATCTGTATAAAAAAGTTGATACATGAAACATTCAAGAGTTGAGACTTCATGACACAATGAATATTGGCTCAGTTTGTCAGAGAGAGAATGAAAGTCTGATTCCGAGCTCTGAGTCTTCACACACGTCAAACAGTGTTACAGCAGGAAGCTGTTCAGAAAATGCATGAACTTGCTATATTTGAGATGATGCAGGTTAAAGAATAGGGTTTGACCGTATTTCCAAACAACCCTTCTTTAATGTTGTGCATAATTGATTGCACAGTGCTGGACCTACGCTGTAATAACGATTTAGCGGGGCAGCCGTCACCACACATTGCTGTAGGGATGTTGCTGCAGTGCAAATGGCAAAGCATCGTCCACGTTGCCTGCACACCCATGGCTGCACTGAGGGGAAAAATAATGGGAATGAAAGAGCAAATATCTGTAAGTATTTGTTTGTCACTGTGTGTGTGTTTGTGTGTGTTCCTGTATGTATGTGTACACATGTGCATGAGCAGTGTATGTGTGCGTGTCCCCGTGCCGGTGTGTAAGATGGAGTGCAGTGTCGGAGTTTGGGCAGAAGGTGAATAACTACAGTGCTTACAGTGTAATCATGGTTCCTGTCAGCCCTGCTGCAGGAGAGGAGGGGGCGCCCAGCAGACTGAGCTCCTCGGTGATGAAGTACAGGCACCGAGGAGCGCTCTACACCTGGATATTTATTAACACAGGCCTGACAGTAATGAGGCCTGAACAGGTGGGCTGGGACACACATATCAGAGTGAGGAGCATCCGCCAGGAGGCAGTGGGGGAGACGGTGAAGACGAGTGGGAGAAGTTCACCCTGCAGGAAAGCAGCCCTACAGAGAGCTGAGGCTGCACACCCACTCGTACCTACGTACATGTCTGACTAGAAACAACAACAAAAAACAACTACTAAATGTTTATTCCTCCTATGCTGCTGGAAAATGTGCACATTACACTTGTGGAAAGCACATGTGAAACTGGCCAATTGCATAGAAATCTATTAAGCTGCTTATTTTTGTGGCACTTTTTAGTGCTGCCAAATGTTTGAATAATTGTAAACAAACTCTGTTAATGAAAGAGTGTGAATACGGTGAGAGGTATAACTTGCAAGCCAACAGTTATAAAACAGCCTATGAATATCTGGAGCAGCCCTCGTTTTACCCTTTAATTTGACAGGAAAGCAACCCTTTTTCCATTTTTTGTAATACACAGAGCACACCACTTTATTGTTAAAAACAGATACTACAAAACTACCCTGTTAGCTTTTTTAAGCTTAACAACATGCTGTTCGACTGTCTGCAGTTCAAGCGAATTCTTGGTAAACATAGTTACAAACGATGTAGAAAAATTCAAAGCAGTGAGAATTTAAGGGCTAAATTCTCACTGAAGTACACTTGTGCGTAATCCAGAGGTTCATATGAAGAGAAAGTTACAGACATGAGCTTCAAAATTAAAACAGGAAGCTCTCAGTCCATGCAGGGTGGACTTCAGGGAGAACAGTGGAGATGCTAAGACTGGGAAAGCTGAACAAATCACCAACAGTGAGGGACATCTTCCAGACCTCATTAGGGTTAAGGACACAGCCGTAGTTAGGTTAAGGGTAAGGGAGTAGGGTAAGCACACAGGCTGGGCATGTAGTGATTACAGCTGGGTGATCTGGTGTGTGTGTGTGTGTGTGTGTGTGTGTGTGTATATTCGCCTTGTGCTGCCTTTCCGTACTCCGGTTGTCTTATTAAGACTCTGAGTGAGGCTAATCAGTGCTGTCATCTGACGCTGAACAGATGCACTGAACAAAGAAGAGGAGGAGACCACTGCAGGCCCAAGGTGCATCTGCGGGGGGAGGAGAGAGCTGTGCTGCCTGAGCTGATGCTAGCTGATGGCACTCCCTGTCAAGTACCCCTCTCAGAGACTAATGGGTGGAGAAAAGGTAGAGGGTGACTACGTCCAACATTTCATGTCAAATCCACCTTAATAATTCCTCATTGCCAGCTGTGACTGACACAAACTGCAGGTGAGACGACTCCTCGTGCCCACCCAAAATGGCACATGGGGAAATTCACTTAACTAACGTAGTCGACTCCGGATCCAGTCTACAGCACGGTGGGTAATCAGAATTTCTGGTGTGTGAATAAAGAGGACTTTACAGACAGGACATGATTTTGAAAATGATTAGGGGGAAGGGATGAATGACGGTGCCACGTGAACGCTCCCTTATTCTCTTGTTGTTATGTCTCTCTTTCACTATCAGTTCTGTCTCTTTCTTGCCGTTTTCCTGCTCCTGCATCTGTCTGCCTCTCCCAGCAGTCTCACTCTCTGTGCCACCCAAGGATGGAGAATGAGGAACGCAACTAGGACTGCAGACAGACTGTAAAACCAGAGCGGTAACTATTAACTCATCTCTCCAGCCTTCCTGCTGAGTCTGCTGGGAGCTTGCACTCATTTCCTATGCAGACACTCCTAACAGATGACCTTGGTCTTATCAGGACAGGTCTAGATCTCACCAAAACCGGCAAGACATAATATTACTATTAAATATGTGTTGGAAAGAGACAAGAAATATCATTGCTCATCTGTCATTGTGTTCAAATTTAGCCTCCATAACCTGCACCGCATGGCCGCAGTAACGAGAAGTCAGTGATCTCTGCCATCTAAACAGCTGCAACAATAGTCTCAGATAGGTCTAATTTCAAAATGTGTGATACAGTAGCGTTTTGGTTAATCTACACAGATGCGTATCTCCCACGATGGACCATAAGCTTCTTGTGTAAGTGCATGTTCTGGAAGAAAGTCCACTACAAGTGTAATTGGAAAGGCATGCACTCTACATGGATTTAAATGAATACCATGCATGTCCTGCTTTACACATCAGTAAAAAATAAAGGGGGGCTTTCTCTTGTGCAATGGGTTCCATTTTTAGCCCTCCAGTCAAACCAGTCACATAAGCATACAATAGGGCTTTATTAGCCTATCCCCCACACTGCTCTGCGAGGAGGACAGATCTCCAATCTGAAGAGAACAAGCAGTTCCCTTTAAAGATCCTGTGTCTGGGGCTAATCTGGTAAACTCTCATAAATGCTCCTCAGCACCCCAGATGGAAGGAATTAGCAGCCCCAGACAGTGCAGAAAGGCCTTAAGCCTGTGATATACCTCTGAGATTAATTAGCTTCCAACTTTAGATATTATTATAGAATCTTACGTTGCTACAGAAATTACCATGTCTTCAACTCCATTAGACAGTTTTGTGCCGCGGAACAGGCAGAGAGCCGAGGCGCTTAGCGAGGCTCTGTCTTCCATAATGCATGTTGGCCTCATCCATACTCTGACAGCACTTAAGAAACCTACAGCCATTTGAGTGACAAAGATCTCATCTATTTTTCAGTTTTGACTCTCACTGTATGAGGGAGGATCTTATGTGCCTAGGTGTCTGCAAGTGTACAAGAGCACGTGTGTGTGTGTGTGTGTGCGTGCGTGTGTGCGTGCAGGGGCAATTAGAAGTATGCTGTTGGACACCAGTCTTGGATTTACTCACAAATCATCTCAACTCAGTGCAAGCTGGAGCGTCTCTCCGTGTGTGAGTCACGGTTTTAATGAGTTCTTTTCATGCAGTCCTCCGCAGCCTCGCTCGCTGGCGCTGCAGATTCACTATTTTGCTCTTACAAATCTGTGTGTTGGAGTATATGTGTAGGATAAAGCCTCCAATTGAAGGAAGATGAGGGATACATTCCAAGAGAGGAACTACACCTTTAAGAGGAAGAAAACAGACAATCTCCTGCCAGTAAGAAATCTGTATCAAATTGTTTTGTGGAAATGACCTGGAGTGGGCAGCTCAGACCTCCATCTCTGTCCGTGTCAGAAGGCTTAGATTCTGAGTCTCCCAATCATCCCCCCTGCTCTCTCTGAAATGAATTTTATTTGATGTGGTTTAAAAATACATTATTAAAACCACTCCAGCACTCTATTGCCATCCAGATAACATGCAGACTATACTGTACTGAATTAATGGGAGCTAAATTAGCAAAATACCCTCATTGAAATTCTATGAATTTTTTTGTTGCACCATGTAAAAGCCGAACCTTAGATTTGAATTTGTTGCATGCCAGCGTCCATTAAACATCTTCTGACAGCCTGCTCAGCATGATAAGTTTCACTCTTACAAAGAGGCGGGGCTAGATAATCCATTAATGTAGCATTAGACCAAACTTTTAAGCTCCCTCAGACAGGCCATCTCCAGTATTTGGCAACATCTGAGGTGGGCGGCTTCTTATTGCACATTAAGTGCTTTCAGACACAAGAGCAGTGCATGTGGTGAGTGATGCATTAGGAGACAGACTGTCGAAGATATGTGCTCTCTCATGGATGCCACTTGTATTGATTTCTATAGCCTTTTAATTTAAGGCACTCTCACTTAAGGCTGAGACAAATGTGAGAAAAGGCTGGCTGCATATTCAGCTGTTAATGCTACAATCATGTTCAATTAAAAATGCATGAGGCCACAGATTTCAAGATAGGTCCTTCGAATCGGCGTGTGTTTGCCCGTCATTAAACAATTAGGATTGGTTAAAAAAAAACAAAAAACACACAGCATGATGTTGAAAATGCTTGTGCTGATTAGCAAGCACCTTACACGAGCCGGGAGAGTCACGGATCAGTCTGTCAGAGACCACGAATGAGACAGAAGAGGGACAATTAATCCCTCAGAGGCTCCGAGTGACAAACCAAGTAGATGCAGCTCATTGCTGAGTGTGTGACCTTGCTGAACGGCCTTGAAAAGCACAGGTGACCACTCTGCTGCTTGATAACTTCTCCCCGGCTGCATGTGCTAAGTGAAATTGCTGTTTTCAGCCGCGGAGATGTTAGGCTCTGGGTTGATGGCATGCAGAGAGAAAAGAGGGAGGAGTGCAAGGTAACTCTGTCTGTTGAGCAATGAGCTCACTGACACAAAGATAAGTATTTCCTGAACTGGAGCAGAAAGAGTGCAGCGGGCCCTCTGGGGCCCACAACACAGAGTTACTGCAGTAACAGTTTGGATAATAGGAGGGCAATAAAATGACATTCATGCACTCGGAGGGAAGGTTTGGGACAGCCAGCAGGGGAAGCTGGCAGCTAATATCCAACCAGCTGCCATTAGCTTGGGAGGACCATCTTTGATTCTTGTCTGAATAACGGGAATAGACGCCATAAAGTGTATCTCAGTCTTGTTAAAAGTACAAAATAAATCTTGGATTAATTCATTTTGATGTCACATAGCGCTATGTCATCTCTGAATACGCCCTCTAAACACACTTAGAAGTCTCTGTGGACACAATATTCAACTCCAGAATGAATAAATATCCCCTGTTTCACTTTCATGTGAAGCACATAGTGAACAGGTTCATCAAAAAAAAACTCCCTGGGCTCGTTCCATTCC
>JAPZEA010000001.1:15182309-15192967 GCA_029783685.1 Heniochus monoceros | reverse complement strand
AATCAAATGTACATTAGATTTGCTTATTTTAATGATGATTGTTAGCAATAAATCAAATACTATTATGTGTGGTGTGTATAATTGATACTGTAAGATTTTGAAAAGCAACCAAAAGCAGTTTGACCGATTGTGTTCGCATGTGTGTGTATTGGAGATGGTGCTGTGCACAGTTCGTGCAGTCTATAAACCCTCCTTTCTGGTGTCAGCAAGGCAGCCGTCCAGCATCAGCCTGGCATATCAGCTATAAATGGCAGCTACATCACTACAGCTCAGGCTAAAAATACAGGACCCTGTTTCTTCCGTTTCCCTGTATTCTCAATTGTGTGTGAAACTTTAGCTGAGAAACCCTGTAAGACTAGCTTTATGTGGAAAAAAAATGACTATTGGTTTTGGACCTGTTGAAGAGCAAGTAACAAATCCCCAGTATTTTGACAGCAAAATGCAAAAAAAAAAATTACAGCATGAGAGACCTTTTTTCTCTTTGCTTGCGAGCCAGGTTTTAAGAAAGCTCTCTAAAAGCTATCAAAAGTTTCAAAATTTCCCACAACCCCCTCCTGTGGGTGTGCCTGTAAAGTGCTTCACTCCCGTCTCTTGAAAAGCTCTAAGGGATTGCATCATGGGACGGGGTGTAAGACGATGGTAGCAACATATTGTAACATGGGGGAAATACCTCATGTTGGTTGATTCATAAACACCTTGTGCACTGGCTGGCTGGCCTCTCAGACTGGTCTGTGCTGTGCTGCTGGAGCTGTGCGGTGCCCGTGCCAAGTTCCTACATGGCCTGAATGCTGTGCAGGGGCGCGCACACACACACACACACACACACACACACACACACACACAGACTATGGCGTGGCTCTGTTTTTAATTGAGTCTCAGCCTTTGTGGTGTCTGTTATCTCTGACTAATAGCATACATTGGCCCTCTCTCATTATCAGAGTGGGTCTTTATCAGAGACCCTTGTTTGATACAGTTAGAGTTGATGCATTATGAACCGCACACCAAGAGTCAACAGTGATCTGCATATTCAATAACTTCCATAATTATATGCGCAATTCATCAGATGGGATGTGATTGCAGGGGAAGTGGAATAGAGTGGAATAGAGAGGAGCAGAGAGGTCTGATTCCTGGAGGACTAAAGTCTAATCACAAAACTAACATGATAATTGAAATCTAAATTGAAAGGCTTAGCTCTCAGGGAGAGTATGTCAGACATGGAGTGCAGAGGCGCTAGTGAGAGAGAAAGAGGGGCAGGAAAAATAAGATTTAAACTGTGCATGTAGTACACAAACCGCTAACAATACACACAGGAAAAAAATAGGGGGGTGCTTCACGGCAATATTCTAACAAGCTCTGAAAAATGTCTACGTAATCCAGTTAGGAGGTAAAACTTGCTGGACGTGGAGGAGCTTTGAACAGGCTGCCGGGGAGCTGTGTGCAACATTTAGAAAAGAAAAAAAAATCATGAAATTTGAAAAGATTTTTAAATATTTCAGTCACTTTTATGCACATATCCAAACTCCTCAGTGACTCATAAAACTAACCACGTAGCTTACAGTCACTGATCACTTATCATTTCACTTGTGTTGTCAAAATGCTGTAGGGTTAACCCCCTTTGTGATTAGATTCCATCGTAACTCCTTGCTCGTTGCTGAAATATATATACTGTATGTTTTTTTTTCCTCAACACACCTTTAGCCGAGTCCTGGAGAGTGTAGCTCAGTATTCCACACTGTCACCATCATGCCTCTTTGCTTTAGACAGTGCTTTGTGGCCTTTAAGGTCCCACTTTCAAGAGGAGACTGAAGTAATTGCTTAATAACAGTCGTGTGAAAAGGGACATGTTCTGCACTGCATTGAACAGAATAGTCCTCAGCTTACACGAGAGTGTCTGAACAAGTTAGCTGTTCATTTATCCTTTTTACCCTCCTACATCACAGCAAAATATAGAAATGCAAATCCAGGAAAGGTCTTAGTCTGCCTTTGGATTTGGAGGATTTCTTTCCTTTCACGTTGGAACATTAGTGCCTTATTTTTGCCAAACACATTCTGTGGAGTTGCACACAATCATGTAAACAAATTTCTTGTCAGATGCATCTAATCAAAGAAAGTATTGTGTAAGGGCATTGCACTGAAACAAACCTGTCCTCCATTTCACCTCAGAGACTGCGCTGCCTTCACATTCACTTCTCAGGTTTTACTCATAGTGAACGCAACCCAAAGGAAGAAGTGCAGGAAAGTCCTCTGTCTCATTCCTACCCTCCCCTTTCACTGCCGTCGCTCCCCGGCCACAGGATTCATATTCATCCCTCAATAACATTTAATTAGTAATGCCAAATTCATTAACCTGTACTGCTGTTACGCTGGCCTCAGCCATAAATTAGCTTAATGTGAGCAGACGTATTGCAGCTGTAATAAGGGACATAAAACTCAAAGAGAAACACATAGTGTTCCTCCATAGTCATGGATCATTATAACTCAGCAGTGTTTTAGAGCATTCCTTTTCAGAGTAGCAGCTCTTAAGCAGCTCTTAACTACAAGCCCATCAAACATTTTTTTGTAATGCCAAAGAAATTTGTTTTAATGCTGATTGAAATCTAAAGAATATTATAGAAATGCATCACTCACGACGACCAGCATTTTCGTCCCCACTTCGCTCCTCAACATTTTCAACTCTTTAACTAAAATAACATCATCGAGTGTTTAATGGCAATGAGGAATCGAAAAGAAGCTGAAATATGCTGTTATGCGGTGGTAAGTGCAAGTCAAGAGTGCAATACTAACGTGTTTTTAAGATTCGTGTAAGAGTTCATGTTGTTTCCAGCTGAGCTGAGGTGCCAGAAACCAATGCAGAATTGGCTGTATCGGTAAAAGAGATGCAAGAGACAATTCCAACAGCTTCTGACAGCTCCGTCTAATTGGTCCAACTCTTTGGCATCTTGGTTGTGTTTATTTAATAAGCTGAGGGAATGTGTACATTTTGGCTGTGGGGCATGTTACCCCCTTTATCTTGAGGAGACGTGTTACTAGCAGCCTTTTCTGTCAATCTTGTTTTCTTTTAAAATCTTTCAAATGGACAAACTTGAGGTTTTTGTTTCTCGGGCAGACAAACGGTTTCAGGAAACAACCTGCCATTGTAAAAACCTCAGACGACCTTCGCTGTCTTAGGATTACACGGTGACCTTCCTGCTCCTCTATCCCCCAGTGATCTCGCCTAACAACTCGCACCAAAGAGCCCATTAGGCCTGGATCCCACTTTGTTGTTAAAAAGGGTCTTGTCCTTTCAGAACACTCACTTCCTCGCTTTCTGTTTTTTCAAGCATAGGTGGTGGAGGAACACAAGTTCATTGTTCCCTCGCAGATGGAAGTTGGAGTTACCAGGGTAACAGCTCTAATCCTCCCCTTTTTTACAACTTTTTTCATATTAACAGCCTATCGAGGGCTACCTTTTAAGTCACAGGCAAGAGCACTCGCTCACTTTTAATCAGCTATGATTCTGTTTGCCAGGAGACAGCATGATGAGCTAATCGAAATTCACCATATAATGACGTACTGCAAGCAGTTACTTTTTTCTCCGGAGGCCTGCTCTAAGAATAATAATAATGAAGCCATTATCGAGGATTGCACTTTAAAATGCTGCCCTGCCACCAAAACAGAGGACATAATTGTTATGGTGTTTTCCATACAATCAACAACCCATTGTTGAAGACTTGAGAACTAAGAGAGCAAAGAATGGGTGCCATAATGATTGGTCTGTGCTGCCCTGAAGATCCTGTACAAAGTGTCCACTGAGGAAGGACCTCGATAGACTACTGATTTACTTGTAAGGGCTCTGGATGAAGACAACTGTCTGGCTTTGTAACAAAAACAAAAAAAAAAAGTCCTTTCTGCTTTTTGTCTGTTTTGCCGCTCAAATAGCCCCCAAGCCGCATTAGGGAAGAACCATTCATATGGTGAAAGGCTGGTAGTCACACAGGCTCATGTGAAAGGGCCACATAGTTTCTGGAGAGAATGGCCATTTATATAACCTCCCTCCAATCAGAAAAAAACATAACTGATCTCAAGCAGAAGATAATAAAAGGTGTGTTTGTTATCTGTACGAAGACTACAAGGTGTCTGCAAAAGAATAACATATTAACAACGCCTCGTACATTTATTTAAAAAGTCAATTTAGTTCATGTATGCTGACTGAGCTTTATCTAACATATCAAGATGACTCTATTAGATAATTGCACACCGTATCTGTGCTCCAAAACTAACTGCTTTACAAATGCAGCCCAGCCATCTGGGGATGAAAATATCCCAGAGAGAAGATTATGATTAATAGAGGCTGAAAATAAAATATTTTGTCAAAAGTTCCACATCTAAACTTACTGGGCGAGAGCTCAGCGGGTTTGTACAAACACGGTGCTGCACCTATTGGCTGTGCTCCATTGTAAAGGAGTGAGAGAGACAGAGCTCGAGGGCAGGAAAATGCTAAGTGGGCCCCTTAGCCTAGTCAACCTTCAGTGGGTTTCATTTATCTTCATCTTGTTAGACTAAATTAATTAACAATCTCAATGTTACACACTTTCTCCTTTCATTACATCAAATAATGGCAGAAATGTAGGGGGAGGTCCTGCCCACTGGGAGTAGACAGAGACTGAAGACATCTCTCTCTCTCTCTCTCTCTCTCTCTGTTCACATCTCTGTATTCTGTCTCTCTTCCTTCCCCTTTCTCTCTCACACTCACTCTCATTTTCTCAGTCTCTTTGACTACACAAAAAAAACCTGTTAAATGTCTTCCATAAACATATGAAAAATTGATCTGAAATGAAAACACATCCTCTTTTCAACAAAGAGAGAAACGGCGAGGCTTACAATAACATGAGCATGAATGGTTATCTATTAAAGACACTGTGCGCATTGTAGAGTGCAGTTCAGAGAACTTTTGCGTTAGTTTTAGAAATAGTGGGAATTTTAAACAGACTGGCATTATTTTTTATCAGACAGTACAAAGGCTTTGACTTGAAGAGTTTGATGTATTTTTCACGATGGCCGTGTATCAGCTGCCATTAGGAAGCACTTTTACAGCTATTAAAAATCACTCTATGTACAGTATGACTCAAAACCAAACTCATGACTCATTACAATCATGAAAGGCCCATCCGGTGTGCTACTGAGGTATGACATACAGTCGAAAAAGTCAATAACATCTGCACATTGGAGCAGAAATGTATGAGTATGTTCAGAAAGTCCCCTTTGACCTAATTCAGTTGCTTGGGAAAAGATACTGGGACTCTTCACTGGAGGAATGTCTAACTGCCACATCCATCCACCCCTGTTTCTATCCTTTTCTCCCCTTTCACCCCTGCCCCCACCCCACAGCCCACTCCAGGACACAAGTCTTATCCAAGCAAAAGGGCTAACCCTGAAGCAAAGCCTGCATTTAATCTTGGCCTGATTGTTGAGGCCTCCAATCTCCAGCCAGTGTGCGTGATATGTTTCTACTGGCACTTGTCCTTTAATTAAAACAGACACTGACAGAAGGATGTGGATTAGCAGCGCAATAATGTGTTTACTTGGAATAATCACAGTGTTTTCTCACAGCTATGAGAACAAAAGGGAATTGTTGGGGAAAAAGCCAAGGTAAAAGGTTTTTTTTTTTTGTAGATGTGGGATTGGGTGTCCTGGTGAATATGCTTCTGTCAGACCTCTTCACTGCAGCATACAGTGCATCTTTAGCGTAGTTTGTTATCCACCAAACTGGTTTCGACAGGTGCTGAGAGTTGAACGCTGCTATCCACTTTGTACCATTACTCCAAAAAAACAGAAAGCGGAAATGAGCATAAGCAGTATGCATGCTGTATGCCTGAATAACTCCTTTTAACTATAGCAGATATGCCACACCAAATACAGCAGGGCCACGCCAAACAGTGAATATATCCAGTTTTTATGAATATGTAATATATGTCATTTATTTGTAAGTAAAAAATGGATCTTTCAAGTCGTTAAATAAAATAAAAAGAAGCAGTTTCAGTTAACAGAGTTATATAAATGTGGATTTTAAAGGATTGAATTCTAAAGATAAATAAAATAAATTTAAATGCATGAGAGATTTTCCTATTGAATTCCTGAAGGACATTTTGACTAGTGAGTAATGGTATCAAATTGTCCTTTCTTTTTAAAATGCCCCCAACAGTTCTGAGAGAGGAAAAAAAATGCTGTTAATTTAATCAAATAAGTGACCTTTTGAAAAAGAAATCAAAGAGGATTCATTAGCTTTAGTAAAGTTTGGCTGACAGCAGCTTTGAAAGGCAGATGCTGCTGCTGTGGCTTCTAATGAGCCAGCCCTAATTAGGGAGCAACACTGCAGCCTAGAGAAGGTGGTTGACTAGGAAAGGAGCCAATGGTAAATACACTCTCTTATTTACTTCCTCTGTGTGTAATGACAGCACAAATTTTTAATTAGAATCACAGGAAGGGTAAAGACAAAAAATGTAAATCTTTATGGTAGGTTGAATACAAACAGGGAACACAACAGGAAACAACAGTACATCACAAAACAGATACGCCAGCCACTGCCTCACCCCAACGGCCCTGATTAGGCTGGTTAGTAAGGGAGGGCAAATGGTGAGAAGAGTGGTCAGACCAAAGCATGCAGTGTAAAGACACAGAAAGCCTGATCTGCAGGTCCTTTAAGCCCTGAAAGGGAGAGGAAGGGGAGAAAAAGGAGGGGGCAGCTCATCTACATGTGTCCCGCAGGTTGTTGGTGTGTGCTTTCAGTCTGACTGGAGGCTATCAGGGTGAGCATGCCAGTCAGCCACACACTACATGAACACAATCATCACACACAGGTTTGGCAAATACGTTTGACATTGTTCAAATATACAGACACATGCGCACACACAAACGTGCACGCACACACAGGACAAAGTCTAAAGCTAACAATGTGTCAGAAAGCTTAACCCCTGTTAGCCCGCTACCACCCCCTGCCCGACCTGTGCTCCTAAATGGCAACAACGGAAATGAAACTAACCTCAGTAAAAAGCTGCTACGAAGAAAGCCCTCCATGTCAGCGTGTGGGGTTCTGGCAGGAGAAATCACAGAGAACCATTTTCACTATGAAACGAGTGATAATCAAGAGGAAGAACAAGGAGGAAGGAGGGAAAGAGAGAAAGAGAAAAAGAAAGAAAGAAAAACACATAGAGCATACATCTTCCTCCTATAATAAGGCATGTCTTTAATTAAAGCAGAAATATGGCTAGGAACCCATCCTCTCTTTTTATGAACTGACATCATTAATTATACCTCTTTCCATCGAGGGAGTGGATTTGCATACAACATCGGTTTGCACTGAGAGCCTGATGATATGTTTGCATCAAATAAACTCTGCCTACTGATCTCCATACAGTCTTTTTCCACGGCTGTGTGCAGATATATACATGTACATCCAGCACTGTAACCACAGATCCCAGAGCAGCCCCGGCCTGTTCAGAGTAGGCAACGGTGGTCCAGCTGCAGTCCATGTGTGGCGAGGGTGCTGTGGCTTCTGGGAGCCCGGCCGCAAGGGACCCAAGCTGGGACTCGCAGCGTCAATGAGGCAAAAGGATGTGGTCATGATGTCACCACTTGTAGGGGTCGTTCAGAAGCCTTACCCACAAAATACTGGAGACACATGGCTAAAAATGACTTACAACAGGTTTCCATTAGCCTGTGTTATTGGTCTGTGTATTATACGCTCTTATTGTGTTAAGATTGGTTGAAAATTGATTAGGACTTCCATGCGTTTTGTTTTAAGTGGTAAAAACGAGCAGAGACAGCACAAAACTGATTTGCGAGCGGGACGTTTGTCGGTGCTTCAGATTTAAACGCCTCTCAGATCTCAGTAGCCTGAGCCGCTGAAATATGGCAAAGGATACCTCGCAAAAAATATTACAACCAGTCATTTCGCATCAGCATTTCATCACTCCACCGTCATTTTGTTCAGTTTTGGAACTTGAAAATTCAAGAGCTTTTAAGTCTGCCTGCTGTGAAAATCGCGACTTTTTTAACACCAGTGGAAAGAAAAGCACTCTTTTCCAAACTGTTATGACACTCCCTCGTGCACATCACCACGAATAACACAAAACAACAGCAAACGACATCTCAGCCCTTAAACACCTTAAGTTTTAGTGACATGGGTGTAATTTGGCATTTTCTCCCCTTGCTCTCGTTGCTCATGAGACAAAGCCTCTGAGAGAATGGAAAGAATGAGCCGGGCCCAAGGACACTGTGCCTTTCAGTCTGGCCAGCACTTAGCGAGGCAGTGGATCCACAAGGCCCAGAGGGCTCAGCCGAGACTTTTCTCACAATAAGGTGTCTGGGGAGGCAGGAGTGGCATAGCTAGGGGCGCTGTAGCTCTGCTCTTTTCTCCACTCAGCTGGGCCCAGAGCACATAATACCATCACCACGGCACAGCACACCGAGCCAGTGACAACGTGAGAAAACAACCGTCAAACAGTGCAGAGCAGATCAAGCGTGTCTCCTCACTTCTCTGAGTGCAAAAAGCACACATACTCTGAGGCGGGCGCACACAAACTAAAACAATAACCAACACAAATTCACTCTGAACTTACAGCACATGCAAGCAAATACTAGTGCGATCATTTACATACTGCAAAGCTTGGTTCAGAAATAAGGAAGAGGAATAGAAACAGAATCGACTCTGATGCAGAAACTCAACAGATTCACACATAAGCAGTGACAGGATGAACAGAGCGCTCTTTTTTTATTGTCTGAATGTGTGTTTATTTTACTGACACCTGAATGCTTCACAGGCTTGAGCAGCAGGAGCGAAAATGAAATAGATGAGGCTCTACTCAGTTTCTATCTTTATCTTTGGTCTTATTCCATTCCCCTTGTTCTTTCACTCTCTGTGTGCTTGTGTTTCCTCAGCTGTGCTTGCTGTCTGCAGTCCCATTGTGGTCAGAAACAACTGAACTTAGCCTATGGAAGCAAAGGTGCGGTTTGGAGCGCAAATGACCAAACACAGGAAAAAGTGACTGAGCCACATTGTATTTGCTCTTCTGCGAACACAAAAAAACAAGAATGTCTTTAAATGAAGGCTAGGCCACAATTCAAGGGCAGGCTCTTTGGTGAGGGAGAAGCAGGGAGGATAGACATCACTAAGTTGGCCTGGACCAGTCCGAGCAGCACGGCAGCCCTTTCGAAGAATGAGCCTCTGCCAAAAGCTGCCTCTGCCTAACCAAGTCTCCCACCATCTGCAACAAATGTGCTCTATTAAAGCAGTACCATATGGACAACAAGCTAGCTATTAACACGGCTTCAGCACATCCCCTTAACCTAGCCCAGATTTCAAACTTCCAGTCAAATTGACTGCTGATTTAATGCACCGCCAGCAGCCATGTGGGTCTTGGCACGAGACGGCGCTCTCAGCCTTCAGTCATTAACAGGCTCACGTCGAGCGCGGCGCAGAGCGAGACACAGAAGTTAGCTACACAGATCCTACCAGTAACTACATCCCAGGTTACTCTGTATATCCCTTAACCAGACCTATATGAGAAGAAGCAGCAATATCCAAAGATTCTGCGCTGATCCCGGAACTCCAACCTTCTTACGACAAGTAAACCAGGGCTCAAAACACTCTATTGTGCCGAGTGGAAACAAGCTTATGAAGCAGATCTGCCCACAGAGCGGCTGCAGTGGCAGCCTAAGTGGTGGCTTATGTCTCAGTTCTTCCACAGTGATGGAGAGTGCATTTGCTCCCTCTGCATGGATCCAAAATGGCAGTGATTAACCCTGCAGGGTGTGGAGGGGGGAGGGGGGATGTGGGGGTGGGGGTGGGACTTTAATCCCTGTGGGCCGGGCGGCCATGTTGACGCCTCTCCCCTCTCTGAGTCATTGGGGGACCCACCCACCGTTCACAAAGCCGTGCTCTCTTCTCCTCGACCATGACGCCACGGCTGTGAGGCCTCTGTTCTACGGCCCAGAGACAACACACACACACACACTCACACACACACACCAAATCAATTACAGTCCTATGGTTTGAACCAGACTCCAAAGTTCAGTATATTCTGTTTGTTTATTTTTTCTCCTCCTGTCTCAGCTGCTGCAGATACTGTACATAATAAAAGTGGAAACACATTTCTTCTCTCAGAAACATTAATGTATGCAGAGCTGTGGACTTACAGAGACAAATGTACAAAAGTCAAAATACAATTTGTTTTTGTTTGACGTTTTGATTTGAACCTTGTTAATTATTAACTGATTTTCTTCTCCATGATAACGACTGTCTGTATAGACCAGCATCAGGCCAGTGAAGGGTTGTGTTTTTTTTCAATAAACAGATTATTATTTCAGACTGAAAGCAAACTCAGCTTTAAATCATATTATTGTTATTAGTAGAGCTCTGCTAAGGATTTATCCAAAAAACAACAGTTATTTCTTTTATGTTTTTAACCTTTGAACGTGAAACATGATCATTGCCCCACAGCATCTCTGCCAGTAGTGTCCCTATGCAAACTGAAGTGATATGCTAAAGACTGCCTGATGACAGTCTAATTAAATAACCCGCTCAGTGCTCTCAGTGGAGCGGCGGGATGTGTGAAAAGGTACTGTTGGTTCGAGAGGAGGGAGATCCAGAGGGGGGTGGGGGGGTAGCTGTCCAAGCAATC
>JAPZEA010000001.1:15147354-15158214 GCA_029783685.1 Heniochus monoceros | reverse complement strand
AAAATTAGTCAAGAAGCAGAGAAAAGCTGGGAGAGTTTCACAGAGGAAACAGGGATGATATCTGTAGCTGCATCAGGGCTTTCTGTGCTGACTCTGCTGTCTGATAGTGGACGAAACCGTAGCCCATGGACAACAGCTTGCCTGGAAATCAAACCAACATTGTAGAGTGGCCGTTAAAACACACACAGAACAAAAATATAAATAATAATATATAGAATCCTGTGTTCAAATAAACAATATGTAGCTTTGGTGTGGGTATAATTCTCTATTTTTTTCCAAACCAAAGCAGACACAGCTGGTGAGTGTTACGCATCATTTTAATGTTCAGTACCCGTCTTATCTTTCTTCTTGGAGATGGAGCAGGACTTGACCTTCCCACATTTGGAGAATGTCTGTAAACAATGAAGAAGAGATTGTTAAACATCAACTTATGATTAAAAGCTCATTCAACATTAATATGTAACTGAGGGTTGTTTTTATCAATTGACCTACCTCCTGTAGTTTCTCCTCCGTCGTGCTGAAATTAAGGTTCTTGATGAAAAGTGTGGAACCAGATTCCTCCTCTTCCTCCTCCTCTTCTTCTTCTTCTTCCTCTTCCACTTCCTCCTTCTTCTCCTCTTTCACTGCTTCATCCTTTTCTAATACTTGGTTAGAAGGAACCAACCATTATTCAAGGAACTCTTTCATGTCTACAAAATAGTAAACTGGAAAAAGATTGTCAAGTTGATGTGTTTGAGGGATTTTACCTGGTTCTGGTCTGGCTGCAATAAACACCCCCACAGGCGCCCACTCCAAATACAGCGGGACATGTTGAAACTAGTGTTTAGAGATAAGTTAAAGTTTTTAAAGTGCCTCTCCTCAAACATATGCTGCATGTGCAGGTGTTACTGGTTAAAAGCTATACGCACCTTGCTGTATGCCAGCCGAGTGAAGGCTCGCTTTGCTTCAGTTGGCTCAAGGAACTCGATGATGGCGGTGAGTCCGGACGGCGGCAGCAGCACTCGGCCCAAAGAGCCGTGAGGTGAGAAGAGCTCCTCCAGCTCTGACACCGTCACTCCAGCTGGAAGGTTTTTCACCAGGATCACAGTCGTACTCCTCGCTGCTGCCGCCTGTACACCAGAGGGAAACAACACATGCAGGAAACAACTTTAGCCAAGGTTTACATGATCACAGGCATGTAAATCATTTATAGTCGATTTAACAAGGAGTAAAAAGAGATAGCATTAATCATACCTGACTGAAGGAATCCAGGCTGACAGCGTTGTCTAGCAGAAACTGTCGAGTCTCCTGAACGATCTGCGTCTCTCCCAGAGCCATCCTCACTGCAACGCTCCCCTTTGACTCCTGCAGAGGAGGGAAAGCACCAGAGAAGTTTAAAGAAACACCCGGTGGATTCTTTTTGACATGAACGGCATATTTCTACTACTTAACTCACAATGCAATGAAAGATCAAATATTGCCGCCATTATGACCTTCCAGAGCCGTAAAATCCTTCTCTCTCCTGCCTTTTCTTTGATCCCACTAATTGCTGGCACAATAGCTTAGTTTAAACAAATTCTACCTTTAGATGGTGAGGACAGCTAAAAGTAGAGCTGCAAGTAAATTTAGTTTGTGGCACTCGGTCTAAACAAATTTTAAGATGGGCTCCTTCACAACATTTCTCTTCCACTCAATTAAACTAATAATAATAAATAAATGCAATGTATAATAATGAAAAATATGTATATTCTGAGCATCCCTGTTGCTCTTGCAACATGGGAGACATTGGACTTATTGAACAGAGTGCAGGATATGTTTAGACAAGCCAGGTGGCTACTCCCTTCATGCCAAAATGAAAGTCCTAAAATCTTTGAACTTACTGGCACATCAGCGTCAACGAGTCTATATGTTATGCTGAGTCCAGGTGGGAAATGCTGCCTTTCTCAGTCTTGCAAAAAGCTCAAGTCAGCCCGAGATCCACCCGAAGATTAGTCCTTGAAAATACAGAAAATGCGCATGGCCAGTCAGCATGTAATGTGAGAAATATGATATCATTGCCCTGCAGTTTTGTTAAGTACTAACAAATTGGCAGTCTTTAGTTTTTCATTAATGTTTAAATCAGCTACAATTACTGCGAAATAAAAGCACGTCTGTCCCAGGTGATGTTGATAAAACAGCAGAAATTATTTGAAGGGATCAGCTTGATAGAATTATTCTAACACGTCTTCGTTTCTGCAGTTATTAAAATGTACATTCAAGTTGTGTGTAACAACTGCGAGGAGGTGCACAGAGGAAGAAGGTGATTAATTAAGATGCCGGTAGTTTCTGTGCGCAAAAATGAGTGAGAGACGTTAAATAAGAGCCAAGTGCGGCTCTGTGGCATCAAAGGGCTGAAATGCCGCTTTTCACTCTTTCCCCTCTCGCTCTTTTTGTGAGCGACACGCTGTGCTGCACAAGCCGTCAGAGACAAACTCTTATAGAGACAGAGCCGAGTGTCCCTGTATAGCAATCAGGACAATGTGCTGAATGGGCAGTCTAATTATAAATGTGCCATTTAGACTTGCATTTGGTCTCCAGAACCGCCTTACCTTATGAGGAAACCTGCGTTCACACTTAAGAGCGACTGTCCAAAACAAAATACGACAGGGATAAAAACTTTGAGGTTCGCAGAGCACATGACTGTTTCTCTTTTTCCCAGCCTGGGCATTTACCAGACTCTGTTATTGTCTGAGGAGTTTTTTCAGGAGACAACATGCGAGAGAAGATAATTGTGTTTTCATGAATTAGCCACAGGTGTGTTATTTGTGTGGTCCCAAAACGCACGCGCTCAGCGTTTAATAGAAGAAAGACACAACTGCACAATTCAATTAAAAAAAAATCAAAGTTTGCGGTGCTGTCATAGCTGAATGTCTTCTTATTTAAATGTTATCATAGCTGCCGCAGCCGCCTCAGAAGGCTGCTGTTTGTAGCCTACACAGGGAGTGTGTCTCATTTTGGAAAACATCTGAAAATGAGGGGCCATCACCGCGCAACACGCTGCCAATATCATGTTCAGACAAACATATTTCACGTTATCTCCCATTTATGAAAAAGATGGAAATTAATTTATTAAGCTTCTGCAACATAAATATTTCCTAATGAACAGTGGGTAAAACACTGAGTGATTTCCCAAATCTCATACAAAGACCAAAAGTTTATTTTATGTTCTAAAAATATCTAAATAATAATTATTCTATTTAAAGGCCAGGTGGTTAATTTTCTGAAATGTCTTGCAGCAACAACCGGATAAATGCAAGAAAACAATTAATCCTTATTAAGAACATTTGCACTTTTTTATAAGAGAAGCTCTGTTCAGTCCGGGAGCGCCGAGCTTCAGAGCCCTCGGCTTAAATGGAAAACTGTCTGTTCGAGAACATCTTCTCTAAATGGACAAGCCTGGCGATTGTTGAATTTAATTTATGGCTTATGCATTCTTTAGAGGTCGATTCCCCTGACCTCCCGAGAAAGTTAAGGAAGAGCAAATTCCCAGGCTGCACGGAGGCCAGAGACTGCGAGTGTCTAACATTAAAAAAAGGGAAAAACAATCAGAGAAAAATGAACGGGTGAGAGGCAGTTTGGAGGCCAAGAGCCCTGGAATGCGTAAAGGTATAATGAGACATGAGCAAAAGCTTCAAATAAACTTGTCCACCTCACATGCAGAGAGGAAACCTACCAGGGCGCGCGTCATTGTCAATGAAGAGTACCGCTCTGTGGACAGAAGTGAAACTGCCACCAGCACCAGAAAGTTACGGGACATGTAAACACAAACACTAAAGCGCTGTCAACCTCTAAATATTGAACAATTTCGGATGAATCACCACTTATTTATGATGTTTAGTGAGGATGTTGCCGGTGACAGCGCTCCGGGTTGCTCTTAACGCTTTACAGCTCACACAGCGCAGCCTGCGTCCGCTCGCACGGCTTCACGCTGCCGAAACAAACAAAGACAAAAAAAGAGGTGATTTCAAACCTTCAAAAGATGCTTCAGCTTGTGTCGGAGTTTACTTCTGATGGAGTTAAACGCTGAGTTTAGCGCGTATTTGCCGATTCTGAGGCGAACCCGAGCGCCTCCGAGCCAGCCCCGCGCCGCTCTCTTATCTCGCGTGCAGTCCGCTTGTTTTGGTGAAAGCGACGCATCAAATAACCGCAATAATTAAAGTTTGACACTCATTCTCCCCGCTACGAAATGCGCGACCCAGTGCGAGCTTAACACACACTCAACTTTCTAAAAATGGTTTTAAAGAGAAAGGGGAAAAACATGCGCGCACTGTGCCGGAACATTTCACTGACAGCGCGTTCGACTTTTAGGAGTCAGCAATAAAACATAAGGTGGAAAATAGCAGGACAACACAGAGCATGTTGAAAAGTACAGCAAACGTGTTGTTTACCTTGATGATTTGAGCCGTGGAGAAGATATTTATGCGTCCTTTCCCGTGCGTAAAGACCGCTAGACTAGGCTATACTTTGTAGAAAATTATCACTGAGCTATCTGTTGAGCGAAAACTTAAGTCTGCTCACACGGGGCCATATGAGGGGATCCCGTATACTCTCTGTGAAGTTCAGCTGTCCAAAACTACAAGTACCTTTTGTTGTTCGTCTATCTGTTCTTTATCTCTCTCCCTCCCTCTCTCTCTCTCTCTCCTTCTCTCTGTCCCTCTCTCTCACTCAGACAAGAGAAGACGATGGTAGAGCTGCTGTCAATCTTGGCAATCAATGCGCGCAGCCATGTCGCAAGTATTCAAAGCATTTCCCGTCGTGCAACATCAGAAAGTGAGTGGCCAGGGCATTGATCTGAGGAAGGCAAAGAGGCAGGACTCCCCCCTCCTCCTCCTCCTCCTCCTCCTCCTCCTCCCCCCTCCTCCTCCTCCTCCTCCCAGACAAGAGATGCGAGGGAGAGAGAGAGAGAGAGAGGACAGAGAGAGAGGGAGAGAGAGAGGGAGAGAGAGTGAAAGAGAGAGAGACAGAGAGAGTGAGATTTGCGGTGAAATAAAAGTGGGGACAGGGAGGATGGTTGTAGCTGCCCGCAGTTTAGTCAGTTTAATAAGCTTACTTAAATGAACATCAATTAGAGCCATGGCGACTGCAAAGTTAAAGATGACTTTTTTCCCCTCTGGAAATGTGACACTTTCCTTTTAGTGACACGGTGACACGGTTTTATTCACTTTGTTAGGAGACAAATAGCGCACTGACCTCTCCAACCCTCAATGCAAGTGTTTCAAACTTCTTTAGAGGAAAATACGGTGATGATATGAGACCACGAGAGAAGGTGAGAGAAGTTCAGCGACTAGTCTAGACTTTTGTGATACGACAGCTTTTATTTGCATCCATTCAATCAGCACCTAAAATATACATAACCTTGTTCTTTCTCATGAGTTTTTCAAAAAATATATAATATCAGAAGCGTCGATTTATACGCCACGCAGAGCTTCTCTTCACATATTTGCAAATTTCATGGACTGGAAGTCACACTATGCATCTCAGCTTTTCTAGATTTTAAAAGAATTATTTGGACGGATCATCCTGTTAAAAAAAAAAAAAAAAAAAAGTGCGTCCAACATGCACATTCTGCTCGTCATGCAGGGCGTTCAACATTTATTTTCACGCCGTCTATTTAATAGTAGATCATTAAAATCCTCACATTCAAAGGACGTGTCAGGAAATAAAATACTCATCCTCGTGACAGTTTTGAGAGTCGTACAATTTAAATTAATGGACCGATTTTAGTAATAAAAATAATTAGGGTGGGATTGTTTGGAAAATATATGTAATGTGGGTAATGATAGGAGAGAAAGTGTTAATTTCCAGCATCACATTTAACTTTTAACTTTGATGGAGTGACACATTTAATTGTTTTATTTTTGTGTAAAATCCATAAAGGGGTTTTCACACATAAGATAGAACTAAAATAATCAATGTGTTGCATCGGTACGTTAATTCGTACTCAGATGATATTATGCCGGGCAGATTCATTTAAATAAATCCTATGTTGTATTTTAAAACAGATCCGAGAACAGCCCTAAAATTAAAGCAAAGGTGCGGCGGCTGCAGGCAACACACAGGTTGAGATCAATTGACAAAATAAAATAAAATAAAATAAAAAAAAAGAAATTGACAATGAGACACTTTTCTGTATTGCATGAGCATGTGTTTCAAATGATCAGCTGCAGCTTGGAGGAGGCCCCGCACAAAATAAATTACAACAGGACCGTGCACAAATCACACAAATCAGAGCAGAGTCAACACAGAGAGACAAGCCCGAGACAACTGCCGGAAAAGTTGTGATCTATAAATCAGCGGCAGTCTTTTGTGCCGAGCACCAGAAAAAAAAGGGGGGGACATGCCAATACACATGACAGCAGCACTCGCCCACTGTGACTCCCCCAAACATGACAGCAGACCATCATGGAGCGCGTAAGAAGAAATGAGAAAGTTACTTACAAAGAGGGGAGACAGCAGGAGGAAATTCTGATTGTTAACTGCGGTCACATAGAGCTAAAAGAAGAGGGAGGAGAGAGAGGGAGAGAGAGAGAGAGAGAGAGAGAGATCCACAACATGGCATCGGCTCAGGCTCCTGTGCGCCTCACCGTCCCTCTCTTTTGTGCTCCAGGTGAAGTCAAACGCGTCACATCTCCTTCATCCAGGAGCATCACAGTGTCCAGCCGCGCAGCCTCAATGCGCCTCAATTCATTTCCTCTTTGCTGTAAGTTTGAAGTGTGCCTCGTCTTTCCTGCACTGTGTGCCTTTTCCTGCTGACACTGGCTTGAAGAGGGTGAAAAGAAAAAGACTTACCTTTCCCCTAAGAAACTTTTTCCGTACTTCTGCGGACACTTTGAACTTGAGCGCTTCCTGAGATTCAACAGCGTCAAACTAGAGGAATCTAACACCTGTGACCAGAAAGCTCACACACCGTGAGTGCGCAGAAATTATAGATACCCCTGTGACAATCTAACACTGTGTTTTCTTTTTCATTTTCTGATCCATGCATGATGATTGTATGTGATGTCTGCTCTCAGTGTGCAGCAGCCTCTGGAGGAGCGGACTTTACCGGAGCTGAGATGTATTTCGCGTGTCTCATGCGCCACCTTTTGGACACTGCAGGAAGCACACACAGATACCGTCCACCCCGCAGAAATCAGACAAGTCTAACAGAGACAAAATCAGGGGATTTGGGCCACAACCTTCAGCGTCTTTTAATATGAACTTTGTGCTGATTCAAACTGTGATTAAATCTGATACGGGCTCATTGTGAAGCACTTTAGCGGTAAAATAATTTCCTCCGAACACTTGCTGCTTTTGCACTGCGTCATTGCTGCTTCCAAAATGACAATCTGATCTGCATCAGGAGAGGAAAAAAAAAACAAATGATGCAAAAAGATTGTATTTGCTTAATGTGGTATTTATCAGCAGGCTTTAATCTGCACCGTGAAAGGTGATTATTTATGGATGCAGCTGAGCAGGTGCCAGCGGGTGCCGTGTAGTTCTCAAAACACAAATATAGACTAGTGTTTCTATAGAGGTGACTGTAATGGCTTCCTCTTTAGAGCTCAGATGGCAGTGGAGCCTGCATGAGGAGCAAAAGACAGTCCAACTTGTTGGGTGGTAAGGCAGACACATTTGCATACCCTGTGAGTCTTTGATGCATCTTGAAATTCAAGTCTAGCCCATAAATATTTGAAAAGGAGGGTGCATGAAAATCAACATTTTTGTTACATTAAATTAACATGTGTTCTTCTCCTGTTCTGCATGGTTAATTAGAGAACGCCATTCAGTCAGTGAGTGAGGATGAGGGGTGGAGGAGGGCTGGTGGGGGTGGGTGTCAAAAATGACTTTGTTTATGTGAGGTACAAAATGCAAATGAGAGCGTGGTAGCATGCCTCCACAGCTCTATGATGAGCTCGTGTGTTTGTCTTCATACATAACAGGCAGTTAAGGATGTTGATGACAGCACACAGGCCTGTGCTGAGAGGTAACACTGGAATGGAAGCTATGGGGATGACAGGACTCTGTTTTAGTCACGCTTCTTTTCCTAATCGTATAATTCACCTGCTCTCTCCGCAGACTGTCCCTGGCTTCGCTGTGTTCCTGTGGGACAACCAACCCAACCCCAGTAGCTGATTGACAACAACCAACCAGCCCGACAGACTACTGTTCTCTATCTTCCCATTGGCTGGCTGCCACAGCTTCCCCCATCCTGACTGGCTCTGGCGGGAGCGTGGATGGAGCCAAGGGATCTGGTTGGCTCGGCCCGACCCAAAGAGGCGGAGTTACAGGGAGGCAGGGTGGGGCCAAATGAAGAGGACCAACAAGGAGCAGGGGGCATCGGTTTGGCGCGCAGTGATGATGTGATTAACGGTGCCATCAGCGAAGGGGAGGGGCTAGAGGAGCAGGGGGAGGGGCTTCTGGAGGAGCAGGAGTTCTCCATCAAGGAAGCGAGTTTCCAGGAAGGAAGTCTAAAGCTGAAGATCCAGACCACCAAGCGCACCAAGAAGCCCCCCAAGAACCTTGAGAACTACATTTGTCCACCGGAGATCAGGATGACCATCAGACCTCCAATTGGAGAGGGCAAAGGTGGGCGGCAGGGACGAACTGGAGGCGGGGCAGGAGCAGGGCGGGGCCAGAAAGACGAGGAACGAGGACCCCCCAGAAAAAGGGTAAGGCACCATCCCTGGAAATGCTGCCATTTATGTGTGCTTTTAGTAGCTGTGCAGTGTGTCATGTCCTGTATGTTTTTCACTGAGAAAACTCCTGCGAGCTTCTTTCCATCCCTACATCTCTGCATTGACCACTCCCTCTCTCTCACACTCCACCTCTTTCTGTACCTCTCTCTCTCTCAGTAGCTCGTTTCCCTGCTTGGTTACACAGGGTCAAAGTTTGCTGCGTAATTGAAACCAGTCATGGCTAGCTGAGATCACACAGTGACACTCACACACACAAGCACACAACACACAAACCCACATAGGAGCTGAGAATAGGGCTGACATAAGCAAGTGACAGCTGGTGTCTGCTCTCTCCATTTGTGGTCATATACACAGAGACCTTTCCTGTCTCCTCTCCTCTCCTCTTCTCTCCTCCCCTCTCCTTTAATGAAATCAGCTCTTGTGGGTCACGCCCCTTCACCCCCCCCCCTCCTCCATCACACCCTTTACACACTGCACTGGTGTTTGGTGTGTGTGACACTGTGTACGTACAGGTCCTTTGGGGAATCTAGTGATTGCAGTGTGTGTTGACCTACACAGTAGTGTGTGTGTCCAAACCTGACAGCCATCTCGATGTCATGGAGCTCGACAGGCCCAGCAGGAGCGAAGGCGTCATGTTGTCAACATGATGCTAGGCCGTGTTTTGTGCTGTAGTGCTTCAGTCTAGTGGTTTTAACTCAAATTCAAGGGGCTCACGAGTTAATAGAGCTGCATGAATGTTATTCTTACGATTAACCTAGCCTTGCACGGTCACATATATCTCTGCTCTGTGTCTGTGTTGGGTCATTGTCTCATGCAACCCCCCCAAAAATAATAGCAGGCTGTTCAAATTTCTAAAGCCAATCAGCGTTACCAAGGATCTGCTTGGAAAATCCTGTTGGAAATTTGCACATGGCTAACCAGTCCTACAAAATCACCCATCCTCTCATTTTCTCAAAGAGACGAGGTTTCTAAAATCAGGTAATGAAAGGAAATACAGTAGTCTGTCAATTAGAGGCTGCATGCAGCTTGTCCTCTTAGTCAGGCTAACTGCAGTCTCTGCAATCTTTATACAGATGTATTGTACATACTGTTTCCCAGTTTGGCAGTTGGAACCAAAAAATGGGATTGAAAGATAAATCTTAAGGGGTCACAAGATGATTAACAAGAGAGGAAAGCAGAAAAAGACATATTTCCGCTACACAAAGTTTTACTTGTTCCAGACTTGCCTCTCATCTTGTTTTTTTCTAATGAATTAGTTTCAAGCAGTCTAAAAATAATTTGAAAAAGCGAGAAAGTTTTGTGGTTGGACTTTTAACAACCAGAAGATGTTTGCAACTGGTGACAAGATTGGGAGCCACTGCTGTACGTGTGCTGCACAGCATTTTGGGTTTTTCAAAAACGTGGAAAATTGGTTGACATGACCAGATTAATCACTGACCTAATCCATCACCTTCTGTTAAAAGTCAAGAGTAGTGATTCAAATAGAAAACTGCAACCAAACTGGAAAGAAACCACGTGGGTGTTGCTTTGTCATTGGCCAATTTTGACATCATCCACAGCCACAAATTCAGCTAGCTGCCTACAGGATGTGTATTCTCACCACAAACAAGACTATGAGTATGTCTGACCTGCTGTCACCTTTCTGTAAATAAAGTATAAAAAGGCATGTTTGCTTCTAAAATTGTTCAGTGTTTATATCCATGAGTGAGCTGAGTGAGCTGAACCCTGCGCTGATGTTTGGGCCACTGTTCCTAATCCAGCGCCATCGGTCCCCCGTTTGAAAGCCCACTGCTACAGTATGATTGACAGAGGTTGTCATAGTGACAGGGGTAGCAAGCTGGTCTCTATTGAGATTTGAGGTTTGGGGAGGGGAGGGGAGTGGAGGATGTGTTGGTGTTGATTCAGATCAGTTTCAACCCTTCATCCCCTACACTCTGTCCCTCAATCACCCCCCCTTCCGTCTACCCCCGGCTCCCCCCTGCACCCTTTCCCTCCATCCACCCATCACCTGCCACCCCAAGGGTGTAATACAGGCAAGCTCACTGGAGAAGAACGGGTTAAAGAGGGAGGCTGGGCTGCTTTCTGTCTCTCTGTGTCCTTCTTGTGTGTGTGTGTTTGCGCGTGCATGTGTGTGTGTGTGTGTGTGTGTCATGGTGACGACTCA
>JAPZEA010000001.1:15001354-15011815 GCA_029783685.1 Heniochus monoceros | reverse complement strand
GTAAAACAACCTGGCTCTGGCTATAAATAGGCCTGTCAAGTTGCTTTATTTGTGCCTAATTTTCTTTACAAGTGCTTCCATATGACGGTCATATACAAGAGAAAAATGGGAGGATTACAGGAACATGAAAGACAACTTCGCTCCCCTCGCTGCATTCACACTCCTCACATGCTACTGCTTATAGTGAATCTCAGGAAGGTGAAGCATGTGAGAATATTTCAGTCTCTCTAGTTTTATTCACAAACTACATCAGTGAAAGATGACCTACATCCAGGCTTTTTCTTCAATACATGTGCCATGTTTTCAGGCCAGTTCGAACAGCGCTGCCCAGTATGTTGTCTGAGGCAATATTTGTTCTATTTCCATTAAATCAGTTGATGTTTTTTATGTGAACGTGTTGCCAGTTCTACTATTCCGTGTGAGAGTGAACGTCTGTGTGTGTGCAGCTCTTTGTATCATCCAGCCAGTCTCCACTCATTTATTCTTTAATATGGATGAGGCCCTCCTGCTTTCACCAGCTTTCCTGTATAAAACTGTGGCCAGCCATAGACACCCTGCTGCCTATACCGTCCCATATAAAAAAGGCATGACTAAAACACGATAGCTCCTGGGATTACATTCACAGGCGATGTTAGATCCAATCAAGGATGTGTGACATCCTGATGCTGCACCAAAGTCATGAGGCTGAGGTTGGGACGAATGGTTGGGAATGTAAAACCCAGGATTTTGACACAGAAATCAAGATTTGAGCCCATTGTTGGTTTACGCTGCTAAAATATTTGGTTCAGTAAAGATTGTGGTGTTCATTCAACCCAATCGCCAGAACAAATATTGGCCTTGCTTCTGCAAACCACGGTTATGTTGAAACTTTCTTTACATTCAAAGTTTACCCTTCTTCATTTCTTCACATTCATTTTTATGTTGTGACAATGCTGTGGTTAAGGTCTGGTTAGGTTTATGCACAAAAACAACTTGGTTAGGGTTCGGAAAAGATCACATTTTGGCTTAAAATGTTGCCACAAACACGGCTGGGAAATGTCCAGAAGTCTCCTTAAAAATAGTCGGTTTTGTCGCAAGAAAGTCGAACAGTGGTCTGCTGCTTGGCGGTCGTCTCACCGAGCTGTCAGGCCACCGCCGTCCCCTCCTCCACATGAGGAGAAATTCGGCTCATGCACATGTACTGGTAACCTGAACTACGTCACTTTGCATTTTGACACATGTTGTAGAAGCGATGATACGATACACATGAACCGTGCGTTTGCAGAAACGACGCCGACATTTTAGTCTGGTGACCAGGCTTTTCGCCATTTTAATGAGTTGCCTAAAGAACCATCAAAATGTCTCCCATGCTTTAGTTGTCAGGAGCTATTATTATAGTATAATATAATATATATTATTATTATAGGAAAACAAATGAAATACATTTGCGGTAAGTCATTTGAAGACACATTTAATACAAACCTCAAAACTGAAAAGTGTTTCCGACAAAATGTACTTGCCAATGCTAATTAATTGTACATGAACATTATTTCAGGAGTTGAGCAGGATGAGTGGCAGTAAACCAGCTCAGACTGGTTGCACGCTACCATCCTGTCATGAGATGCTGAAGAGATGATGTGACTGTGGCTGGTGAAGGAAATTAAAATGGCAAAACAAAGATATTTTTGTCCGGACCAAAGCCAAAGCTAGAAGTGCCATTTTGGACTCGTATTAGAAGCATGTTGCTCTGCTGGATAAGTACAATATAACTTATCTCCTGGATAAATATAATAACTAAATTAGAGTTTGCTAACACATTAGTCATAAATATACCATAGGCAGATATGATATATCTCAGAGCAAGACTATAAGTTTGTCTACTTTGTCCAAGCAGTGTCAAAAAGTCACTCAGCACAACTTTAAATGGGAGATATTAAGGGTCTGATTACAGACAGCAAAGAAATATGGAAATCAGTGTTTAATCGTAATCAAAATACACTGTGTTTAAGATGATTAGACTATTATAAACCAATAAGGGCTTCTGATGTAATAAGCTATTTGCTATTGAAACAAATCAGTTGGAAAACCTAATAAAACCAGACCAGATACATTATGGTTTAATATCAACTTTCATTTATGAGTTTCATTGTATGGTACTGAAATTTCAGCAGCAAGGTTGAGGTTAGTATGAGGCAGGAGATCTTCAGTTAGCAACCTCGAAAATATTTAAAGTGAAGACAGCTGGCCTCATTGACTGTCAATGAAAGTCAGTCCCATCTATAAAGAATTAATAGAAGTTTAACTCTTTTTTGGCAGCAACTGCCCTCCTGTGGTTTTCCAAACCTTAACATGCGCTGCAAGAGACTCAGGGTTTAACACAGCTTTGTAGACTTTCAGCGTTCTTGGCTGTCCAGACAGTCTCAACCAAAACTATTTTTTCTGAATTAAATTTGAAAGAATGAAAAATATAGAAGCCGTGCACCAAGCGACACAACACACTGCGTAATGAAAGGAGAGCCAGCGGAACCAAAAAGGTGACAGCATCAACCCACACTTCAGCATCTGGACATTTACAAAGACGCGCTGGTAGGGAGGCAGACAACAAATTGCTGGACATTTGTGTAATTTATTCAGAATACAGTGCCCTCTAGATTGCAGCCTGCAACCTATTTGCACAGCATTATCTCTCAGAAGTGGTTGGAGTGGAGCGAGGTGCCAGTGCAGAGTTTCTGAAGTATCCTCATACTGGTACACATTAGTATCACATGTCTCCACTGCTTGTTTTTTACTTAGCGTACTGTGGAGTTTAAACATGTGTATTACTTCAGTTGTACTGGCAGCAGTTTGGCTATTGATGCTGGAAAGTATTAAGAGCGTTTTTTCAGTGTATGTATATCACAAACAATGAAAGGATTTACACATTTTCAGTATCGGTGCGCCTCCGATTTATTCCTAAAATGACAGCTTGTTCTTTTCTCTGGTCGTTAGTTTCTATATTGGATGAATGAAAGTGGCGGGAAAAAAAACTTCATTACTGTTGACAGCAACCTACAGCACTTACTGTAAGTTTCCCCGGGCTTGAAATACATACAGTAGCACATTTTGAAACACTGCTATCACATTTGTTTCTGTCAGCTGCGCAATCACCATGTTCAAGTCTCATTATCCTCTGTGGAGTGCCGTGGACATATTTGTGGCCGTGGTTTCCAGAGATCGTAAAGCCAAGTGAAAACCTCCCTAAAAGCTTTCTGCCCAGTAGAGCCAGCACGGTCGCTCTTGAGAGCTAAATTATAGGTAGGGGCACAAACTAGGCAAGAGAGGTTACCAAACATGCCAAGCATGAGCCATTTAAATACCAGCGGATGATTGCTAAATAGTCAAGAATCTGATTAATGGCAGCTAACAGCTTTTTCTGTCTCATCCACTCTTAATTCTTTTTGTTAAGTGTGTATTCTGACACAGTGCTCAGTGTGTGTGCTGCACCGTGAAGGCTGCCCCACTTTGTTGTGACCTGCACTCTGAACGCAGCTTTAGCTCAGGTGGAGGGTTCAGTCCCGGCTCCTCCTGCCAGTGTGCTTGAGCAAGGTACTGAACCCCAATAGCCCCCATTGAGCAGGGAGAAAAAGTATGGTGCTTTAGACAAAAATCATCTGCTGAATGCAATCTGAGCCTGACATGAAAGGCTGGTGAGTATTTTGTTTGAGTTTAGCAAAATCCAAATGCATGGCTCTCTAGAAAATAAATAATTTAGCTGTAAATGTTCCTCATCGTTAAGTTCTGCTCATTTACTCACGTCAGCGTGCCTGCATTTTCAAATGTTACCTTGACAGGACTGTACACACATTTACAGTTTGATTCTCAGCATGAATCCCTTTTAAATCAATCAGCACAGTAAGGTCATGGTTACAACAAAACAATTAGCAGCTCGTAAGCAGCTAAACGCTTCACCGCAGGCGGCCATGTTTTTCTCACCCTCGGAGCTTTTCCTGCTACCAACTTCTCACGTCCAACCACAGATGAGCACAGGAACAACAGGATGGGCGCACCGGACAGCAACACACCCTCTCCTTGAATCTGCAATCTGCTAACTTCTGAGTTTTCTCCTCAGAAATACATGAGAGCACACACACACACACACACACACACACACACACACACACACGCACACAGCCCTGCGTTGCGTGCTGTGTGTGCCAGCTGTGTGTGCTCTGAATTTGATGAATCAGGATAATTCTCTCAACTGATCATATCAGTAAAGGAGGAATCCCAACATCAACACCACATTCTGGAGGTAGTCACATATGGGAAACATTTTTCCAGATCCTAATAAACTTTCATCTGTGGATTTTGTGTATGTAGAGGGTCTGGATGGGCCGGGCACCATCTCCAGGCCTCCTGCGAGGTCTGCAGAGCCTGAAAGTCAAGATGTTTCAAAGAAGGCAGATGGAAAATAAAAACCCTGCAGTGACGTGCACACACGTATAAATGCCTGCACACACATTAAATACTCTATGTGCAGGACACACAAATGCATGCACAAACATATAAGACAGAGGACAGAGAATGCATGAAAAGTAGAACTAAAATTATGTTTTAAAAACTTTTGTATTTAGAATGAAAATGGTGTCTTCACATTTGCTTTTGTATCACACGAATCCATGAAATTAGGTTCTGTGCTTATGGACCAGAAACACTGAGGTCCACTGAGAGTTTACCTGTTCTAACTTTGAACCTGCCATACATACGGTGCCAGATGTTTAAAGCTTCTCCACAGGAAGTCCAGCAGATGTTTCACTGGCACTGTGAGCAGTGGAGGTGCAGACCATTGCTCTGACTGTGTACATCAAGATTACACACCAACCGAAACTCAAAGTGAGGACCAAGAAAGCGAGAACAGATGATATTTCTATCTTTACCTCCTTGGGGCCTTTTATTAAATTCAAGATAAGTGCAACCGCTGAGTCCTTTTTTGCTTTGCCCTCTTTCTTCATTTAATTTGATCAGAAAGTCTGCTGACGCAGTTTGGTCCCCCGCTCATGTGAAACCAATTTTGGCAGCGCATAAAAGTCTGCTGCAGCGCTTCAAACAGGCAGAGGCTCATCTCATGCTCACCCAGGAGACCCTCGGCCAGACCGGGCATAGATGTGCAGACCTGCAGGTGTGTTCAGGGCACTTTTCACTGCAGGGTCAAAGAGAGGGAGGAGAGGCTGTTTCACACGTCCGGCAAACTCAACAGAAGGCCAACACACAACCTGACGAGCACACGAACGAAGCAACAGCAAAGTCAGTGTGTTTTGCGTCATGCAGTCAGCACCACAGAAAGATGATACAGTGGAGACAAACCAGACCACCAACCATACACACACACACACACCGCCATTGTTGTACCACACAGCACCATGGATCTCAAAATGAAAAAATGATTATGACCATCTAACTGTTGCTTATGGAGAAACGGTGCCAAGAAAAATCAAAGAGAAGCCGCAAGTAGTCTGCATGTTGGTCTTCGATGTGATTTCAGTGCAACACATTCATTGGTGCAAATGTATTACTGGGCTGATTTTTGGCTTGTTGAGTTTTTATGAAATCCATACAGTGTGAGAAACCATAAAGTACACACAAAGCATCTGACCTTTAATCCCAAACCACTACCAGAAAACAGCGGCTCAGTCCTTCAGTTTCTTTCCTGCAGACGCCTTTTCTTTTTTCACTGCAGAAAAAAAAAATAGACAAAGAAGGTGGCTGAAAATGTCTGTCTTCACAAGTTGCAGTAAACACATTTCTGTTTGTAGGCAGTGTGTTTATTTACAGTTATTTGATACCAGTTTGTAGCTTTATAGTAATCTGGATTTGGAGACATCAAACACCAAATTATCATGTTATAGCTGCTGCAAATACACAAAGTAGAAAAACATCTAATTTAAAAGAATGAATAACTAATATTTGAATAACATGTCGAAGGTTTCTTATTTTTTACATTGTTGCTTTAGGATTGTTTCAGCGTTTTATCACGAATCATATGGTAAAAATCATATATCTGTGTTTAATTCTGTGAATCAGAGCATTTTTTGTGATTTATTGCTCACTGATGTTTGATTCAGAGAGACTTAACAGCATTCATACATCTGTGCAGAATTTCGTTCTGCTTTTCTGACATTCATCAACACACACAGTGTGTTATCACTGTCCTTTGTGCCAAAATCCACAGCGAGCTCTCACACAGAAGCCCAGTTCAGCTCTAAACTGAATGACATTAACACCATGCAAATGTGAGTAACATCACAGAAATGTGCTCTCATGCCAGTAAGGATTCAGTTTCCCATAAGTTAAGTGTCATTTCTGGCTGCAGTGTGTCACCCCAACAGCATTACATTTAATGTATGAAGTATAACATTTCAGACAATGTCCAGCAGAACAGGCAACGTAGGAACTGAACAGAGATTCAGTTTGAGGAATCTGGAAAATTAAAATAAATGCAGCACACTGTAAAACACTGTGAGCGTGTTCAGCTTTAAAATGTGAGTTCCTCTGCTGCCTTAATAATGTGACTTAACTGAACTAAACTTGATTTATTAGTTCAAAGTCGGCTCATCAGTTATTGTAACGTGAAACTGACCTTATGTGGCTGAACTTGAGACTTCAGCTTCAGTAAACTTTGTCACACTGGCACGTTACATTCAGATTTGCCTTTCAAATGTGCTGTTGTCACAGTTTAAAGACTCAGAGGCTCAGTTGCTGCAGATTACAGCTCTGCCAGGACTTCCAGAAGCACAAGGACAATATTTACAGCTGCTCCCAACAAATTTACAAATTTTCAGTGTATTTGACTAAAATGGGCTCTAACCCTCACTGTGGTTTGCATCGTTTCATTATTATCAGAGGAAACAACCAGGACTTCACTTGATATGCGTGAAGAGCACACAACAAATTTTCATCATGTGTAAACAACAAAAAGAGTTTTCACTCTCCAACAATGCATGCTGGCAAGTCTGCGCTGGTAACGCTTCTTAAGCAAGTGAGTTAAATGAACACTCGGCGGTAAATTCATTCAACTCATTTCAAGTCAGAGGACGTCCTGCCAGATGTTTTGCTCTGAAAATGTAATCTAGACATGCTTCAAAAAACTTTTGTATTCACATTAAGTTGTTCCCACTGAATTCCTGCATCATGTTCTATAGTCTCTGTGATCTCCATTTGCATTTGGGAGCAAAACAACATTTTTTACCATCTGTATCTGCACTATTAATTAAATGACCACAGTAAGCATTGTGGAAGTTTCTTTTATTCAAAATTGCAGCAGGAGGAAATCTAGGAAGCATATTGAAGTCTACGTCATGTTGATTCTCGGGAGTGTGTCATTAATTCTGACATTTAGAGGTCTTCACTCAATAATCCAACTGACTCCCTCAGAGCTTCACCCTGTAACACAGTCTTCTGCACTTTAATTATGGCTTTGGTGAAGTCAAAATAATTTGCAGGATACGATACATACAATGACACAACGAGCCAAAGTAAGAATAGATAATATTAAATGTATAATACACTGTGATAAATGTAGAAAACAGCACAAGTCTACGCTTAAAGTAAAAGAGCTGCGTTAAGTCAAGTCGTCATCAAAGACTTGAACACACCACGGGTGCAGTGCTGTTGTTCCACACTGAAAACACTGTAATAGGATATGACAGGAGGACAATCTTTGATTCGGGCACACACACTGCATTTGCACGTCACCAAGATGAAAGACTTGAGCAGAGGTTAGCTCACTCTTTACGCTGTAAAGGACGGAGAGAACGTGGTCAAGGCTAATTTCAGATGTTTTGCCTGCGGCCTGGGCTGCCCGTCATGTAGCCAGGTGAGTGCCACTGAAATGTTATTCCAGTCTCATATTTTACAGCCATATGTGATGTGTTCAAAATGGCCCAGACTGCGCTGTTTTGGTGCCCAACAAATCTCAGCTGCACACACACACACACACACACACACACACACACCGTATGATCCCCAGTATGTTGAGAAAGTCGGGGTTTGCATATACACTGAGATGCCCAAACAGGCTCTGTGAAGATGGAATGTCTCTTTTATGTGAAATTAAATAAGATCAGCTTGTGGGCCCCTCTCCTTCCTTTTCCGCTTTCCGTTTTATGTTCATTTCCATTCCCGAACAAAGCCGCCTCTCCACGGTGTATTAATGCCCATCAAAGGCCTCAATCAAGTTGCTTTGCCACAGGCTAAAGCCAAACTGGAGAGGCTAAAGTTTAATGTTGTCAGTGCAGCGAGGATGTGGGCTCATGTCTCTTCCGTGTCCTTGTGTTTTCTTTTAACCCCCACATTCGCAAATATCTTGCAAGTCCGATTAGTGGAGCAAGGCATCTGAAAGCAGCACGCACTGAAGGGCCATTTCAAGGTCACTGACTATAACAGTCTTAGTCATTGTGCCATTAGGACAATGTCTTTATGTATTTCACTGAGAGAGGAAAATTCAGAAAATAAAACATAATTACACAGGGCTTCCTAAAAAATTAGTCACAGCTGTGAGTCAACAGACTCTTAGTTTAGAAGTATCCGGTGATGAGAAATATTTAAGAAGAAGCTGTCTGCTGACATTTTCTCTCCCTGAAAACTTCCCCTATCTATTGTGTGCTTTAACCATGTACAAGAGGAGTGTTGGTACATTCTATGTAATTAACAACAGGGATGAATTTTACAGTCATAGATTCCCATTGTTTCCCACTGAACTGGTAAACCTAAGCTCTTAATTGTGAATAATAGTAAGAAATGTAAAATGCACAAAAAATCATGGCTAATTTATTTATATAAACCTGCAAAAGTAAAGAATAAGTTAGAATAAGTCTTTCTGCCACCAAAGAATATATTTGTCTGTGTAATAAAAAGCAATAAAATTTATAATAGATATCATCAAATGAATGTTTTATCATCCAGGGGGCTGTCATCATGTGTTCCTCGTAAACCAGCAGACTCAGACCAGTTGTCTCTCCACGAGAGAATATAAACAGTCAAATCAAATGTATGATTCTATTTGACTCTTGGTGTGAGTGTGTGTGTGTGTGTACATGTGTGCATGTGTGTGTGTGTGCGTGCATGTGGTTGTGTATTACTCACGTTGTGGGGACATAAATCTGTTTACACAGTCACATTGCGGGGACTCGCCTTTCTTATGGGGACAAAAGCAAGTCCACGTAATGTAAATCATTAAGTCTTAAGGTGAAGACTTGGGTTAAGGTTAGGGTAAGGTCGGGTTTAGGTAAGTAGTGGTTACGGTTATGGTCAGGGTAAGTTTCCAGGAAATAAGTGTAAGTCTATGCAATGCTGCCAAAAGTGATAGAAACACGAATGTGTGTGTGTGTGTGTGTGTGTGTGTGTGTACGCGTGTTTTAATGCTCCCTTATTCACTGCAGGTGGGACTACTGTCAAGAGGAAGCTTTCACTCGCTGTGCCAGAAAACTGACACGTAAATAATTTTTCAGTAGCGAGGAGCACAGCCCCTCTCGCTCTCACCCTGACCATCCTGAGCTGTAAAAAGAGTGAGAGAGGCAGACATGGTGCATGGTTCTTATAACAAAGCAATTACAGTTAGTAAAACTGGGGACACTTTTCTCTGTGAAATAAAAGGAGACCAAATCATGCTCGTGGCCAAAGCAAGAACCACACTCCAAACATGCCAATGGAAATATAAAACACACGATATTCAATCTTTATTTACAGTGGTTGCTGACTTTCTGGAGCTGCACTACAGATAGAAAGAGATTAGATAATGTTCAGGCACATATAGCATTTCAGAGTCCTGCCGGTGTCCATTGTGCTTCCTATAAATTGAGTCATCAATGATCTTTCAGCTCTGGTGCCTAGTGCTGGACAAAAAGTCCTTAAATATGTAGAACCATACAGGTAGATTATGCAAACATGAAGCACTGTTGATACGCATTGTAGAAATCGTAAGAGTAGCCCAACGCATTCGCACTGAAAAAGTAAATCTGTCCAAAAGCTGTAACATTACGACATTACAGGATCATTACCTAACATCCGCTCGCTGCTGAGAATAGCATGTACAGAAGTGTAACGTTCCAGCAGGTTGGAAATTTGGCCAAGTGATCATTAAGTCTGGTTCACTGCCATCAATCATGCTGCTGACATATAGAGAGAGCCTTCAAAGCAATTAGATATTAGTTTGACTGTATTAGATGAAACATAAACTGTTGTAAAGTCATTCCATCTTCCCCCCCGAGACCGTCGGTTTACAGCTGAGCATGAGCCAGGTTTTTCAGAGCATGAACGTTGCGTCAGACGTACAAGCACGGACACCTTCCAGCCTGATGGACTTCAGCTGAAATACAGTCGTGTAAATGGGGCAGATTCCTGCTCCGCTTTCTCTCCGGTGCCGTATTGTTTCCTCTCAGACGTGTGCTTGTATGTGTGCATGTGTCCGCCATGTGTGCATGGCTGTATGAATATGTTTGTGTGTAT
>JAPZEA010000001.1:14856298-14866365 GCA_029783685.1 Heniochus monoceros | reverse complement strand
ACTTTGATCTGACGATCTGAAACTGACAACGCTGACATTTGACCTCCTGGCCTCAATCTGGGACTCAGTTATAAGACCTCTTCTTTGTAGCTGGATAAAGCAGGTCCTTACAGCCCAGGGGACAATGCAGAGGAATCTTATCTCCTCCTGTGTCACATGTACATTGTCTATTGGAAAGTCTGTTTAGCATTGACTAAGAAAGACTGAATAAATGAAAAGTACATGCTTTGATAAAGGTATACCATGTATGTAATTACAGGAGAACTGACAGGACCAGCAAGAAAATTCAAGCAGAGGAGTGGCAGCAAGAAATCTGAGCAAGAGAAGATTCAGAAAGCAACCTGCAGTCCAAGTTTACTGGATGACCGACAAAACTTTTAATCAGCGCGTTTGTTTTTTCACACGCGTGTCAAAAACCACACCTTCGCTCTTTGGCAGAATATCATCCTGCTGCATGCCTCCTCATAGCCGGGACACGGGATACTATGGGATGTCTCTTGTGCACGCACATCTAGCTGCCATCTGTTTGCTTAGAGATGGTGCTTAAGTATCTGTGTGCACAGTTTACGGAGCAGGCGTGGAGTTTTTATTTTCTAAATATAACCAGTCTGAGGTGTGAGAACTGATGGGAATAAAAAAATATCACAGGCTTAGCAACAGAACATTCAGCAGAGTCTGTCTCAAATTATCTGTCTTCAATTATGCATTTGAAGCACTTCACTACATAAATATGCTTCTGTGTACTTCAATTTCACTCATCTAAAAAGAATGTTGCATTTAAGTTCTGTTTGTATTATATGTTAAAGGAATAAATGAGATGTTTTTAGTAATTTGATGAATAACCTCCTGACCGCACTGTGCAATGAGACAACCCTGTCTCTTAGAAATCATCTTTACTTTTCTTGTAAAAACATAATGCCAACTGCATTTGATTTTTTTTAACAACATAATGAGGAAACATTGCTGATAAACATATCATCCTCAAAATGTTAGCTGACGCATATTTCCTGTGCATCCGTTCGTAGCAGCTGATGCTCAAACTTCATGGTTATGTTGAGGCACTGACAGCACTAGCTTATGTTTAAGGAAAGATTGTTTTGGTTTAATATGAAAAATAAACAGTGACCTCAAGCATGAGACAGAATATTATTAACTTTGGTCACACTTACTTATATTAAGGTACACATATTCACCCTTAATTAGCTGTTTATTAACATGCATATTGGTAGCATACTGGCTCATTATTAGTCATTGTAAGGTACTCAATGCCTCATTCTGCATGACCATAATCTATAAATACTAGGCTATTCATTAGCTGTTTTCCCTCAATAATCTCCAAATTAGTTCTTATTGATAGTAAGTAAGGAAGTTGTAGTACATGAACTATGATCTTAATGACCGGACCCTAACTATTAACGACCCTAACCCCCAGAGCTTTATAATGACTAACAAAGAGCCAGCATGCTGCTAACATGCAAGCTATCAACTCGTTAATGGTGAGTATGTGTCCCTTAATATAAAGTGTTACCTCACTTTTAACTGAGACCAGAATCTTTCCCTAACCCCGACCGAGGTGCTTTTGTTACTTTGAGACTCAGACGCAAACAGGGGCGCTGCTACATTAAGAAACCAGCGTGTGCGCTCCACTGTGATTTTATGGTTATAGACGGTTTTTATATTGTTTCACACTCTTTCACAGTGAAATGTCCTGGTAACTGCTGAATTCTTCCAGAAGGCAAACATTTTCTGCTGGAGTGAAAACAGCCGAGCGGTTTGATGGTTCAGCCATGTTTTTGAGTTTGACAAAAGTCTTAATTTACCCAGAATAAGAGAGTCAAGTCTATTGGATCTCAGTCATAGTCAAAGTCTGTCTTTGTGTAGATCTCCAGAATCAAAGTCGTGTGCTTTCAACACCCATCATCCATCCCGACTTCCTCCCTGTGACTTACATGCAGTATAAACACTTCCTTCACTGGACAAAACGTTGCCAGCGAACTAAATCCGAGAAGCAATAACATTTCTTGTCAGAACGAATTAGCGGTAAAGAAACGTAGATTCTAAGAGACGGGTTGAATGAGAAAATCCTTCACTATTTTATGTCTGTGTGTGTGAACTTAATAAAAAAATGTTATCATAGATGCTTAGCTTAGCTGTCAACTGTGTGCGAGCTGACTAAACATCGATCACACGGAGAAGAGCTTGGCCTGTAATAGAGGTGGATCAGACAGCTCATTTGAAAAAGCTGTATTTATTGGTGTATTACCCTCTATCAGTTTCACTTATCATTTTCTAGAAGTTAATTAAATTTAGTTAATTAAGTTAACCTGCCTTAGGATATGAGATAAGTTATAAAGTGACAAAGATTTATTGCATTTATTTTCATAGCTGGCTTCACATGAGAAAACAATATGAAATAATATTGACTTTTATCATTAAGGTGAATTAAACAAGATTAAACTAAGACTGGATGCGTATTAAACTTTGGTGTGTATGTATAAAACATTTGGAGTCAAACCTTAAACACTGACAACCAGCACGGACGTTTAAAGGCGATACGGGGATGTTACAGAAAGCTCATGGGCGTGTGAGCAAATATACTGTATACCAATGCATGAAAACTGTCCACAAGTGAATCTCATTCGTTTTTCTGACGCTCAGCAATGAGTCTGGCCGAGCTGACAGTCATCTGTGCTGACAGAGGAGCGCCACTCTGACATCATCCCGTCACAACGCCAGTCAACGCCCTCGGCAGAGGGTGGATTAGGTGAGTAAGGAGACAGTGGAATGGAAAAGGAGACAGAGGAGGAGACAAAACTGGAATAACAAAAAAAAAAAAGAAAAAAAAAGGTTTAATAGATGCAATTAAATAAGGCGTGAAGGGGAGACTGAGAGAGATGGCAGAGAGGAGAGGGAATGAAGGAAAGATGAGGAGACAAAGTCTTATTGAGGAGCAAAATGAGGGCTACAGAGGGCAGGGAGGAAATTGATGAGGGGATGGGGAGAGGAATGGGAAGCAGAGGGCGGAGGAAGGGAAGTGGATGGAAGGGTGAGAACATGAGGGATGAGGGTTACCAGCAGGGCCTGGATGGGAAGTGCGCCTCCATAAACATACTATATCTGGCTCTCGCTGATCATACACTCGCCCGAGGAGACCATGAAACACAATATAGGTCCCATGTCCCATGATGGATGAGGGCTGGACTCCAGTGTCAGCCCACTCAGCGCTCCCAACCAACAGGGACAAATCACTCGGCCACCGCCCCCCTCAACGCGCAGGCTAATACAACTAATGGAGCCATCTACAGTGTTCGACTGGCTTGATGCTCTTTGAATAGACTCCTGCTGCCTTGTTCCGGAGATTTATCCAGTGGGAGTTGCTGTTTTTGGAAATCACGCTCCGTGCATAAATAACTGGTAGTGATGTCATATCCTTTTCAAAATTAGAGATTAAAGTCAAAAGAATTTTTTAAATGACTTCCAGAACACTGTTTTTTTTTCCCCCTCCACCACTCACTGTCACCTTCACTGTGACGTCCCCCTGCTTTCCTTTCACGGGCTCTCTCAAATCAGCTCCCTGCTCGTAGCCACAAGCAGCAACCAGGGAAATGGTGAATGAGCTCCAGACTTAGATCTGACAGGTTTTTTAAAAAGATGCTTCGTTTGTGCTGACCTACATCGCTTTTTCTTTCCAATCATCTTTCCTCCCGGGCCGCTGCCGGCTCCAGAGGCTGCCACGGGGACCAGTGGCCGGCCTGGAGAGTCATTAGGAGGCTTGACTCACTGTGATTGCTGGCTTGGACACGCAATTGAAAAAGTCAGATATGCCAGCTGAAAAAGGGTGGCGACAACTTCCTGCTTGATTAATACTGTGCAGTGTGGCATTGTGCAACTCAGCGGATGCAGCATAACGTTACCACTGCCAAGACTACAACTCTGATCCCCACCCATACCATCAATGGACAGACCCAGTGTTTGAAGAACAGCACCTGTCAAATGTACTGTACCGTTGATCTTTAAGTATTTATTCTCATCTCCAAGTATCTACCCAAAAAGAATCAAAAATAGTATGAAAAAACAAGCTTCTGCACACTGTCGACACTTATGGTAATTTTGTTAAAGGAGAATTCATTGGTTGTTTGTTTTTTGGCCATGACGTATTATCACCTCATAAAGTTGTTATGGTGAATGTGTTAAAAAAAAAAAACAGCATTTCTGGTCACCTAGTGGATATAAGTAAATATACATTCTCCTTTGAGCTCTGTTTTGGTCTTCACCAATCCCTGAACCGGTTTGGTTCAGGCAAGTCGGATGGGCCAGCCTATATGGTGCTTTCAAGTTCTTTTAGTGAAAATATAGACAGGGAAAATATGCAGAGAAATCAACGGCTGGGAAGAATTTTGATTTAGTCGTCAATGCAGACAATGATGAAGCAGTTGGTTATGTAAAGTGTTAAATGTGTGGGGTTTCTGATGAGATATGACAGCAAGAGGCCTGGAAGATCAGCCTTGCAGCGACATGCGGACAGACGGTGCAGGGTAACACAAACTCAGTGCTTGAGCTTACATTAGCTGTGGCTTGAGTCGGGTTTGGACATGAAAAACACAATGCCTGATCAGGTTGGGCACAGTTACTTCTCTCTCGGACACGTGTTTAGACAGAAGCTGTAATCTAGATGGAACATCAGGGACCATGTTGGAAATAAGACCTGGAATTTGTTGTATTATCCCTGACAATGTCTTAAATGCTTTTTTACCGCTATATTTGAATTTTGTTAAATAAACCAAACCTGAACCAAGACTGAACCAAAACATTAAAGTTGTGGCCATAAAACCAAAACAATGAGCTGAAAGACACCAAAGTGCTCAGTAGAGTAAGGTGATAATTATCTGTGGGTAACTATAGAGACCCTTTACACATCACACGTTCATTCAATTCATTGTTAATATAAAACTATTGATTAGTGCACAACCAAATAGCTTCATTTCAGTCAAAAAACCTTCACCAGGCATTTCACTTAGCAAGCTACAGTAAACAGATAAAGGGATTATCAATCAGTCACAGGGATCAGGCAATCAATTATCCAAAGAACATAGAAAACACCTGAAAGAGACAGGGAAGGAGACACATTTTAAAGACCAAATATGTATAAAATAAAAGATAATTTCAGTAACTACCCAAAAACAACAAGACGAAACATTAAATATCAATATGTAAAACAGATCGAAACAGCAGACAGTAAACAGCATCATCAAGCATGTAATGCAGTGAAAAGGCCTGACAAAGGTTGTTTTATCAAAACACAGTTTTTAATGAATTCATAAGTGTTGACAGTGTGTGGGAGCTTGTTTCTGGCATCACGTACTCTCCATATACGCATCTGTTTGTAAGCCGGTGCGCAAAGCTTGCTTTTCATCCTGACTGCTTCGACTTTGGAAACTTATCTTAACTCTTATTTCTCGTGACATTTTTCCACACATGATGTCTGTGAGGTTTGGCTTTTTCTTTCCCACCGGAGCTTCCAGCTTCTCAAGCGAACACTTTTTGTGGTAAAATGGAGCATGTTTATCATTTAAAGGACATGAATGGTCAACCACACTGAAAGCCCATATACCACACCAGGGCTTCATATTTTCAACTCGTCTCCGCTGTGTTGAAAATATAACACATATATATACCTCAGTATCAGTGAATTAGAAGGACAGGAAGTGTGAACCTATCAGCTGTGAATGTCTGTGTTGGTACGGTGTTTTCTTGGTTTGTGTCGAATGGAAGCAGAGTTTGACATGCTCCATTTCAGAATCCGTTGCACATTTGAACAGCTTTTGCAAACTCATTGTTCAGAGTGGAAGATGTCCGCAGCCAGTAAGCTCTTTGGGGTTTATTCATATTTATTTCCCTGTTGTGTCTCTGTGTGTGGTGAAGCTCTGAGCTCATTAAGATGCAGCTCCTCCATGCAACAGCAGCTTTCTGAGATGATAATAACGTAAACGGCTTCCATCATAGTTATCTGCAGGTGGGTGATTATGTCTGGTCCACCGCAGGGCTTTGGCCGGTTTAACACAGTCACCCAAACTGACTCACATAACAAGAAGCTCCACATAAGAGATCGCAGGACCTTTCACTTAACACGGAGCGAGAAAACACTGGGTTTGCCTGCAGATAACAGATCAGCGAGAAACAAAAATGTGTCCTTTGACAATAATATAATTAGCTGTAATCACAGCTGCATTGGAGCCTTATGGGATTTTATCTCTAAGATGTAATAAGTACAAGACAGGTTTTAGAGGCAACAACCAGAGCTGCTGCTGCTGCTGCTCCAAATCACAGATTACCATTAAACGTCTCTCACAACACACGGCTGTGTAAATTTGTTCAGGGATGATTTCACTATCACCCTCACCTCATACGTGCACGTGAGTTCAGCTGTCACTGACTAAAACAGGCTCGTCTGCAAGTAATTAGTTTTAGGTGTTAGATGAGTGACAGGCGGTAAAAATAGATCATATCTCAGTGTTGTGTTGCGAGCTTTGACGAGCAGTTCTCGGCATCTGAGTGCACACCACAACAGTATCTGCCTGCATATCACTGCCGATTCACAAAGCCGCAGTACGAACAGACAAGTCGTGCGTCTCCTCATTTATGTGAGCACATCTTCCTTTGAACGAGGCAAACAGGTTTTATGAGATGATTATGATTCAAGTCAATGACTACAAGTTCCCTGGCAGCTGCGATGTCGATTAGTGACCACTGATTGAATTTGAAAAACACATTAAAGCTGCACTAATTAGTATTTTTTTTTTTATATTAACAATGGATCAAATGATGTGAAAGAGATCGCTTGAAGCGATGAATTAACAAATAATTATCACCAGCTCTGCAGTTTCCTTCAGCTCTTTGGAGCATTTTAGCCTCTTTTAGCTCATTGTTTTGGCTTTGCAGCCCACAGTTTTAGTGTTTTGGTTCAGTCTCACTGCTTTCATTAACAGCAGCAGCAGGCAGCTGACTTCAGTGGAAAAGCTGCTGTTCACTACCTGCTCAGCGCCAACCAGCTGAGGTAGGACAGGCTATTGAACACAATGCAGCATTTAACAGCTAAATATGGAAACAAAAACAGAGCTAAAAATAGACACACACACAAACGTGACTCCAAATGAATGCCGTTCTGTGTCTGGTGGTTGTAAATAGGGAAATTTCTGGTAACGTGTTCACCATAACAACCTTAATTTTGTGTTTACAGCTTGTTCTGCTGCCCTGAAGTGGACAAATAAAGAAAATGTGTTCATCAGCTTTAATTATAAACGTCAGAATATCTAAAAGCTGGTGGATAAGGACAGGGTGCCACTTGGTCTGCTTGCTCACTGTCCATATTTAGAAGGATTGACTGAACAAATATAGATTTGACCTAATACACAGCGCACACAGCTTTTGCTTTCATCCTATTATTTCTCTATTATCAGATTTGGTGTTTGTAGATATTTGTGCTCCGAGCTGTATTTGATTTCATTAATAAACCAGCAGAATCTCAAACCTCTATGGGAGTGTCTATTTTTATCTTGTAGCATATTTCTCTAGAAAGCACAGAGCAAAGGTTTCCCACTCTTTCCGTCTCTCTTTCACTGTCTGACAGCGTCCTGTCTTGTCACATATATTCTCGGCTGGATCATCCAGCTCCATCGTTCTCAGTCCGCTGGGCTCCATGAAAACGGCCGGGAGCGAGGCAGCAGACGGGCGCAGAGAGCTTACGGGGTAACCACAGAGACAGAGAGACGGACAGAGATGATGATGGAGAGCTGTTATTAGTTGTGGAAGGACACTAGACGACTTGGCCCACGTGACCCCTCGGGGTAGAGGCTCGCTGGCTGGCTGTGATTAGAGTTAGGTGCTTGACAGACCTCCAGACAGTGAGAGGGAGAGAGGATGATGGGGGGGCAAGAGGTAAGCTGGTCCTCAGCCCCTCGCTAACCCTTAGACATTTTAAATTAAATTTTAAAGACATAAAAAAAGGTCACGATTGATGCAATAACATCAAGAACAAGACAAATGTGTCTTTCCAAAGATATGCTCTTTTCTTCCGAGGCGGACTATTTTTCATCAACCGAAAATTCATACATGACCTACTTAGAACAGCACACTTGGATTCACTGCAGGGAAAACATGTGCATTTTAAGAAATTTAATAGAATTTAAAAGCAGTATTTCTGGAAAATTTATCTAGTCCTTATGAGGGACTATAACCAGGTTCGTGCACAGCCTGCTGGTGTTAAGACACAGGGTTAAGCACATTATCACTCAAACACTGTGATGTGATGAGGGCAGCCAGTTTAGTCCTTTGTTCACCAGCTGAGAGACTGCGTTAGTCTCTGACAGCTGCTCTGAGATCACCGGTAGATGAGAGGTTAGCATATTTTTAGACGAGCGTTTCATGTGAGGAACTTTACGTCTAAATAATGAGGGTGCCCTTCTCCTGTGCCGACGACTCGCAGATCAAACGGTGAAGAGCTGCAAACAAGCAGACTTACAAAGGTCTGGATGAAGAACACAGAGGACATGAAAAAAAAAAAAGGAACGAGTGAACGCAAAATGTGAAGCTGGAAAAGGAAATGTGGTGATATGCAAAATAAAAATAGGAGAAAAGATAAAGCAGAACAAACAGAAGCAAACAGACTGAGATTCCGTTCAATGCTGGAAGTCAGAGAACAACATTACGGTTAGAGGTGGAGAACAACTAATATAACATTATCAAACAGCGCCATAGCTGAGAACACCAAGGTCGTGTTCTTTGCGTTGTGAGGGATTTAAAGCTGGAGTTGGCAACGTTGGAGAAACCAGCAAGAGTGCGCTCGATTCTGAAAGCATCCAGCTGAAAGATCCCCTCCCTTCAGGCGCCCCTCCCTCAAAACACATGAACACACACTGCCTTAGTGCTCACAAGAGGGCGCTGAGGAGAGTGATGGAAGACCTGTTCTTTTAATAAACAACGTGAATAAACAGCTCTGTGAAATGCCACAATCATATAAACACAAGCAAACTAACTGTCATGAACGTACCTTTGAGTCTTTCAGTCTGACTCGGCCACCCGGCCTGAGAGTCACTGCTCGCTGCTGTGGATGTGTGCTCTGCTCTGTGCTACTGTGTTAGCTGCTGACCCAGAGTCAGCCGCTGCACAGCAGCTCAGTCAGTATTTGACTAGTAGTACCATGCTACCCATTGATGTCATCGCGAATATTATCCAACTATCTCACATGTTTTTGTTTTGTCAGCCTCCGATTTATTGATTGCTGTCGGGATGTAAAGAAAATTTCAACAAATACAACAAAAATGCTTCTAAAATACATTATACTGTAGCTTTAATGGTCTCAGGAGTTCACACATAATTACATTAACTTTCTTTTTAACTTAAAATTGGAACTGGAATTGGAAATTGGAAGAAAATGGTATTTTTTCCATCAGAATATAATTATATAAATTTATTTAATATTTTTCTGACAGTTAAATAAATAATATTTGGCTGCATGTTAATAAGAATTATGACTTAAACATACATATACTACATTTTAACTTATTTCCTCATTATTTTGAAATATCTGTAAAAAGCATTGTTTCTGCCATATTGATCAAAGTTATTGAGCAGAGGCAAACAGGAGTCAAGTTTCATCACCAGATGCTACTAACCTCTTTAAAGTTACGTACCTTCAAATGAAATATATCAAAATCTTGAAAAAGTGTTCGGTATTAAAAGTGCAGTCATCCTGGTCTGTGCTGCTTTTCATATTAATCCCACAGTAGAATAAATGGCCTTTTAAGCGTCTGAGATTTAGTCAGTTTTTAAAGGGTAACATTAAAATTCACCATTCCAGACGATGAAGTATTGATCTTTCAGGTCACCCCACAGTGTAGACCAGTACATCAACGCTACAGACATAAACAGTCCTGCAGCACTGTAAATTACCCATCATTACATCATTACGTCGCTGCCTCTCCACTATGACAAACCGCTACTCATTTTATCTTTGTGCTTAACTACCTCACGTCATTCTTCTCTCTCTTTCTCTCATTACCTCTTTTCTG
>JAPZEA010000001.1:14561436-14574099 GCA_029783685.1 Heniochus monoceros | reverse complement strand
ACCTACCTCCCTGGATATTCTTTCAAAACATAAAACCATAAAATCACACTCAGAATTCAATAATAATTTGAAAAAACACACATCAAAGGAAGACCATTATTATTCAAAGCCACTTGGAATGAGCTCTTCCCCCTGTAGGCCCACTGCCTTACTCACCTAACCGCTTACCCTTGTTTGTGTGGGTTTCCAGTCATTTTTTATGCCTCCGTGCCAGAGGAAGCCGTGGCCGGAGACATTATGTTTTTTGGTTGTCTGTCTGTCCATATGGATTTCCCATTCTCATGAATGTGATACATTAGGAGTGCCTTCGGGGAATTTCTTCAAATTTGGTACAAACGAGCACTTGGACTCAAGGATGAACTGATTAGAATTTGGTGGTCAAAGGTCACTGTGACCTCACTAAACACATTTTTGGCCATAACTCAAAAAATCAATTATGACAAAATTTCATACACATGTTTCGTAGGATAAAGTGATGAAGTGATGACATTTTCAAGGCGTGTTTCTTACTGGAAATTATTCACTGGAATCAGACATCATCAATCATGTCAATATTGTGATAACTTTCATTTCACCAAAAAATTAACTTAATGCCTTTTATTAAAGTCCTTCAAAGTCTTCACCACATATATTATGAGTCTGGACAGACTTGGATGTAAACTGTAACTTGACTGGCTGATGGAGGCAGACAACTGTGAGCCGGCAATTCTAGTGTAGTGGCTTATCGTTTCACTGCAGTCTTAAGCCTTAGCTTCTTCTGTACGGTAGAGTGTATGTATGTCGGAGCATCACTGAAATGTGTATGTCACAATAACTTCTACTTTTCTCTGTCCAGAGCTGAGCAGCTATCCAGTGTGCAGTACACCCTGCCCAAAACACCAGGGGGCGACAGAGCCGACTTCTGGAGATTTCGAGGATTGCGAAGCTCCAAGAGGAATTTGCGGAAGAGTAGGGAGGACCTGTCAGCCCAGCCAGTTCAGACCAAGTTCCCTGCCTATGAGAGGGTGGTGCTGAGGGAAGGTAAGAGTACATAGGCAATGGCATATTAATCAACTGGTGACTCCCACACATTTTTATACGCCACTGGTTTAGTATTGTATTTGTAAGTGTTGCGTAATGTAATCTCCATGACACGGTCTTGTTCTTGTACAGCCGGGTTCCTGAGGCCTGTGGTTATCTTTGGGCCAATAGCAGATGTGGGCAGAGAGAAACTGGCCAGGGAGGAGCCAGACATTTTTGAACTAGCAAGTAAGTAATGATTTACTCATCTCCCTATTTTCTATGTTCAGGCTCCGTGTAGTGTCCCTCTGTGTGTCAAGCACTGATAGGAGACCAGACTCTTAATTTACACGTCACACATCACTAAAGCTGAGGGCTGTTTAACTTAACAGCATCCATCAAATATTCACAGTAGCGGTCATTATCTAATGGACGTTAAACAGTAACTCTCTTGACTTGTTTCCAGTTAGACTTTCATCAGGTATCACTTCTCAGACTCTCTTTTCTTCTTTTAAACGCACTGCTCTGCTGTGAGGACCGGCACTACAATGCATTAACAGAAAGCCTGTCACAGCTGCAAACCAGATGAAACATTTTAATTTGATTTAGTGTTTGATTAAACATACCCACTTAATTGTTTATTTGGCACAAAGTTGTTATGGCCACAGATCAGAATGAGAGGATGACAAAGAAATTATGAACTGAATCATTGCAGGTGTATATATACAGTAACCCCCGCTGTTTCCATATAGTCATAATCTACAGAAGTTTGGAAACATTGTATTTTGGTAGTTTTTTCCTTTTAGTCTTTAGTCTTTTCCTGTAGAAATAGACCACTGCTGTTAGCAGTTTAAATATTTAGCAAATTTCTTCCAGATACATTTTCCCACAGATTTTCTTTTTTTAATGGATGGTTTTCTTCTTAACGTCAGGATACTACTAGTAGACATTCCCAATTTGTTGTCTGTTAGTGAGGTTAGTTGAGCTGAGTCATTATTTCCTCTGTTTATAGCTTCTTTCTACACTTTTATCTGTATGTCTTTCAATCCTCTACACTCCAAGCAAACTTGCACACTCCTTTTCTTTTCAGTCCTCATCCACTGCCATGTACTTGATGAAATTGCAAGCTTCTTTAATGTGTGGTTGTTATACACTCAGTATTGAATTTCAATTACTTTAAGTGCACAAACACACATGCCAGTGCAACCACACGCATATTCCATACACAACCCACATAAAAGTGATTCCATTCCTGGATGTTTATTTTCATAACTCTCGTGATGTTTGTGTAACTGTACTTTCTTTTCAGAAACACAGCAACAACAAGGAGGGGGAAGTATGTCACTTAGTGCATCAGCTTTTATTTGTTTTCTTTGATTCAGTGAATGGCAGATAGTCTGTAAACTGTTGTTTGGTGGCTAGCTGACCTATAGATGTTCAAACAATGGGTATAGGGGAATAGCACTTGATTTAGGCATTCACGTTTGTCATTACAATTGGCATAACAATTATTTTGGTATATATTAGCATCTTACAGTCTTGTAAAATGAAGAAGACCTGACACTGAAGAAATGCAGTATCGTACTTACACACAGCTAGTTCTCGATTTACAGTGAATTAATTAATCTGCCCTTGATATTGTACTGGACCTGCTCACTAAAATTGGGTTCCACTGTGACAAGCAACACTAGTTATCAATGAAAAATGTATCTATTTAAGTTTTAAAAAGGCTCTCCTGCATTAGTAAGAATCACACATCAACCTGTTCAGAAAGATGAACATTGATTAACATTGTTAGAAATTCTTACTAGTAATTTACTTGGAAATATATTTTTGTTTTCTATTCTACATTTTTTTTCCACAAATTTAGGACTCTCGGGAACTGTGTGTCATTGTGATATTGCATGTTGCATATGGAAGAGATAGTGGTATTCCCCTCTTAATGGCAGGTTGCATCATGTTGAGCTGTGCAGTTAATATGCCATTAAAACTGAGATGAGTAAAGTTGCTTTTCAACAAAATCACAGAAAAATATAAAATAATGCAGAACAGACTGGAAATGTTGAGTTTATTTGGATTTTTTTTTTTTTTGGCTTTTTGCGCAAACCTTTTCCTTTATGCCAATAAAATACCACATGCTAAAAATGTTCGGCAGCAAATCAGCATGCCATTTATTTGCCAACTGGAGAGTTTGCACATAAAAATGCCCTGCACTGGATAGATATTCATGAATAAATGCCCATAATACTACCCATAACAATAACGCACTACATCATATTTATGAAATAAGATGAAATAGTCAATCTGTGAACATTACACTTTGAGCCTTGCTGCATATGCCTGAATCTTGACTTGTTGCATGGCTATAGTTATCTGCTCCTTTAAAATATGTTTTTGGGTAGTTTAGAGCAGAGTTTTTATAGATTGTACATCCTGTTAGAATTTTAGAAATGAAGCTTTGCCTCCTGATGTGTTTAAAGTGATTTCTATACTAAACATCCTGGCCAGATGAGTGCCCTCCTTTGAACCGTGTGTGTCTAGGCAGGAAACCATTGCTTATCTTTATGTAAATCATAAACCCCTCTACACATCCTTGCTTAAATCCCCGAAGCTTACAATGACACTGTTTTCCCATTAATCCCAAATGACCCTCATGTGCTTGTTTCTGCATATTTCATGTCAGTGTTTCTCACATAACACATTTCCTGCACCATAATTTCTGCTGTTACATGCAGTTGCACGCACACAATCATTATACACCAAATTTAATTTCCCTAAATCTACCCAAAATACCTAATGACTAATGCATGAATTGGCTGCTGTCCTCATTGGTCTTTACTATCTAGCTGTCGTCATAAACGTACACTTGTCCTCTCCTGTATGGAGATTATTATTCCATATTTAACAGCTCTATTTATGGGAGGCGACAACTGCACGCTACAAGGATGTCTAATTGGGGCACAGCCTGCTTTTATTGTTGTTTGTCTCTTGTGTTGATGTGATGCAGTGACTCTGTCCATTTGTGTCCCATAGAGAGTGAACCCAGAGATGCAGGAACCGACCAGAAAAGCTCCGGCATCATTCGCCTGCACACCATAAAACAGATCATTGACCGGGTGAGAGAAGCTAGATCTGCACACACATTTGAATATACAAACAAAAGGTAGCAATATAAGCATCTTTTGACAGATTTGTTGTGGTAATGAAAAGATGGCAGCGAGCCACAACGATATGTATAGCTCACTGCTGCCCTCTGGTGTACTGCACTCTAATGCTACTGTGTGCCTGAACCTCAGCAAAGTGGTGACAGGCTCACTTGAGCCGGTCTCTTACAAGGATTCATGATCTCCTGAACACAATTTATGAAAAAATCAGTATACAGTGCTCTATAGTTTACATTACAACAGAGGGGAACTTCTCTCTATATGGAAATAATTTGCAACATATTTATGCTTTTATTTGTTTTCTGTGTATGAAGGACAAGCATGCAGTGCTGGACATCACCCCCAATGCAGTGGACCGTCTCAACTACGCTCAGTGGTATCCAATTGTGGTGTTTCTCAACCCAGACACCAAGCAGGGTGTCAAGAACATGAGGACCCGTCTCTGCCCTGAGTCTCGGAAGAGCGCCAGGAAGCTCTATGAACGAGCCCTCAAATTAAGGAAGAACAACCACCACCTCTTCACCAGTGAGTCCAGTGGGAGGGAGGGAAGGATCGATGGGTGCTCCAAACAAAGGGAAGAGAATGAGAGAGCTTTCACAGAGGGCAAACACACATTTCAAAGTCGGTTGACAATTGAGTGTCGCAGTGTTGGAGGCTGTGGCTACACTGCACTTATGGTGCATGGCCCTGTTCTGTCAAACTTCTTGCAAAAGCTTGTTCAGCACTGACCGTCACACAAGAGCACCCTCGGGCCCCGTTCTAAGCATGCACTCTTCCTGTCAAGGGATATGGTGTGACCATATTTTAGGAGCAACTCCTTGGTGATAAAGATATCAGAGAGGTCCAAGATATTATACTTTTCAACTCACATTTAGACTTTGCAGCACACATAATTCTTAATTGTAATCTTCATGTAATCATCTGTCTAAACATTTATGACACAGCAAGCTGCATCTCTACCTCTTGATCCACTGCATTTCATTTGGAAGTTATTCTCAAAATCAAGCCTCAAAATAATGTTGAAAGAGAAAAGCTGGAATACTTTCATTCATTCATTTTCTATACCCGCTTATTCCGTAAGGGTTGCGGAGGGGGGGCTGGAGCCTATCCCAGCTGACATTGGGCGAGAGGCGGGGTACACCCTGGACAAGTCGCCAGGCTGGAATACTTGCATATTTGAAATTTGGCAGATGGAACTAGGCAGTGTGAGAAGTTACAATTACCGAGAAAAGAGATTGTTTTCTGCAAAATGCCTCTAAGCTCCACTGTCATTGTTACTTCTTTAATTCGCAGTTGAGCAGTATAGAAAATGTTTACTGGGAAAATTGCCAGAGCAATTTAAAAATTATGGGGGAGTCCTTTAGAGACATGACGCCAATCATGTAAAAGTGGAAGACATTGTACTTAATTGCTAATTGAGTGATTGTTTGTGCTCAGTTGATTGGAGAGATATTTTTTATTCTCTTTTACCCTTCTCCTCTTTGTGTATTCAGCAACCATTAACTTGAACAGCATGAATGATGGTTGGTTTGGAGCACTGAAAGAGATAATCCAGCAGCAGCAGAACCAGCTGGTGTGGGTTTCAGAGGGCAAGGTAAGACACACACATACACACACACACACACACACACACACACACATAGAACCATGTAGACTGGAATTGATCTTTTCTCTCTCTCTCTCTCACTTTACCTTTTGTTTCTCAGGCTGACGGAGCAGCTGAGGATGACCTGGACATCCATGACGACCGCCTGTCATACCTGTCGGCACCAGGCAGTGAGTATTCCATGTACAGCACAGACAGCCGTCACACCTCCGACTACGAGGACACGGATACAGAGGGTGGAGCCTACACCGACCAGGAGCTGGACGAAACACTGAATGATGATGTGGGTCCACCCACGGAGCCTGCCATCACCCGCTCCTCTGAGCCTGTCCGTGAGGACCTGCCGGTCATCCAGGAGCCCCCTGGCTATGCTGGCTACCAGCACACAGTGCAGCCGGACCCCCTGAACCGCATCGACCCGGCCGGATTCAAGGCACCAGTGCCGCAGCAGGTAGCGTTTCTGAGAGCTGCACGTCTTCCCTGTTGTCTGGAGGACGTGGTGTGCGTTAGAAGGGTTTTTTGGAGGCGCTATTGAAGGCACTTTTTTATTTTTACAGTTATTCTGTCTATCTACTGTTACAAAACAATATCAGTGGAAAAGTGAAACCTTTTGTGGTCAGGTATTTATCGCAATATATAAATATTATATATACAGTAACATATATAAATATAAATATATTTATTATATTATTTATTTTATCTATTTGCCTTTATGTGTTTGTTGATTGATGTTTGTGAGCGTATGTTTTTTATTTTTCAAAAGGAGAAGAACTTTTACTGTTACTCTTGTACTCTGTATTACCACAAGCTGTCTTATTGGTGTGACTGTTGCTGATGTCACTGGGAACCGAAACTTATGTTTGTCCAAGTGTCTGTACCAGTACTCACCTATGTGCACTTCCTACCTTTGTTTTACCTGTGATCGGGACTGTGACCCTATGACACCAGAAAGTATTATGTGCATGTTTGAAATGCCAGTGTTAAACCAGTGTACCTGTGAAATGTATTAATCGAAACCCGATTGGCCGCTGTGGTACCCAAATCTAAACGTTTGTCGTCTCATGATGTGTTAATGAACATAAAAGGGGAAAAAAAAAAAGAAACTACTGTATTGTAACCGCAGCATTAAAATCCAATTAGTATATCCAAACAATGAAAACTTGTCCTGCTGCTAATTCCTAACTCTCACATGGTTGATCTACAGCTATTGCTAAATGTGGAGGGGGATGATTGGCTGTTTGAATCTGTGTAAGCTGTAGGCACAAGTGAGGAGCAGATCGTTGTAGAGGGACTGTGTATTAGGTGTCAAACAATTCAGCCAACTAATGCACAGTACCTTCACCGCGTACCTGTTACAGCTAAAGAGCATGTATACACTTATACGTGTATGCACATTCTATGGTGAATTGCAGCAAACGTCACATCGACATACTACACTTCGGTTGAAAGAGATATCTAGGTGTGTGTATAGGTACAAGAAGAGCACATGGTACATTTGGGGCGCTGCAGCAAACACCTACACACCAACACACCTAACCTAGACGTTACGTCGATTAAAAACATTGCATTTTGCCTGCAGTCAATATAGCTCATTGGAAAATCTACCATTTTCATTATTTTTCTGCATCTTCTCTCATTTTAAGAGTCTCATTAGAGGCACCGGCCAGAAGAACTGTAGATTTAGTGATAACAATTATAGCTGAGCTTGTCTGGATATCTTAAATGACAAACAAACTCAAAACCCTGCACACACTGTGAAGTTAGAGGGACTGACAATATCTATAAACACCTTATTTTAATTTTGCTCAAGCAGAAGGCAAGACTCATTGCAAAATACATAATCTATCTCACAACTGCCAACTATTATCTCCAGAGCAGTGGACAACTGTATTTCCTAGTGCATGTGAATGTATATGTACTGTGGTGTACTACTGGGCAGCACACACCTTTCACATAAAAGTCAAATGCTATCACATAAATTCCAGGTTAGGCGTGTTGGTGTGTAGATGTTTGCTGCAGCGCCCCAAATATTAACACGCTCCACTGACAATGTTTATCTAAATGCATGCATAGTTGTCTGTCAAACTGTAAGTTGTAGTGTGTTGATGTGACATACGTGTGCAGATGAGATTACATACACAGGTCGAAGCAGCAGATGTTGCGCTGAATTGCGTATAGTGTACATTACGTGCATGCACCGTGTCAATTTGTGTGAACGCGGCATCTATATGAAATGGGTACTATCAGTGCGACAACTACGTCACATGTGTAACACCTGTGTGTCCGTTGTGAGACTATGTAAATTGCTGCCGTGCGTTCAGAGGTTTGGTTGTATCTTAAGACGTCTTAAGTAGGCACTAGTGAGGCGTTTGACATGAGTTGGCTGAATTGTTTGGCACCTCATAGGCTGTGAAGGTAGTAGCACTTGTTAGTACTGCACCACAGTGTGTCAGCGCGTGTTATTAAACATTTCTGAACCACTTCACAGAAAGCAGAGGCCGCTGCCGTCCCTAGCATCCCCCAGCAGCCTGAGCCCCTGGCTGAGACAGTGCCCCCTGCTGTCGACGTTACTGTAAAAACTGTAGGGGGTCTGAGCCCTGACGAGGCTCCTGCAGCTCTCCACAGCCAGCCAAGCCCCAGCCCAGAGGCTGGCTCGCTTAGGAGGCCCACACCTGAGCGAGCCCCTCAGAGTGTCACCCCAGAACCTCTACAGTCTGGACCGGCCAGTTCAGAACCAAAGGTATCCATCTGACCGTCACTGGACGCTCCGTGACCAGGGCCCAGCTCAGCTCGGTCTGAAATGGCTGATCTCCTGTGCTGCTGCTGCTGCTGCTGCCTGTCTACCTACCTACCTACCTCCTGCTGCCACGCTTCTCTCTCTCTCCTTCCGCCCTGCATGTCTGCTGACCACAGTGCTGCCCAGAAGAGACAGAGATGTGTGTGTGTGTTTGGGGGCATTATTGTGTGTGCGTGTGTGTGTGTGTGTGCACGTGCCAGAGTGCAAGCAAATGCTGGTAAGCAACAGTGGGCTTGGAGGTGCTGGCTGCGCTGATATGCCTACATGTAGAGGAAATCCTGCGGCTCTCACTGTTGCTTATCCTCTTTGCATGGCTGTAACATGTTTGCCTCGTTCTCGGTTAACCACTAGAAGTAGATCTGTTTGTGCTGTATTTATCAGTGCAGATTGAATGGATCATTTCCTTGTAAAAGTAGCCATTAATCTTCCTTCCATTTTATGTAGATTGTGTTTGAAATGTGGCCATGGCCAAGTAAGAAGGACCACCTAAACAGAAATGTTCTTTGGATTTGGATGGATAATTAATGGTTACTTCTCAAACAGGATTTTAAATATGTTTTTTGTACAATTGGTATGTGCTTGTAATGTTAAATATTATTGTGGATGTTTAAGTTGCCTTTATAATTGCACCAAGACAGTGGGTGGCATTTTGCCTTGTGAATGCAGCAGTACACACATCATGTGTGAAAAAAACAAATTATTGGTCAAATTATTGATAGACATTCTGTAAATAGTTTACATCATATTTCTATACGGCATTTTCACATTTTGTCAGTTAAGACAAGAAAAATGCTTCCCATTGTTTTGTTGTTTTTTTATAAACTTTGTTATTCTTTGTTTATTTAATTTTGGTGTTTAATTTGAGGTTGCAGTGTTACATTGTGATGTTTTTCAGCTGCAACGAGTGTTCGTCTGTGCTGCGATTTCTGTTTGATCTAATATATTATCTGACCAGTAACCCCTCCCTCTCAGTTTCTCTATTTCAGGTCTTTCCCTTCTCGTTTCCTCTTCTGCAATTAATTTCACGGACTTGATTTAATATTCTCCTTTCCTCATGCTTGAACTTATTTTTTATATGTCCAGTTTTTCATATCACATATTTTCTGATTGTGCAGTATGTTAGCGGATCCTGTGCAGTTGTTTAACCTTTTTCTTTGTTTTGTATTTGTAGATGTTTCAGAAGGATCCATACAGCACAGACAACGCAGGGAGAATCGGTCACAGCATGAAGCCTGTGACTTACAACCCTCAGCAGGGATATCACCCTGACCAGCCATACAGAGATTACGACCACCCACCCAGTCGGTATGATGTCAGCAGCAGCGGAATCAGCAGCGGAGGTGGTTACCCAGAACCAAAGTACCGTAACTATGACTCTAACCCGCCCTACGAGAACAGTGTGCCTCACTACGACCAGCAACAGTGGAACCCCTACAGCCAGCCGCTCTCTACTGCCAACTCTCAGGGCTACGATCCTCGTTTGCCATATGGTGACGGCCCTGAATCCCAGTACACCCCTCCACTCCGCTACGACGAGCCCCCGCCTCAGCAGGGATTTGACGGGCGGCCCCGCTACGGTAAACCGACGAGTCAAGGGCCCGTTCGTTATGATGATCCTCCACCTCCTGCTCCAGGGCCCGACCTGCACTATGACCAGGATTCACACCTGAGCACGTACCCCACAGCTGCCCGCTCCCCAGACCCCGCTGCCCTGCGGCCAGCCTATAACCAGGGACCAACCCCACAACAGAAGAGCTACAAACCTCAGCAGTATGACCCCATTCCTGTGAACTCTGAAACCAGCCCCACACCACCTCCCAAAGCAGAGGCCCCCTCACCTTCCCCTGCAGACGCTCCAAAGCCTGCCAGAGATGAGCAACAGGATGACCCCGCCATGCGGCCACAGTCTGTCCTGACGAGGGTCAAGATGTTTGAGAACAAACGCTCTGTGTCCATGGACAGAGCCAGAGATGCAGGGGATTCATCAGGAAATAAGGTAAACTATTCAGTAGATTTATCAGCAGCTAATACAGTTACAGCAGATACTGATATACTGAACTTGCACATTTTCATTTCAACTTCTAGAGAAAGTAGCACATTTGAAGTGAACATTCCTGATTTTTTTTTTATCCCACTGATGAGGTTCTTTGCTTTTGCTACTGTAGGCAGCCGATTTACCTTTGAAAGCAGGTGGAGTAATCCCTAAAGCAAATTCTCTGAGCAACCTGGATCAAGAGAAGACCTTTAGGTGAGCCTATGCTGCTGTTTCCACTCAGCCTGAGTTATCAGAGAAATACTGGAATAAAACTGGAATTAGACACTTTAATTTTCACATGATTGGCCTTCATTTTGGCCATTTCTCATTGTAACATGTTCTTCTCCTGTTCTGATCTCACCATCTCTGCCTTGCATTTAACCTGCTTGACTGTGTTATCACATCAACCCAGAGCCCCAGGCCCTCAGAAGCCTCAGTCCAACGTAGCTGATGACATTGTGCGCTCCAACCATTACGACCCTGATGAGGACGAGGACTACTACAGGAAACAGCTGTCTTACTTTGACAAGCTCCAGGCCGGTCCCAACAAACCCCAGCCACAAGCACAAGCAACCCACAGCTACACCAGGTGATGCTCACTCCCGTCCACATTCATAGATTTAGGATTTTAATATGTCTTTTCCAACTTTCCTACCGACTATCTTTAACATCCTTTATGGTTTTCGATTTATGCCTTGCTCATTTTTACTGTGAATGTTGAATTGATGGTTTTGGTCTTTCGATACAGGACGGAGTCAGTGGAGAAACCAAGTCCAGTGGAGAAAAAATATGAACCAGTTCCCCAGGTGACACCTTCTCTGCCACCAGCCACACTGCCCAAACCCGCACCTGAAGGTAAAATTTACTGTTTTACCAAAATATCAGTCAGGATTTTATTTCATACCTCTCATTCCTCAATCACGTGAAGATGCATTTGTGTTCTGTCTATGTGCTGACATTGCCTGCTGTGTATGCCAAATGTACATAATTTCATACAGATAAAAACATACGCACAACAACTCAGTGATACATACTGTAGAGCTCTTTGGCTGACCTTCATGGCTCTCCCACAGCCAAGCCTCCTGCCCGAGAGGACACTGTCCAGACCAACTTTCTGCCTCACAAGAGTTTCCCTGAGAAGTCTCCAGTTAATGGCACTAGTGAACAGCCTCCAAAAACCGTCACTAGCACCGGGGTTCCACCAGTATCCAGCTACAACCGCTACGCGCCCAAGCCCTACACCACATCTGCCAAGCCTTTTGCCCGCATGTTCGACAGTCCTAAATTCAACCACAACCTTCTGCCCAATGACAAGCCTGAGATTGCTTCAAAGGTAAACAGATTTTGGTCTTTTTAGTGCAGCTCTCTAAAGAGGGTCACATAAATAATGATGCAAGAGGAGCCACATTGTTGAAATCCAGGTGGACTTAAATCAAAATCTAATAAATAAATGACACAATTAATGATGCTATTTATGTAACTGCAGCCCTGAGATTTGGTACAATGACAAAAACGTAAGCAAACACAGTCACGTAATCTGAAAAATGTAAATTGTTTACATTTAATAAGCTGTTTAAATGAAAACAGAACATTTTTCAATAATGGTTCAGGTTCAATTTTCATTTTTTGACGTATTTCTCAAATAATTTGGCCATTTATATGTTTTCTGTAATTCTTGGTATATTTAGTCTCATCCTGTCCTCACTGCATTTACATTATTACAGTTGGCTACAGGCATTTCTCTGTTGAGTTCACTTTTCCAAAACTCTTGTGTAACTGTAATTTTGTCACACTTCATTGGTGCTTACATCAGTAACAGCTTCAAGCTCTCAGCTAAGCCTCACTGTTGCTGTCTTTACCTACAGTCAAATTTCTTAACCTGTAATCAAACACCAACGTCGTACTGTAGGTGTCTGGTTTTACTGTCCGATTGCTGAAAGTTTCATTTCATTTCATTTCACCCTCTTGTATTTGGAACAGGGTCGGAGCTCCAGCCCAGTAAAGCCTCAGATACCCCCGCAGCCCCATAACACAGACCATTACAGTGGCCTGGACACTTTCA
>JAPZEA010000001.1:14540564-14554753 GCA_029783685.1 Heniochus monoceros | reverse complement strand
AATAAGTTATGATAAATTATAGTATAATGTCATTTGTTTTGCCATTTTTTGTGAACCCACTGTATAAATGAACTTGGGTTTAGCACACAATAACAGTTGATAAAGGATAACAAAGGTATGCTCTTCTTTTATCTGCTATGCATTACTTAAAAAAAAAAAAACAACAGAAAAGAAGTGGCTGTAAATAAAGCTAGCATATTGCCTTGTTTCTTTCGTTTGTAAATGAACTTTTTGTATGTCTTTCTTTTTTGTATAAAACTTAGAGAAAACATGTTTTAAAAAGTGGAAGAAAGTGAACGTGGTTATCTTTGTATTCTGGATATACCCTCGAGCCTTGGAACTTGTAACCTGACAATAATACATCACACCTTTTATACCAATATGTTCACACCATGTTACAGTCACAAAAAGGTCTTTTTGCGGCTCTTTAAGGATCAGGAATGTGCTTGGGCTAAAATACATTTAAAACATGTTCTTTTCAAAGGGTGTGCTCTCAAGGTGTCCCCCTCACTGATTTGTGATACTGGATGCTGTATTGTGTGCCCTTAAATGTATTTTTGTACTAATAGACAATATATTATGTATGGCACACCAGTACCATTTTATTTTTAGATATAACACGGCTTTAATTGGATATTAGCTCTTCACGTGTGGCTGACTTTTTTTCTCTTCTGCAACACAATTTTAAGTATACCACTGTATTAATAAATAAAATCATTTTTAAAGTAAAGAGTGGGAGTCTGTGTTGAAGTTTTTCTAAAATAAGGAGCTGTGATTGCTGCTTCATATCCTTTTCATCTGCTGATCACAACTTGGGGTTTCCTCCCTATTATCAGGTGTTAAAGTTAACCTTATCAATTAATTTGACATATTCCTTACGAAATTGATCAACTGTTTCATCAATAAAATATTAGAACATGGTGAAAACTGCTTTTCAAGATTGCTTGTTTTATCTGACCAACAGTTTACCATCATACCAGAAGAAAAACAGCAAACCTTTGAGGAGCTTTAGCCTATGATTCATTTTGGCATTTCTGTTAGAAAAAATAATTCTAAAAATCATTGTAGATTAATTTTATCGTTGAACGTATCGATCATTTGGCTCTTAAAACTCCAGTCTTATGTTTCTCTGTATATCATGGCTGAGGTTTCACAGCTAGGTGGCGCAGGTGAGCTCTGAATTAGTGCTGAACAAGGTCAGAACTAGAAAAGTCCTTCAGCTGGGATTTTAATGTCTCAGGATACTGCTCTCAGCAGATAAATCATCATAATGCTTCAATATTTCTGTTTTATTATTTTAAATCGCTACATATACTGACGACCTGCACGTGCTATAAAGCATTTTGATGAAGAAAGAAGCAAAATATGTTCGAGAAGCAAAGAAGTGCAATTTTAGACATTTTAATTCCTCTATTTTTCACCAGGACCTTAAAGTGCTGCTGTTACAGAAGCAGACTATAATATTACTTTAAAATACATGTTTTCATTACATTGCGCACAGTCACTGCCAGTTTGGAAAAAATATATATAGTTACTTGGAGGTGGAACATTTTCATAATTCAAAGAGGCTTGCTGTGTGTCGGCTACCAGGGACCCCATCAGGTCCCAGTATGAGTTTGGGGTTCACAGATGACTAAAAACAAAGAGAATCTGTTCATTTATTCTCTTTGTCACTCTTTTTCTCTCACTCTCAAGACTGGATGCTTTCACCTCTTCTTTCACCTCATGTTCAAAACCTAATTATTTAATCATGAGCCGCCAGTCTAATCTCTTGGAGCTCTTTAGGCAGAATCGTCACCAGGTGTGTCGCAGTCGCTACCTGCCCCCAGCCTTCATAATGAAGGACAGATACGGAGCCAGTGTTCAATGACAATGCAGAGGATGATGTCCTGCTGCTGCGCCACTTTTAAGCCTTTTTAAAATAAAACATGAACCCACCTGAGCTTAAAACTAACATTTCCTTATTTCCTCATGAATCCTGATTGCATGATGGAAATGTGAGAAGACTGTAAGCACTTCATGCCACACAAAACCCAAAATGTGCGCTCTTTCCTCCAAAATTAAACCTCAAATCTTTTTTGACTGACATGCTCCTGAAGGTGCCACGTTTCCCTCCAGCAGTGAGCTACTACATCAGCAGCAGCGGTAACAAATCCCGCGCAGGTTTCTTGGATGTTGCCTGATAGTAAAGATCCCACCTCACCTCCTTCACCGTCGTAGTAAAACAGAGTCCGCGCAGCTCGCCGCCATGTAGACGCGCACGGTGGCACATCTCCAATACGCAGTGTGCATCTCCTGTCCTGGCTGTTAGATTTGCTGTCGTGTGTGAAAACCACGGCTGCTGCCTCGCACGGAGGAAACGCTGCTCGCTCAGACCTGCGGATACTCAGGCACCGAAAACCCTGAAATATCAGCGCAATTCATCTGTAGACGTTTAATCTTCAAGGAGAGCAGGTTTAAAAAAAAACAAAAAAACAAAAAAACAAAAAAAACACGCATCTTATCCCGGCTTCATCTTTCGCTTTTGAGTAGTTGGAGAGCCTGCAGGGGCGAGTATGACAGCATGACAATGGTGCAAAGCTGGCTGACAGCAGGATGATGCGTTTTTCTTCTTTTTGCCTGTTTTTGCGTTTGGACTTTTGAGGAATGGGCTCTTTGCGGTCGCACAGAACTCCAGCGGTTTATTTGATGTATTTCGACTTGAACATCTCCCCACTTTCTGTGTGTGTTATGGTAAACATCTGGTGCCTCGTTCAGTCCGCTCTTTTCTCACCTTTCTCCTCCCATCCGCCGCAGCGCAGCGCTAATTGGAGCGACTCCGAAGCGTCTTAATTGATGGAAATCATCCACATCGGACACTGACCTCCACTCGCGCCGTTTACCGTCGCACTGCAGGCTGAAACACAGCGACTCTGCTGTCTGTGGATGTTCTTGCGTTTTACTGGTACTGCTGTGTTCATCGTACCCTTCAGTGACAATGCCGGTGAACGCGCTGCCCCGCGGCGGCGGCAGCAGCGGCATCGGCGGCCCGGGGTCCCTGAGCCCGGCGTCGCTGTCCCGCAGCCTGTCCCGACTGAGGGAGTATCGCACCCGGACGAGGATCATGCTGGCTCTGGGAGTCTCTCAGATGGTCCTGGGGAGTCTCATCCTGGCCGTCAGCTTCGCGGCTCTGGCTCTCACCACATCACCCAGAGTCCGGCACTCCTGTCCCTTCTGGGCAGGTTTCTCTGTGAGTACAACAGTTACACAACGCTGCTGGTGCTGTGTCTGCTGGCATGAACCATTGGTGCAAGTTTCCATCTCCTAAAGCAAAGAAAAATGATGTAGAAGCCTAAAAGAATGATCACTGTTGAGACAGCAGGGCGATGATGGGAATATTATTCATTTTTGTTTAATTTGGCATCTAGAAAGTGGGAATATTTGTCACCTGTTACAACATTGGTCAGATGGATTGTTGACTAGAGCATAGGAGACCCAAAAATGTCCTAAAAATGTTGGTAGTTGACTGTAGACTCAGTATTGAAGGAATATTCCAACTTATTTTAGTGATTTTGGGGTTTCTAAGAGGTCCAGTTTTTGTCTCAGGTAGAGAGCTACACTAATTGGTGTGCCGCTGCCATGACAGGGATAAATTAGGGTTTTTTTCTGGGTTTTTCTTCAAGACAGAGCCAGTCTCAGGCAATTAGTTGTGAGGATGTGGAGCCTCTGTGGTAATCAGTGAAGCCACACACACACACACACACACACACACACACACACACACACACACACACACTCTCAGAGTGAAGGAGGAGGATATTTCAGAGAATACTCTGCAGTGCTGTTTCCACTGTGCAGAGTGGGATGTGTATGGGAGAATAATCGTAAAGATGTCGTGGTTTTCATGTGAAATTTTCATGGTGGTTTGTGTAAATATTTATGAACGCACACTTCCCTGATTTCCTGCCAGAGACCCCGAGTCCATTAATTATAGAGGCAGTGGGGCAGAGTGCAGGGGTGATGGGAGGTCTGTGGCACAGGGGCCATCTGTGTGTGTGAGAGAGAGAGGGAGAGAAAAAATGAGGGGCGAGAGAGAGGACATGTGTTCGGGCCTGTGTGTGTGTGTGTGTGTGTGTGTGTGGGAGTGTGTAGTTACAGGGACCAGTAAGTCACCGCGGGGGTCAGAGAGCAAAGGTCAATGCACATTCTCGATCGGTGCCTCGAGCCGATTTGACAAACTCGGGCCTGTCAGCCTGTTGTTGAGCTGCGTCGTACCTTCTGTGATCTCTGTGCACCAAAACCCGACGACACGCAGGCTCAGGGAAGCACCAACTGTGCACATTTTTGTTAGTTATGTCATTTATTGCCCACATGGAAAACAACAGAAATACAGCTGCAGGGGTGAAACGTGTCAGACAAGAACGGCACCTCTTATGTATGAAGTTATATTGCAAAGAATGAGCAAAACCACCAAATACAGGTGTTCCCTTCCTGACACACAGTCAAAGGTTTTTCTTCAGGAGGACCAAGAACCAGCTTGATTCAGTAGCTAATGATAACATACCTGAATGTAACTGTGAACACAGATCTTTGACTTTGGGTTAAACTCTGCTTCATGTAAGACTCTAAGCTGTTGTTGTTTTTCATGAGACATCCACACAGAATATCTCATTAGTGATATCTACACTGTATATATAAAGTAAGGCAACAGCAGGTTTGGGTTTATGGGACATCAGTCCTGAAAGCCACCGTGGTGCCAAAAACCCAGGTAATGTGGTTCAGAACAGCTCCCATCTGGAGGCTCACACAAGCAATCAGTCAGTGGATGTCCCTCTTTGTAAAGCCGAGAGCTCTAAACTGCAGCAAACACTGTGAGATACATTTAAAACGAAGACAGAATCGGCTTTTAAGGCTTTTATTTGAAACTCGTGGGCTGGAAGAAGATATTTTTCTGCGCTCTGACACCTTGACTCAGGCTTTACATTTGGTCTTGAATGTCAGCTCATGATAACAGCGGAAAGTGCAGCGTCTGCTTCCATTGGAAAATGTTTAGGAGCTCGGCTTTGTGTAAATACCACAAATCAACAAGCGACTCAAGTAGGTGCGATAGGATGCTTTTCTGCCTGTGATTTAGTCTAATAAGATGTGTATTTGCACACAAAAGCTCGCCTGGTACAGCTTTCATTCTCTGTAGAGCTAATCTATTACTAATTTCAGACAAGTGTTGTTTCTCTCTGGCTCGATGTGTGAGTGTGTGAGCGGTTAACAGTCCTCATGGTAGTGAAAGGAGGCCGTTATGCTGAATATCTACTGCCAGTGCTTTGGTGCAGTGTGTCCATGTTCAGGCTGGGATCTTATTCGGGTTAAACTGTTCATATGAACGTCTGATACCCTGCAGACAACCGACGACTCTCATCTCCTCGACTTCTTCCTGCATGTAAATGCAGCTCGCACTGAGCCCTGAGGCCTCGACGTTGAGCTTCCTGCCATGTTGGTGAACTCGGCTAATGAGGAGAGTGGCAACAAATCCTCAACCTGTCTGCACTTGTGTGTGTGTGTGTGTGTGTGTGTGTGTGTGTGTGTGTGGTTGTATGTGTGTGTGCTCTGGAGGTGTCTGTGTGTGTGGCCACTGTGGGACGTCATTAAGGATCTCTGTGTGATGACTGGTGTTGTGGGATTTCATCACGGTCACAGCGAGAGAAGGCGTAATCTCTACTTCCTACACAGAGCAATCACTGATGAACCCAGCCTGGCTGTCCCTCCTCTTCCTCCCACACACACACAGATGCTCAGAAACACACAAATATATCCCACCTCACTGTTGTGCATATGGATCTGTCTCCCCATTTTGTGTTTTCCTGAGTCGTGTGTGGGCCGGCAGAGATTAATCCCACAAATATCTCGCTCTTTCTCGCGCCTAACCCACGCCTTGTAATCATCCCACACCCCTGCTGTAGCTCTGGAGCTGAGCAGAGAGGCAGCCAGCCGCAGTCACTTCTTGGAGATGTGATTTTGGTGACAAAAGCTGACGCAGAGCCATAACTGCAGACTGCACGAGTCCTACGGGCATGCGGTGGCCTCCGCTCAGGCCAGATTACCAGCAGGGCTACCTGATGGCGGTGAATCACGCCGCCATGCCAGGTTTTTGCACAATAACTGAGGCGACACGGCCGAGTGATCCGAAGGGCCGCTGCAGCTGTCAGCAGCTGACATGCGGAACAAATTACGGTTCACCTCGCATCTCCGTGAATTAAACCCTGAACTGATCCAAGTGTTCAAACACACAAACGCTGATCCACAAGCCGTCTCTTTTTTCCCTTTCCTGTCACACAGAATAAAGACACTGTAGACAAAATATGTGAAAATGTAAATCCCTCAGAAGGAGATATCGCAAGCATCAAAAACAAATTCAGATCAGATTTTGATGCTTTCTGTCTCTGTATCACCCTGACATTTCCTCTCCTCTCCTCCCTGGTGCTCCAGAAAAGGATTTACTTGTCTTTGTTATCTCTGCATGCTGGCAACAGCCCTGGCAGAGGCATTATGTCTTTGGGTCGTCCATCCGTCCATACGTGTCATTCTCCTGAACACGATATCTCACAAACGCCTTTCAGGGAATTTCTTTAATTTTGGCACAAACGTCCACTTGGACTCAAGGATGAACTGATTAGATTTTGGTGGTCAAAGGTCGCTGATGTGTGTGGCCATGACTCAAGAATTCAGTTATGACAAAACTTCACTCAAATGTGTCACAGGATGAAATGATGAAGTGATGACATTTTATATCCAAAAGGTCAAAGGTCAACTTCACTGCGACATCATGCTTGTTTCCTGGCCATTATTCAACAGCATAACTCAGGAACTGGAGGGGGGAGATTGGTCGGATACTGAATTGGTGACACTAATCTTGGGGGTCCACCTTGAAACTGTGCTGATTGTCGAGATCTTCTGTGCTGCCGGGTTGAAGATGTGTGTGAAGTTTCCACGTTTCAGCTTCTTTGCTGCAATGTCCGTATTTGAAGCATTGTAGTCCACCACAAGCTCATTGGTTCTGCTGATACTGAGCTTCAGGTAATTGTTGTTGCACCATGTGATGAAGCTCTCTATCAGTCCTCTGTAATTAAAGTCCTTCAAAGTCTTCACTACATACAAGTCTGGACAGACATGTATATAAACTACAACTCGACTGGCTGTTTCCTCCCTCGCTCTGCTGGTTGTGCGTTAGAAGATGAATGAGGATTTTGTGTACAGCCTCTCTAAAAGTAACACTCCAACATCCCAAATGTACAGACCGCGCGATGACAAAGACGGCTTAAGACGGTATTCTTGGTGTTTGTTTGGAGGCAGCATCTCCGGCACCAACCGTCAGCAAATTCTGCACTAATCTGCCCGGGTGTGTGTTTGTGTGTGTGTGTGTTTGAATAGAGGGCTCCAAGGTGTTTTGTAGGGGGGTTGTTGCGAGTTTTAACTATGCCAGCTCCTCTGTCGGTCTGTCAGCAGGTCCCGTGAATCACAGTGAAATTTTCTTTAAAAAAATCATGTTTTGCCACAGGATGAATCCTACAGACTGCGGTGTTCCCCTGACTGTTTGTTTAGCGCCACAAGCAGGTCAAAGTTTTCATTTATTCTGTCAAATATCTCAAACTGTCTCAAACATGCTGAACTGTGTTTAGTTTTGGTTTATGACAAAATACCTGCAAAAGTAGTGACATTCCCATCAGCCTCAGTGTATCTAGTGCTAATTAGCAAATAGTAGCAAGCTAACTGAACATGATGTTACAGTCAGCATCAGCTAAACAGCCAGTTAGCATGCTGACATTAGCATTTAGCCTCCCAGAGCTTTTTCTTTTTCCTTTGTTTTTTTGCATTTCTGTCTTGAAGTTGTCTCCCTGTGTGTTTTGTGCTCCTTTGAGACTGTAAAGGAAAATAGAAAAGATGATGCAAACACAGATCAACAGTTTGTCTGTAGAGCAAAGTGCTGCTAAACCTCTTACAGGAACTTATTTTAGTGGAAAGTGTAAATTTTGGGCATGTCTAATCCGGCTGTTGCAGGACAGTCTTGTGCTCTTCCTCGAGTGCTCTTGGTGAGGAGTAGAGAGCAGCAGATGAAGACAAAGAGGTGAAAATGTTTGATTTAATTGTTCAGTTGCTTGGTTCTGCTGTTTCTGCTCCTCTGCAGCGAGGGATTGTGCATCATCATTAATTAACTGGCTTATTAGACTTAGGTAGTATCCAGGCAACAGGTCTAAAGACACAAACACACACAGACACACACACACACGTATAGGTAGACTTCAAAGTGTAGTCTGGTTGAACACCGTCCTCGTATTGATGAACAGACTTCACGTGTTGAATATGAATGAAGTAAATACGGATCAGATGGTTGTCAGGAATACTGACGCACCGTTCATACAAAAGGTTTCTGCTCCTGTCAGTCATGACTCGTAACATCAAAGTGAATTGAGAAGAGAAGTTACATTCAATCAGCAACCCTTCTCTGCATTCACACTGGAGATCAATACTTCCACCACAGTGTCGAGCGAGTGTGAAGCTTTTTATTTGGCTTTTGTTTGTATGATTTTACAAAAAGATCAATGTGAGTCATAGTTTCAGGTCCAGCCAAAGTCCTAATCATGTCACGTAGTGCATGAATAACCAACAGTTTTGTATTGTTGAGCTTAGAAACACATTGATTTTTTTAAATGAAGTGATTATGTGTTGTTTTGCCGTCACTTGTGGAGCTTTGTCTTTCTTTGGAGTTCATTTCTGCTCAGTGATCGGCAAAGTTTTACTGTCTGCTTGTGAGGCTCATTGAGTCAGTGGGTTTTGATGCAGAGGTGGTTAACAACAACATTGTTTAATGTGAGCGAGGAAAATCAGTTAGTTACAGGTGCTGCAGTTTTTCAGCAAAACAGATGCTGCTGCAATTAAAAAAGTTGTTGTGCAGCAGGTGTGTAAAAATCTGACTACATTTATAATTCTTGTTTATATCAAAATCCACGATGGGATCAAATTCAAACCTGTATGAAATCGGGTGCAGGGAACCATTAAGAGATTAGTTCACCCAAAATTGTCACATTAATTAGAAGTGAATGGAAGGTTGTTTGTGGCTCTCGTTGCATTGAAGCCTTTCAATGCTGCGTTGCAGCGGTGGCCTGCTTATAAGGACTCTTACAGCAGTTTTCAGGTCACTATTTCTTTAGTGTAATTTCAGATATTTTAAAACCTGCACAGATAAACCACCTGCATGGCTGGAATCCTCCTCTTACATGCCGCATACTGAAGAAGGAAGCTTGTCTTTGTGATGTTATTTTTAAGTCATTACGTAACAGCATCACAAGCTTGTCCAGCAGCCGTCACATCTTATGATTTGAAGGCTGTCCAGTTGCAAACAGAGTGACAAAAGGCATTATTCTGTGACTGGACACGTAACTCTCTGCTCGGCAACTTGTTGTTTTGATGCATCCATTTCTTCCCCGCCGTCAATAGAGGATGTGGCTCCTCGGCCGCTTCACTCATCTTGTCAGTTTAGATTAAATGGAGAGTGCGGCCAGCTCTCCGACCAGACCACTGCCAGCTGGACTCATGGCTGCTCTTAAATCTCATATCGATTAACTAATTACGGGCTCCGTCAATCATCAGACTGGTGTTTCCCTTCAGTTTTACCTGACCTGTTGGTGGTTTTCTGCCTTCTCTGCAGTGACCTCACTTTCTTTGTTTGAAGCGGTCACATGGTGCGATGATATCATGAGGTTTCAGTCTGTCCCGAGGTGTCGCTGAAGCAGCTGTAATTCACTTTCCTGCCACACCTTTCCATAATAAGTAAGTAGGCACTCAGCCTGCTGCTGCTCATTACTCTGAGGACCCTCCAGTGCATCCTGCCCCCACTCCAGTGCTACCAGTGAGCACCATAATGGTGGAGAGAACAGTTTGTCCTTGCTACCACTTCATACACACACACACACACACACACACACACACACACACACATATACAGTACAGAGTGTTCGAGACAGGCTCTAATATTTCAAGTTGTCAACTTCACTTAATTCCCTGTCTCAGTGCGCTTTGCTGTTAGACGCTGGAGACACATCCAGACTTTCTGCTTCGTCTTTTTCCTCCATCCACTTCTACTTTTGGTATTTTTGGGTGTTTTGTGATCCGTGTTCAACACCGGTAACAGGATGATCTGAGCTTCTTCGGTGTGCGCTGTCTTAAAAGATTAAGAAGTCCCTTTGTTGCGTGCTGTCCCCGTCGTCTTTGTCCCCTTTCTCTGCTACGTGTTATCTAATGAAGCGAAGACGCAGCCCGGCTGAGAAACTGGCATTGTGCTGCGCCTGGTGGACAACGCAGCCAACGGTGAAATCCAAAAGAAAAAGATGAACGTTGGGGTTGTATTTCTGACCAAGTGTCCACCACTGTCTCGTGTCCTGTTCTTTGAAGAGAATTTTCCTTCAAGTCAGACAAACAAACAAAACAATAACACATTCAATTACACATGCAACATTAGCGCTTCACTCACGCCGTGACTTCAGCGATGTGTCAAAAACTGCAGCTCTCTTTGAAAAGCTGAACTCGGCTTAACTTTTGTGTTGTCATCTTGCAGAGAAATGTGCTGGGTTAGCCTGTATTATAAAGTACTGTATGTATTAGTCAAGCTGGCATTTTTCTGAAAAGCACTGAGAAACAGTGACTAAATCTTTTACTGTGCACTTGTTTCACAGTAATAAGTTCAGCTTTCTTTTTTTTTTGAGTGGGCAAAGTGATGTGTAAGGACCTCTCATTTGACCTGGGGAAGTAGATATCAGTATTTCTTGCAGAAACTTGAGGGAAAAAAAATGAAATCATAGTGGAAAAGCACATTTCTCTAGAGTTTTGACCCTTTGTGCTTTTAGAGTGCTGTAAAACTTACCTGTAAGTTTGTCTCTCACTCTGTTGATAATCTGAATAGCTTTTTTGTTGAGTGCCTCAGGTTGTACCAAACCGTCTCCAACTAAAAACAAAAACACAAACAGTCTGGCATCAAATACTAACAACTTAAGAAAAAGCAAATTAAAGTTACGTCTGTCTCTCTCTCTTTGCAGCTGGAGGAATGTGGACTTGCCGTGCAATAGCACAGCAGCTACACAAATTATTTAGAGAAACAGCAAGAGAGCTGGGTATTGTTGTGGTAAAACGAGCAGAGAAACACCAAAGGCTTCTGCAACAACCAAATGAGCCGGTAACTCACTGAAGGAGTGAATGGATTCAGGCACTGTGGTCCCTGGTTTCTTGTGTGTGGACTCTCCAAGGTCTATTCCCTCAAGGGCCTCTGCAAGGACGCCACACAGTCACGGGTTTAAACATGTTCTTACATTAAGCTGAAAACAGGAGGCAGCTACGGCCACACTTTGCACTGCAGACTCACCCACTGATTGTCCGGCGGTGTACGAGTCCGTCCTGGTGCGGGAACGCTTGTTGCCTTTGGTGTTTGCTGTGAGTAAAACAGGTGAGATGTGGGAGAGCAAGGATTTTTTTCCTTAACATGTTTACTCCTCTTATTTTTTTAAAGAACTCCATATTCTATTTTTCATCCATCACACAGGAAGCAGAATTGTTTCAAAAGCAGAAAAATGAAGCTCTTTTAACCTTTGCAAACAGTTAAGGCTCTGATATCCTGATTACTGATTTTACAAAAAAGAGGAGATCTGTTTAAACTGTGTAAATTATAATTAAGGACCAGGAGTCAGAGGACCTTGTTTATAATTAAATAAGGTCATCTTGTGATGCTGAGGATTCAGAAAATGGCTACAGTAAAACAAACTGTAGAAAACACTGGAGAGAAAACACTGATGACCTTCTAAACAATGTGTTAAAAACAGACCGTTTGTACTATAGATTTGACTTCTGTAGCATTTTGAACCCACTTTTCTAACTGTGTCTCTAAAGGATCAGAATAAACACCTACAAATCCCTGCATTATTATTATTTCTTCCCATATAAGCTGAAAATAATGACCCTCATTGTCAGTAACACTGACGTATTCTACTGCTGCACATGAAGCGTCTTGCTTCAGGCTACCTTGATAGTATGAGAGTGTGCCAGAGATTTTCATTCACTTTGTTGACTTGAATTTACCCAAAGACCTTTTGATGTCTAAACCACTTCTTGATGCCTCTGGTCAATTTCTCTCCCAAATACGAGCCAAATCGATTTCCATTTTACTACTGGGACAACACTTTAGTTTTTTAGCCCGGTCGGATTAAATTTAACGCTCAGCTCTCTCATCAACTGCAGAAAAGGAGTTTCTACTGTACAGTAAGTGGAATACTTTGCGCTGACCTTCACAATGTGTTTTTCTGAGCTCCACATCCAGCTCATTGTTATTGTGTGTCTGTGATAATGTCGCGGTTATTTCAGGCTGCAACATATCATTTGTCTGCTGCCTGTGCTCGTATACTGAAACTCAGCGAGACCGTGCTGAAAGTACTGAATGTGACCAGCGGATGATCTCTTACTGTCCATGAGCCTCCAGTTGAGCAGTGGGTCGTAGACGAAGGCCTCCAGCACGGCCATGACGCTGTCCCGGTGCTCCCTCAGCACCTCCATCACTGTGTGGCAGGTGATCCGGTAGTTCCCGTCCAAACCCGTCACCTGGCACAACACCAGACACGGACTTAACTGATGGAACAAACCTTTTACAACACCGGAGGGCTAAGTTTCTGTAACTGTTAATTAAAAGAGAGGTCCATGTATTTCGTAGTTAGTGTATCCCTTTTGTTTATATTTAGATCACTGAATTGTGCATTAAAAAGATTTTTAAATACATTTTTTAAGGTTTAAACTTTTCCAGTTATTTAACAGATGACACAAGTTAAACCTCCCACAATGCTGAGCGTTTTGTCATTAATGCTTTCATTTGTAATTCCTTCTCTTCTTGGCTCATTTAATACAAGGCACAGTGACTCATCACGTCTGATAAAGCACCGCACACATGGAGAGATTAATTATTATTTTGACTAAAACTCAGGAGACGCAGGCAGAAGAAGAAGCTCAGACAGGATTCAGTTGAAGTCCAGCAGAATATTTGTAGCTTTCATGTGGGGGACTTTCACACTTGGATAACTCTAGAAAAATTTGTTCAAAAGATTGTTGCATTTTTGACTTTTCGAGCTGAAGCAAACATCTCTCCAGCTGCTTTAAGATGGTCCACACACACTTTTTAAGTGTTTATCAGCGCATAAGACAGCACAGCTGCATACCTCCATGGCATTGGTCAGCATCCTCGTCAGTCTTAACGGGATCTTTTCAGGGAACTTCTCTCTGGTCATGGCGACCTGGTTGAAGGTTGTAATTGCAGTCGGACTCAGATAAATAAAATCATAATAATCTGTGCATAATGTATTGAAAGAAAATCTCCTCTCACCTCAAAGCAGTCTCCAAAGTCAATGTGGAGGATCTTGCCGCTTAACCGGTCTAACATCAAGTTTGACGGATGCCTGGAGAACAGAAACATTGCCTCCTGATTGACGATAACTGTCATTATTATCATTCTAACAACCTGCTCGAAACAATGCAACTCACCTGTCACCCAGTCCCAGGATGTAGCCCACCATGGACATCACGGCCAGGGAGCGGGTGTAGTTGGTCCTCCTGTCGAACCACACCTGGAGGACAAATAACATCCGCATCTTCAGGTTCACAACATGAGAGCAGAACAGTGCGGAAAACGGCACAGAGATCTCTGGCAGGCTGGTTCAAACATCTTTGCAGACAGTTGAACATGCAGAACATCAGGCACACAAGGTACTAATGTTCGTACAAATGGATTCAATTTGAAGGTCTGTTTGTTATGTCCTGCAAAGTTTGAAAGTAGGACACACAACCAAAAAAAATGATTCTTCAGGGAACACAAAAGCTTTATTTACAGTTTCACAATAACTATATTTACTTCAATAATTAGAAAAGTGAGACACAATGTTTCCTTTGCAAATGAAATCAAATGAAAACCTTTTCAACATGACTGCCAATCCAGGTTCTTAGAAAAACAGGAATGTTGTCTTTTCTCTAACTGACCCCAGAACCAGTGAAATGTGAGAATGGATGCTGAAGCACTCAGTCATCCTGCCCAGCGCTGACAGGGGAAAGAAGCATCTCACCTCAGAGCTGGGGCTCTTGAGCCACAGGAGCTTGGCCAGGTCATCTCCGGCCGTGTTGTTGACGGCGTGCTC
>JAPZEA010000001.1:14388845-14399882 GCA_029783685.1 Heniochus monoceros | reverse complement strand
TCAGGCAGCCTGTAGGAACTCCAACTTAGCTAACGTTAGGTTGTTAGCGGCATTCGGTTTTCAACTGTCGTAACATACCGTTATCACAGTGGACGTTTGTGTGCCAGTCGACGGCGATGAATAAACATAATTTATGGACGTTAATGTTGTTTGCTTGCTTGGAAGCTAATCGTTGACGATGTAATGTTAATTATCGGATAGCCGGGCTAGATGTGGATAACGTAGCTTGAAGCTAACATCTAACCGGGCCACTTAGCTAGCAAACTCACTAGCTTCCAAACAGGTTGCGTCTGCAAATGCGCTTTAATGTTAGGTAACCTCAGCGATAGCGTCGTTAACTTAAGTAGGTTGGAGTACTTGGCTTGTGTGTGGTTAATGTAGACGGTTACCCCATCATTGCCTAAAGTTGGTTCCATTGAATGATTATAATAGATTAGCATGAGTGTCCTGTCTTGAATTCCCTCAGCTTGGGTTACGTTTAACATGAGGCGGCGTTAGCTTGCTAACCAACTTTAGCCACAATCAGATGCAATCATCATCTGGACTGATGACTCAACTCAGCCAAGAACGAGGCCTAGAACTTTCCGACTTCACAACAGGCGTGTAGTAGGAAACTGGTGCTCAGTTGATACTGCTATACAGGTGGTTATTGACTGAATGTTGACATGGTTTCTGTCCAGAAACCTCAGATAATTTACCCAGGGAAAGTGCTAGTGGAGGCCTCTTCAATTGTTCCGTTTTCTGCCACATATGGTGCACAAACTAAAGAAACTGATGATTTCATGTTCTCTGTAGCACAAACTGTAGTCTTATTCAGCAAGCAGGGGAATATGTTTGTGGCATGGGTTCGTAATCCTAAATGGATTGTAATGAGGTATTGTTTTATTTACGGTGTGCGCAAATACAACAGCCTGCTTTCCAAAGCTTATTTGGTAATGTGTGAGTATTTGTGTAAAGTCGAGTTAGATATTCCATTTGGTTTTAGTATTGAATTTTGCAGATAAATGTGGGGAAAGACGGCTAGTATTAAATTAAGAAAGTGAAGGATAGGAGTCAAGTGATTAACAATGATAATATTGGAATGGAGTACACCACAGACTACTTGGCAGACCTTGACTTGCATGATTGAACCCGGTTTTTGGAACGTTTCCCAGCGCTTTGTGGTGCTTTCTTTAGGCAGTGTCAGGGCGTGCTGGTATGGTTGAAATCATTACATATGATCTTTAATATTTCCAAAGAGGAGTACATATCACAATACGGAAGAGGTGGAAAAAATCACATAAAATAATCAAACTGATTTTCTAAGCAATGAAACATGTTCCCCTGGTAAGTATTACATGAGACCAAATTCTTTAAATGTGTCAATCAGAAGCTTGAATAGCTAAATTCCTCAGATTTCTTCATTTGACAAAGAAGAGTTTTAGGACAATGACATCGTTTAGTTATAATCATATTTTTCACAGAAATTTGATCCATATATCTATATCTATATTGAATTATTGCCCATCCCTAGTATCAAGTCCTTATTTGTTTTAGTGGACTTGGACTCACCCTGCCTTGCATGCTTTTATATGACTATGGACTGTACCTGTTGTGTAGTTGCATAAGTTGAGGGCACAAACCTGAATGCCTCATCATTCAAATCAAGTGCTGGAATTATTAGCACAGTGTGTATTTTTTTTTGTGTGTAGGGACATTCTATATGTTTTTGTAAAATTATCACATGCATGTGATGTGTTTAAGTTATGTACTGTCTGTTTGTTATGTTTGTGTATGTATGTTTATGTTGTAACATTAGTTGCCATTTGTCTCAACTTGTGTTTTTGTTTTGCAGTTTGCCTTGTAGCCTGCATGATAAAATGGCAACTAACCCATCTTTTTTTATTCACAGGACAACTGGGATGATGAGGATGAAGATGAGGAGAAAAAAGCAGAGATGACAAAAACAGGTATGTTGTAGCGTAACAATACATATGTGAATACATTGTATTGTATGTTAATCAGTGGATAAGTTTTGTGCTTTTTCTGCAAATTCACATGATTTATTTTTCCATTATTTTAATTTTCAGAGCCAAAAGTTTCTGAAAAGAAAAAGTTAATGGAGAAGATCAAAGAGAAAGAAAACCGGCTAAAGAAAAAACAACAGGAGCAGAGGGAGAGAGAGTTGGAGGAGGTCAGTTTTTTTTTTTTTTTAAACCCTGTATGACTTTAACAGTTTCTACATAATACATATAACAGTTGTCCTCTCTGTCATCCCTAATAATATTTTAATTCTGACCCTGTGTCATCTGTTATTACAGCAACAAGCGCTCACTCCTGAAGATCAACTTGCAGAGAAGTTAAGAGTGAAGAAATTGCAGGAAGATGCAGACTTGGAGCTAGCAAAAGACGCTTTTGGTAAGTCAGGATCACCTTTCAGATACAAAAAGAAATCAAATGTGGAAACTCCCCATGTTCATATTTTTCATTTCACAATCTCAGTCTTCCACAATACACACCATTTCCTTTTTTTTAAATAAATGAAACTGTACAACTACTGCATTCCTTTTTAAGAGAATATGCAACTTATGTTCATGTTTAATGTTTAATTTGTTTTTGGATCGCAAAAGCCTGCTTGATTGCTCCCTTGGTTTCTTTTATTTTTCACACACATACCCTGTTGTTCATACTGTAGATACAATTTACTGCAACTCATGATTCATTCAGATTTTAATTTGCTCATATGCTTGTGTTTAGCTATGTCATGTATGTAGACTCTGGGTTGTGTGTTCAGGACCTTCAAAAAAAAACTATCCATAAAATAATCTATGCCTTTGTGAGATATTACTGGTGCATGTATGGAACTTCGATACTTTTATGGCACCGATCGAATTGCTTCGACACTATTGAGTATCAAAAAGTGCCTTGTCATTCGCTACAAATCCCAGGTTTTTGAACAGCCTCCTCGTTTGAAGTAATTGTACGTGATGTAATTTTCTTTTTCTTTTAATAGATTTCAGAAAATTGCTATCAGAAAAGTAGCATTCAGGAATCAGTATTGATGTTAAGGTATCGGTAACAGTATGGAATGACACCCAGCCCTAGATGTTACAGGCTATTTTTTTTCTTTCTTTTTTTTTCTTTTTTACCAACAATATCCTCTTTGTAACCAGATTAACATATAAGCATTTTTGAACCCCCACCACTATTTTCTTAGCTGGTTCCTCGTATGTGTGGTTTCACTTTTTGTAGTCACTAAAAGCAAAAGTGTCATTGTGTATTATTTCTAGGGTGTCTCAAATCACCTTTTAAACATGCTCGAACAAAGCATAGTTTTTTTTTGTTATTACTGTATACTTTGAGAAGTGCTCAGTTTTGCAGCAGTTTTTTAATTTATTTTTTTTAAAGAATTGTGACCGAGACACACATTGAGCGCCTGTGCTCTCTGGTGGACTAACTATGTAAGGGTGGTGCTGTTTCTAAATTACAACAAACTTAGTCTGGTATTTTTGTACAGCAAGTTCTTGTTACTGCTGTCATCTCTGCTCCCCCAACACTCAGCCCAGCTCTACACCCTTGATCATTGATATAAACACTAGCAACACAATATGGAAGTAAGGCTTTGCATCTGTGACTCTATATAGTCTTTGAAGAGACATCAAACTCCTTCTTTTCATATTTTTTCAGGTGTCAGCAGCACTTCAAACAGTGTCACTGGGATTGATGCCATGTGTCCATCTTCCAAAGAAGACTTCACAGAGTTTGAAAAATTGCTGAAAGAGAAGATATCCCAGTTTGAAAAATCTGTGCATTATTCAAGTTTCTTGGATTCATTGTTTCGGGAGCTCTGTATTTCATGTAAGTCCAGCATCCTTTACAATCATTTTCACTGAACAATATTGATTATTATACTAGTTCACTGTATCAGTACCATAAATTTTAATCTATTATTATTTGACCAATAACTATTTTTCTTCTCCCTCTCACAGTGGAAGTAGATGACCTGAAGAAAGTCAGTAATTCTCTGTCAGTCCTACTTAGTGAAAAACAGAAACAAGAAAAAGTGAGTGACTGCATGTTTTTTTGTTCAGATACATTCTGATCTGTTCTTTGTATTCAGAAGGGGGTGCTGTTTACTTAGCCCAGTCACCTGATGTGTGTTCATAGTAGAAATCAACCCACTTGCTGTAAATGTGTATTCATATATATGCACATCTTTTAAATTGACCTTTATTTGCTTTTTCAGCAAAACAAAGGAAAGAAGAAGAAGAAAGGGGTTGTACCTGGAGGTGGTTTGAAAGCACAACTGAGAGATGACCTTGACTATGCAGAGTTTGATGGCGGCTACACCCAAGACTATGAGGACTTCATGTGACACTGGCTCCATCGCAACTGCCCTTTCCTCCTCTCAACCCTCAGAAATGCAGCTGTACCTTCTCATGCTGTCCAGTGCCATCCTGGAAAATCTGAACTATGTGTTGCCCCCTTCATTTTGCTTCAGTGACCAGAGGGACTATACCAGGGAGCATCCAGTTTCACCAACTCTTTATGTTCATACATATGGAATTGCCTTTTCTGTCTCATTCAGCCTCGACTCACACATAATCATATAGAATCTGTTGAGTGACCCAGCTTCAATGGAGAATATATTGTAACTGCTGTTGTCTGAGTTTTGCGGGGCTCATTTTTTAATTAAGTGTTGCTCCTGTCAAAATGGCAGATACAGTATCGCAGTTATAAGTGTAGTGACATAGAAACACAAGGTTCTATGCAAATTCTCTAACCAGAATGTCATGTATATATTATAGGTCTCACTTACCTGTGGATGGTTCTCTTACAGGAAAGTATATAGTATCTATAACTTTGGTTGCCAAATTCAGAACAATTATTCAGTACATTGATCTTTATCTCTGGAGAAGTTGCATTGTGGGTGATTTGAGACTGACGCAACATGTAAGTAGTAGTTGTAATTTTACAGATAGCACATGACATTCACTGTAAGGTAAAAGGGATAGACAAGTAAAATAAATGTGACTTTAAAACCTCACAGCCATTCTCTTGATACATCTCTGGAATATCCTTGAAAATATGGAGCAAAGAGTGCTTATAGGTATTTTTTGTGCATGACAAAAATGTAATTTACTAATTTGATTTCTACTAATGCAGAAAAAGTATGGATCAGGCAAGTGGATTAACTTGCTATGACTGGTCTCCTAATCATTGCTTCTGCAGGCTTGTATCAAGTGTGATGAGGAGCGGGGGCTTATGGGCTTCACCCCACCATGTCTTCATATGGGCTACAATTAGTTGAAAGGGGCGTATTTCTCCTTTTCTTTTCTAGCAATTGACCAGTTTCAATGTTACATGGACAATTGGATACATACAATGTGGAAGATACAGCATCTGCAGTGTTTTATAAGCATCTAATTTAATAAACCACTGGTCAAAAGTATAATTTGTGTTTTGTTCTTGTTTACAACATCAATGAAAGAGACTCTAGTAACAGCACCCAGCTGACTGATTACTGATTTTAAGGCATGTGTAATAAATACTCTATTTACAGTTTCAAGTAAATATTTACCACAGTACAATTGAAAATGTTAAGACAGAGAAACAATGCAAATATTCCTGGGGAAGAAGTTGCAAGAAATAGGCCTAGCTTTGTTACATATTCAGTTAATTTGGAAAAATAGTCAATACAAAATGTTTGTATCAAAACATACGGTTAACTCTATCCACTCATCTTCATTGCAGATGTTGATTTGATCTCGAAGTAAAGCTGTGACCTTCAGTGTTTAACTTCTGGCCGTTGCGCGTCTTCCTGTAGGATTTCTGGTGCTCCGTCTACGACTGCTGCGGGGCGCATTGGCCCTCTGTCGGCGTCGATTCTGTCTGCCTTCGCCTCTCCCAACACTAGTTACTGTCTGACCTTGAGGACTCTGCTGGGCCTGGAAGACACTCTGGCGTGTCGCCTCACGACCTCCACAGGTGAAGGTCAGCGCTACTCCCTCATTGCTCTTCATGACACGAGATGTACCATCAGAAGTGCCATCAAAGCAGCGTCCGAGTGCAATTTCTTTGGCTGTGCGGGGATCCTGGTCTGTCACTGTATAAATTCCGTAGTTATGGCCCAGGGGGTCAAGAGGTGCTAGCATGGTGAACTCATTGGTGTCATTGTTGACAGCTAGGGGCAGGTGGTTGACCAGATACTCCTGAAGCATTGAGTTGACTTGATCTATCTTACAGCTTCCTTGTGGAATCACTTTCACCAGGGTCCGATCTACACGTTCCTGATCATACAGCATCCCGCTGCACTTGAACTCCAGGCACACAGCTGAAACAGTTGCCTGGTCCATGTCACGGATGCTGCGAGTGTCTCGTAGGCCATACAGCTGACCTACTGTCTTCGGGTGGGTGCCACCCATGTTGCGGGATCGCACGTTGATCTCATGTGGGCTGTTGATTTTAACTTTAATGTAGCAGGCCCGGTATTCCATGGGCTTGGGCCACCAGGTAAGGTAGTCCTCTGTCCAGCTCATTGGGTCATCTTCATTGAACGGCACTGTATTGTAATCGTAGCGGTCTCCTTATACTCTTGAGAAGCGGAAGTGTTATGCACTGAATGGGGCCTCCTCACATTCTTTCAAGTTCTCAAATGCATACACTGGTCCATTGCCTTCCTCAGCTGTGTTGACACTTGGTTTTGCCACATTGATGCTGAATGCAGTCTTCTTTATTCTGGAGTCCTCGTGGTCAGACCGCCTGTAGTTCAGCTTACCCAGGTAAGGCTGAGGCACTCCAATGAGGTTGGGATTGAGTTTGGGAGCAGATGGGACAGCCTCCAGCTCCTCTCCTCCAAGGTTGGCCATGACATAGGCAGAGTAGGCATCAGCTTTTTGTTCATCACAGAAGGCAGGAAGACAGGCACCGTTGGGACCGGTGACAACACTATCAAAACGGCCCCAGGCCCGAGGGTTAGAGGAGTACCCAGCTGTGGGCTCCATGTTTATAAGACTCACAACAACTCCCTCCACCTGCTCACTGGGCATGAAGCGTTCACTGCGGAAGGCCCTCACTTTCACATAACACCTGCGGTTCTCTGGGACATCCAGGTTAAAAAGACGTCTCTCTCTGATCTCCATGTTACCGATCAGAAAGGTTCTCTCCTCCCTTTTGCCTCTTCTTTTCTTCTCCATATGCAGACTTCCTTCTTCTTCCCACAGGCCAGTCTCAGGGTTCAGCGACCACAGCTTCATAGTACTGAGGTGCTCAGACATCTTCACCTGGGCAGAATCCAGGAATACCTTCACTTCACCTGCGTTCAAGGGCTCATTGTTTTCCTCACCCCTAAAGTCAACTGAGAACATCCCGTAGGTTCTCAGCGGGAGGGTATCTCCTTCATCGCCTACAAAGTTGAGATCACTTTGAGCTGCGGCAGCTGTGGAGACATCTCTGGGGTCAAGGAACGTTATGCTAGCGTTTACATTACCTGTAAAGACTTCCCCTTTCTCTGTATAGAAGGAGTTGGGAGGAATCTGGATTTGGACCATTGACTCCTGGCCCTCTAGCTCCCCAAGCTCCAGAGTGTTCATTTCAGCAGAGCTGATGGTCACAGCAGCTTTCTTTCTTAAAAGTTTGATCTCATGGTAAACAGACCCTCCTTTGGTGTTAAATGGCAGCACCTTTGTGGTATTGACAAATTTCTGCATGTTATCCACAAAAGTCAAGACTAGCCTCTCTGTGTCTGGAGGAACCTGGATGGAGAACGTGCCCTTGTAGCCTGTGCGGCTGATTCGGACTCCATTCATAAAGATATGACCAAACCTCATTGGCTCACCATTGTCTGCAGCAATGGCCCTACCATGCACAATGGCCTTGGTATCCACACATTTCTGGCAGCCGCACTCAGTCACCACCATGGTGGGCAGCTGGTAGCCCTGGCATGTTAGCTGCCTCTCCTCCATCTTTTGCACACCACAGCAGTAAGCCACTTTGTCTTTGCACCTGATGCCATTGTCCAACTGTCCAGCACATGTACTTGTTGGGCACTTGCCCACATCAGAGTAGAAGGAGTCTGTGCTGTTTTGGTAGCAGTCATGTGGAAGACGGATGAGGTGGGATTCAGGTTTGGGATTACATGAATGTTCATCTCTACCTGTGTAAAATGAAGAAATCAAAATGTTCATTTTGATGATCATACATACATATTTCTGAAGTAAAACACAATATGTACCCTAATGATATTACTATACTTAATGTGCACAAAGTGTGTTTATTCACATTCCTGTCTATTTGATATGTGTTTATCAATTTATTGAGAACACACCTAAGACTTTGAGTGTAGCTGGTTTGGTCTTAATAGCCCCAGATGGACCACTTGCTCTGCAGTGGTACTCCCCGGTCTGCTCAGGACGCAGATCTTTTAGGACCAAGGTGCTCTCAGACTGGTTCTCCAGGAGACTGTTATTATGATACCTGTTCACAGAAGGTAAGTTATTGAATGTACCATTTATTCAAACATTAGATGCATCTATGTGCTCAATAATTCCACTTTTACAAGTCCTACCATTGGTACTTCTCTGGTTGTGGTGTTCCTGCCACTTTGCAGCAGAAGGCAGCAGTTTGTCCCTCCCTCCTGGCCTTGCTCTCAGGGTTGCTCAACACATGAAGCTTCACTGACAAATCACAATTGGAGATGAAATACACATTACCTAATAGCTTCCTTACATAGGTAACAACTGGTCAGTAATATGCAGCTCAGAACTGACTAACTTTCTTTGGCTACAAAGCTAATGTGAACTGCAATCAAATATTTTGGTGTAAATCCGCAGACATCTGCTGTACCTGTTCTTTTCAGCTGGACACTGAGGACGGAAGTACGTTCACTACTGTGGGGCACAGTAACGGTGAGGGTGGCGTGACCCTGCAGGCTGACTGTCAGGGTGGCGTTGCCGTCAGGGCAGATACCGGGGATGCGGAAATGCCCGTTGTGGTCGGTGAGAGTGAGGAGTTTGCCAGAGCGAAGGATGGTAGCCCCTTCAGCAGTGAGACCCCCGGCACCGCGAACAGAACCCAGCAGGATGTGTTCTTCACACATGCACGTGTCACACTCCGCATTTACCCTCCCCATCACACACTGCATGGAGCAATCTGAAGAGAAGAATTAAACAAGGTTAGCCATTTTGTGAATACTGGGCCTTATATCTGATGAGCTAAGTTACAGCCTGATTTAATTAAGAGAATTGCAGAAGAACGATCTGTTCTAGCTCACCTATTTTTGGGCACTCTGGTCCATTGCATGCTTTCCCTTCCACTTTAGGCCCACTGCAAGGCATAGAGCGAGACTGGCACTTTCTAGAGCGCAACTGGACCCCCACCTGACCACAGAGGGCAGGGCATGAGCTCCAGTCTGACCATTGACCCCAGGTACCCTGAACACTCACACTGTTATCTGTTGGAAAAATAGTGCAAGTGACAGTTAAATAATCACCTGAAAAGATGAATTATCAAAGAGTTCCTCTCTTATTTGCAAGCATATCATCAGCAAAGGCAGTCTTTTGAGATACAAGACTCAGTGCATGGCTTTGCTTTTATAATGAGGCCAGCTTTTGGTAACTGAATGAAAGGTGTTACGAGACTAAACCTTTGGGACAGAGGAAGCGGACTGCATAGTTGGAGCAGTTGCGATCAGGACCCTGCTCCTCATTGAGGCACCAGAAGCCCACCGTGGGGTCTGCGTGGACCTTCTCGCCAGTTTCACGAGCTGGGAGCCACTCAGTGGTTCTGGCTTCGATTGCTCGGGGAGTCTCGCACACTCGGGCACGGTAGTAGAAGCGAATGGCTCCCAGCTGCTCATAGTCTCCAAGGCCTCCGGGGTGATCAACATTGAACCATGTGGTCCACTCATAGTTGTCTGGACACAAAGTACAGAAACAAACAAAGCCTCAATACAAAGAAAGAATTAAAAAAAAAAACTCAAACCACCACAGAAAAAGGGCTCAAACCACCACAGAAAAAGGGCTTATAAAGTTACAACTATAATAATAATTATCATGCAGTTCTGAACACATATTTTGTTTAAATTTTAGTGTAAAAGTTACCATCAGAGTGGTACACAGCAGGACTTTACTCTTTGTTGTCTCTTCTCCATGATCCTGAAAGAGACAGATTAAAACATGTGACAAATTTCTTGGTTGTATCCCGCAATTTTTGTAGCGTGCACTGTATTTAATACCTGATTATGTCATTACTGCAAAGTTAGTGAGTTGTATTTAACTCAAACATGAAACCAAGCCCTATCTAAGATAATGTTAATCTTGAATATAATCTTTCTGTATTTGTGAGTTTTGGTTGTGAAAAGCTCTAAGTAGTGAAGTGAGTTCCAGGGAGATGTTTATGGTGGAAAATATCATTTATTGCACTGATATGTAACTACATGTGCAGTTAGTTGTTTGTATCTTCAAACTGTAATTCAGTTGTAGCTGTCGAACACAGTCTGTTTTGAGCTTAAAGGCTGACCAGTGTTGACACCGACTGAGAAACATAAGTTCTGGTCATGGAGAATGGCAGAAGGGGTTAACATTGATTTAGAAAACATGACCGCCCACAAACAGTTTAGTTAGAGAATAAATCCATATAAAATGTTTTATGTTTGCAGGGAGGGTGCTGTGATTTTCAATACATATGTGTTAACAACAGGACTCTACCTTTGTGAGTGACCCACCTTGTGCTTTAACCGCTGCAACAGAGGCTGCGGTGATTCCCAGGATGAGAAGAAGTGGCCAGGCCGACATTCTTACACACTGCCGCGACGTCTGATCCTTGAACTTTCACCTCTTCTAATGTGCGTTTTACACCGGGAACTCCAGTGAAGACAGAGCCCAAGCAACAGAGCCTCACTGGTAGGTAAAATTAAGATAAAAAACAGTGCATAACAAAAAACAATGTTTTCAGTGTACAGTGATGCATAGAATTTTTATTCTATGCATCTGCAGGTGTATGAGCAAATACCTCATACACCTGCAGATATGAGTCAGTTCAACAGTTATATGCACTGAA
>JAPZEA010000001.1:14364254-14375307 GCA_029783685.1 Heniochus monoceros | reverse complement strand
TAAGTAGATAATATTATAATTCTTGAAATTCTAGTTTCAGGCATAAAGTTACTCAGAACCAGTAATAAAATCTCAGCAAGAAGTTATAAAATCCTCTTAACAACAAAAAAGCTTGAAACAAATGAAACAACAACATAAAAACTGCCTGGTAAGAAGATAAATCTTGTCAGACAAAAAACAAGCATATATTGCTTTGATTTAAAATATCTCATCTTACCTAGATTTCACTTCTGCAGTGTTGCTATTACACCAAATGTGTGCATGAAATGAATCTCCAACAAATGCACTATTTATTTCCTTCCTGTCTGAGTAACATTGTCTAAAAATAAGAAAATTAGCCTTTTTTAAAATAATAAAAGAAGTAAAATGTTTTTGATCTGTTTTCAGGAGATTTATCTCTCAGTAACAACAAATGGACTTGGGGCTGAGCGCTGCAGACAGGCTGGGGAAGTACTGACAGACAAACTAAAACATTGTTGGTTTTAGTGTTTTCGTGTGATGTGACAGTAAGAAAAACATCCTTTAAATATCTTTTTCTGTTCCCTTTATTTTTCACAGTTGTTATTAAATATCCTTGACATTAATGAAGACAGGCGGTCTAGCTGATCAAGGGCGCTGTATTTATTTTCATTATAGAGGATAAAATTCATATGGAATAACAATAGGAAGAATTACACGCTTTGATCCAGCTCATGACAATGAACATTTATGGGAAGATAATCATTTATTCATGCTCTCTGTCACAAGATAAAAGACAGGAAACTCAACAGCTGGAAGAAATGCACAAGATCATCAGTTTTCATGAGGTTCAAGTCGTTTAAAGTCTGTCTTGATTCAGCTTTAAAGGAGAAGAGGGGAAGATGTTTGCACAAGGAACTATTCCCCAATCAGATGACTCACTCATAGGCACAACGTTCTTTAAAAATCCCAGAAAGGAGAATAGAACAATTCTCCCCCAAAAGCTTTGAGAAAAATATTAAAAACCTGACTCACTCTGTGCAGCTTTACATCTGTCTGACTTACCTCCTCTCTTAACATCTCTTTGTTGATATACATACATATAAACACTGATTGATTATCAGTGAATTAAAATATCAGACCTTTTCTGCTTTCTGTGCTGCTCTGCAGGAAAGACGTCTCTTTGGCTGCATCCCATCGACTAAAACAGTCTTTTGCTGACTTTCTTAGATGTGCTGAAGAGGAGCAGAAAAAAAAAAACAATGATGGGAAAACCAAATCTGCTCCAGTGTGGCCACCACTGTGGTCCACACAAACACATCTCAACAGCTGTTGGATGGACTGCCATGACATTTTGTACAGACAGTCATGGTGCCAACACAATGAATCTTATTGTTCATCCAGTGCCACCAGCAGGTTTTCACTTCTCCAGTGAAATATCACAGCATCCAGGGGATGGATTGCTCTGCAGTTTGTAGACTTTTGTGATCAGCTGACTTTATCTCTCACACCACCACGAGGCTGACTTTTTTGGCTTTTAGTGAAATGTCTTAACAACTGTTGGATGGATTACTATTAAATCTCATATCCACAGCTCCCAGACAATGAATCCTGATAACTGTGGTGACCCCATTACTGTTTCCTCTACCTGAGCACCACCATCAGGTCACATTTTCAATTTGTCCAGTAATTTGGTTAATGACCATCTACCTGCAAAACTAATAACATCCCCATCAGACACAGCTGGACTGTTAAATGTTAGCATGCTAAAACGCTAAAGATGAGCGTGACAGAAAGAAGTCAATCACAGTAAACATTACAACTGCTTTATATCATCATGTTTACATGTCATTTTGAGCATGTTAGCGTGCTGGTGTTAGCATTTAGCTCAATGGCTGTGGACTCGTCTTGTCTGGGCATATAACGAATGAGTAGAAGCTTTCAAAGCTTATTTCTCATCCACTTTGTTCACCTACTTAATTATTTCTAGAATTACTGTTAACACGTAATTTGCATGGGAACCATCCAATATACTTCATCAAACTATGGTGTAAATGTAGCACTTTTGCGAACTTTCCCTGCTAAGGAGGCCAGTGGTGCTGTCCAACAGTTTATTTAAAAAAAATATGTTTTCTGGCGTGACATACAATGACTGTTCAACACGTATGGACTCCATGTCCAGCCACAGTATCACCTGACGCACCGGTGAGAGAAGAGAAAGTCACGGAGCTCCTCATCATCGTGGCACGAAGGAACAACAATTATACTGTACCTGATGTCAGCGTTGCATAATGAGGAAAACTGTTGCAGGCTGTAAAACAGTTCCAGCCAAGAACAACAGAGGAAGGAGTCAGCCTGAGCCAGAGCTGCATAAGGACAAAGTTATCCTGTTAACCTTCACTGAAATTTGATATCACTTCTTCAGAGGACTTTGGCTGTTCACATGAATCAAACTTTCACATCAACACTGTGTCGAAATGTTCTTGAAAGTGGAAACAGCAAAGTCAAAGGGTGAATGTGGAGCTGGGTGGAACGACATGTCCATCAGATCACACATCATACATTTACACATGTTTTTCATGTGATCACTTGTTGGGATTACAGCTAGAAACATGTTTGAAAAATTAATCAACAGACAAATAATGTTGCAATATTTACATCTATGAAACATGAGTTATGTTGAGATAAAAATCATATTTGTCAGGAGAAACCTTGTTGAGGCAGCACAACCAGCAGCAGATATATGACCGAACTGACATGAAAATCGATACACACAGTGACACAGTGAAATTTAAAGTGGCCGTGGTCCAATAATGTGTGACAAGAATCTTAATATCAGAGTCAATAAAGCAGATCTAACCTCAATTTCTATAAATGTCAGAGGTCAGTCAACTAAACACATTTCAAATTAATGATATTACATAAAAAAAGACTGGAACATATGATTTAATAATGAAGCATTATTGATCACAGGAAGTCATTCATTCATTACTGGATTGCATGATAAAAGTATCGTTCACAACCAAACCTCACTGTGAAATACAGAAGAATAAGCAGCCGCTGCCACACAAAACATCCCGGCCGCCTCAGTGGGATACAGATTGTGCAATCACCTCTTTTTTTTCTGAAATGTATGACATCACCGTCTAGCAGCTCCCTCACTTCCTTCCCTCATCACACTCGCTACTTATCGAAACAGTCACAGTGGAAAACTGATATCCCCCCACTGGACTGTGATTATTATTCACTCTCACAACACGAACTCCATCTGAGGTGCTTGAGTTTCCCAAAAGTAGCTTGAAATGTTTCAGACCTGGTGATGGTTAAGTCCAGCTTTCATCTGTGGAGCAACATGTTGATAAAACAGTTATGTCACACAATTTTCTGCTTGTAATTACTGCGTGAAACCTGCTTTGAATTAGGGTCTCCTGGAAAACTGTGGGCCATAATACTGGTAGGCTGATGTGCGTGAGCGTCCATGAAAGATGATCTAAGTGTTGCATACTGTAGCGCAGCGCTAATCTGCAGAGATAAAGTCTATTGTTACGTCCTCTTTTGATCAACATCTGTTTGCAATCTGAGCAGCAGTCTTGGCTACCGGACGGAGGCGGTGTGTGGCTTGAAAATTCAGCCAAACAAATGTTCTAACAAAAGTTGTGACGTGAATGCAGTTTTATCATTTTATATATGTCCTGTCTGTTGTTTTATGGAAGGAAAGCAGTGTGAGAAGTTTGCCATATGTTCTTCAAGCAGACAAAACCTTTAAAATCAGATTTGATGCTGTGTATTTTCACTGCATGTTCCTCGCAAACATTTGATACTATTAGTTGTAGTACTGTATTTTGGCGTGTAGGAGGAAGTTATAAAACTCTGACATGGTCTTCTTTTTCCTTCCTTTTTCCTTCTTTTTCAAAAATGATCCATCCTCCACGTCTAAGTCACAGAGCCAAAAGAAAAACCCAATGCCAACAACTGCATCATTTAGTCAGATGTTCATTCATTTAGCCATCAGTTATCCTCTGCATAACAATCTCTAGCAGTTCATTCATTATATAAACTCTGAAAATGTACTCAAATTTCAGTCAGTTTATTCTATTTGTAAATACTTTGATTTTGAAATTTGTCAACTTTATTGTGTTTTTCATTTTTAAAAGAACATGAAAACAGAGTCACTCATGTTTGGATAACTGTCAGTGTGTAACGAGGATGGATCGGTGTCCGCCGTGCAGTTATTGTGGAAATGAATTCATCCGTGTCTCTTTGCTTATTGTTTGAAGACTCCATAATTCATTCACAAGTTCAAGTTCAAAAGTTCTGTGCTGAGCCAAACACTAAAAGATTTCCTGTGCAGCCAGGAAACCTCGAGGCTGTGAAAGCCATCAGACTCTAATGCTCCGACACACACACACACACACACACACACACACACACACACACACTAATCTTCTTCTGTCCACATCAGCAACGTCAGGTAGTGCGTACTGACGACTGATACTTCAGATGTTCATTAACGATGAGAATCAGGTGTGGTTCCACTTTAAATCACTTTGTATTTGTGTGTTCAGCAGCTTCTTTGCCTCAGGAAGCCACATCATTGTGTTGAATTCTCTCTGATGCTGTATTTCTCAATTTTTCTGTCCTCGTGTCTGCAGCACAAGTTCTGTCAGTGAATTCGCAGGGGTTTTTTTTCATGCAACTAATGTAATTTTATGTTTTCAGTTTGAAGTCCAGTTTGAGGGCACTGCTGCCCTCTAGTGGTAGATATGAAGAATTGATTGTGCATTAGTCAACATGTTTCCACTGTCAGGTTTTAATTACTTATCAATTCCTTGTCTCCCATGTGGCAACAAGTGAATGAACAGAGAAACAGTTAATGTCATAAGTCTACATTTAACTTTGGTGAAACAGCTGTGAGGTTGCTTTATTTTGATTTAGTGTGCAGTGCATCAAAGGAGCCCATCACTTTATTAGCAGAATGTGGATCACAAGTACATTAAATTTGTACTGAAGTACAATACTTGAGTAAATGTACTTCGAGACTTTGCTACTTTTATCACTGGATACATTAAAGTAATTCTGATCACTGAATGAGTTCATTATCAACAGGACGTCTGGCGCTTGTCTTTAGAAATGTTTATAAAATATTTTCTGAGAAACTGTTTCTGATCCAGATGTTGGAATAAAAACACAGTTTAGTCAGTAAGTAGTCACCGCCGCCAACACCAGCACAAATCTGCTGAGCAGCTTCTTTACGTGTTGACTCCAACAACTGATATTTTGTGCTGCAGACAAAGTGAAGCCACTCCGTCAGTGTCTTTAAAAACTGTTAGGCCTAAATTTCCCCCAATAAAATATTTTAGTTTCTGCAACAGGATGTTTTGCAGGTGGGATTCCTGTCAAGATGATGTCCTTCATTTCACCAGTAGGTGTCACTGTTTGTCAGCAGATTTCCACCCACACCATCACAACAACACCTACTAAATGACAAATGGGAGTTCATATGAAAACCTTCATTCAAGCAGAAAATAAATAAATAAAAATAAGAAATCACTCCCAGCAGAGCTCAGATATGAAGCTGTGCTAGAAACAAAAGGTTGCACTTAGTGAATCCATGCAGCCGGCCAGCTGCTCAGTTCAGGAACCAGATTCACATTAAACCATGATGACTTTTTTAAAGGTTAGCACAGATGACTTTAAAGGTCAAAACTGGCATAACCTATTAGTGGAAATGTTTTCAGATGAAGAAATGCCGTTGCTTCTTTACACATTCAACAAAAGCTTTTACTCTGTCAGCTTATGGAATCAATCATTCGTCTCTAAAATGGCTGCGATGGTCAGTCTGTGCAGATAAGACACGACTGGGAACAGACGCTCCCAAATGCAAACACATGTAGTCTGTTTACCCCTGCGTGTGTGCCATCACGTGACAGCAAATATGATCATATATGTTCTTGTGCATGTGTTCTTCTCCAGGTGTGAGCTGGCCATCCAGCCCTGGGTAATGGATGTAATTAACTGGTCACTGTAGCATAGAGTCTTTATATACCATAAGTAATAGTCATGCTCGAGAAAATCGCCGGGTAATGGGCCATTCTCCTCACAGCAGGGACACTAAATGTCTCATCTCGCTTTTCTTAATTACCCAATTAAAGCTTATGAGGCAGATTTGTTTTTGCGTGTTGTCTTCTGAGTGAAGGTGTGAGGTCCTTTCAGCAGTCATGTCCCGCGATGTTTACAGCAGAGAGAAGGAGCAGCGCAATGTGCAAACCACATGCCAGCATGTATGTGCTAAAGCTTTTTCTACACCGGTGGTGATAAGAAGCTGTATGTCACAAAGTGTACATGGTGACACAATTACACGGGGTGAGAAGTGAGAATTTGTGTGCATGTGTCAGATTTGTAAAGCAACAGTTTGGCAATATTGAGAGGACATTTTCATTTTATCTGATTTTGATAGGGACATTTGCATGGATGAATGCCATATGCTGCAGCAGTTATAGCCTAAGTTAGTTTGCAATGCCTGTCCCTAGAGGGCCTTTGAAATGTGCTAATCTCAAATGGAAATTAGTTATAAAGCAGAAATTAAATTAACACCGGTGCTGAGCAGGAAATGTGCTGCCGGCTTTTAGAGCTTTCTGCCTGCAGTCACCGATAACAGTAAAGGTGCACAACTAAACAATGAACTGCAACTCAGTATAAAGGCGAGAGGAGCTGCAGTTGCTAATTCACAGTAGATCAATCACACAAACATCCTCTTTCACATGGGCACTGATGCATTATCATAATGAAAATATCAATTAGAGCTGCTTTAATGCTGAGTGTTAGAAAGGTGTTTTCAAAGCAGCTGCTATGGACTGTAAGTGCTGTGACAGTTGTGTGGAAATGACAGAAAAGATCAGCCATGTATGACGGCATCATAAACACCTGCGCCACAACCAACAAGTCGTCCACTTTAAATGACGGAATTCATCATTTGTCCAAAGCATCTAGAACCGTCTACAAATCACTGTTAAAAAATACAGCTCTTTCATGATGTACAAACATTTGGGTTAAGGTTTAGTTAAGTTTAGGCACAGAATCGACTTGGTGAGGTTTAGGGGAAAATGGGTTACAAAAGGGACACCATGGTTTAAAAAAACGAACATGTGGTTAAAGTTATGGAATGACTGTCACTTGAATGTAAATATATGACTTTTTGGGGCACTGACTGAAATTATTGATGCTGTCCATATGTGTGTGTGTGTGTGTGTGTGTGTGTGTGTATGTGTGTGTACTGAAGAGAAGTGGGCCAAGGACAGAACCCTGTGGAATCCCTGTTTTACTCTCAAAGAAAGATGATTTCTAATTGTTAGTATGTATAGTATGTAGTAAGTGCGAGATGTTAAAGGGATTAGCTGTTTAAAGTGGGGCTTTATGAGGTACTTATTAATAGTCAGTATGCACTTTGTAGTGGTCTTCACATGTCCAGTTTGAAGAAGCAGAGAATAAACAGCTGATATGCAGAGTAATACGGTGCCCAGCACAGTTGCACTACTGTACGTGAATACAGTAGTTCTACGGTTGAGAAAATGTAGTGCCACAGGAAATGGCTGTGTGACAGCAGGATAAAGTGCTGAAAATATTGTGAATATAGTGCACACTTAAACTGATAGGTGGGCCTTCTTTTAAGGTGGATAAAATACAGTTTGCTGTGCAGCGATTATGCCGACCGCCATCCACTGTAGGTAACACAATGACTATTGATAAGTACCGCATACAACTGTACTTCAAAAAACACGAACTGTCTGTGTTAAGCATGAAACTTCAGTACATCCAAGGGTATTTTATCCCTGTCTCCTGTCAGCTGAAAGGACTGAATGGAGAGCGAAAAGTGAAGCACGGCTGAGAGAGGAAATGGAAAAAAACATGGTGTCATAGGAAGTTTATCTGTGGTGCAGCTCGGTGAAGGTGAGCACAGAGGAGATCGCACATGTTGTCGAGAGCTTGTTACCGGCTGTGTAGTGAAGTGTGGTGCCTGCCTGTCAATGATAACAGATGAGCGGGACTTACAGGGCAGGTGCTGGTCTGCAGGAGGGCCGAGGTGCTCAGGGGTTACGTAGACGGAGCCAGTGTGGCGGCGAGGAGTGCGAGGAGGGGAGCAGCTGGCAGACTGCAGTTCACGTTCAGCCGGTCAGAGGCCGTAATGATGAAGCTCTCTGTGTCAGTTTGATCATTTCAGGCCTGACAAGATCTGAGTGGCGTTCTTTCAAACAACAGAGGGGACAGGTTGATGAAGGAGCTGCAGGTGTGAAATAAAGGAAAATCCAACATAAAGTGTTGCAGGGAGCCGGAACAGCTTCAGACTCAGCTGGAGACATTAACACCATTTTCTTTCTTGTGGAACGATTCACTCATCAAACCCGCATGGAAACATCTGCGTTCATTAAATTTCTCCACTCAGTTATTCAGGCTTCATTCTAAATTTGTCTGCATCTGTATGTGTTTGATCATTTGGTGTTTTAAGGGTCAAAAATTACACGTTCCCTCATTTCTGGAGTATTAATTCAGAAATACATCCAGTGAGGCGTAAACGGCTTGTTTTTGACTGGTCCCTCACTTTTTTACGCACCTGACTTGACACACCTGGAAATGTCTGCACTGTGGTGCAGTGCAGGTTAGCTGCTGACAATGAATTACCTGTAGGTGTGAGTGTGAATGGTTGCCTCTGTGAGTCAGTCGTGTGATTGACTGGTGGCTTGTCGAGCAGGTACTCCACCTTCACCCAGTGTCAGCTGCGATCGCCGCCAGCCTCCAAATGATAAGCGGGTTTACCTGATGGATGGATGACACCTGCGAAGGATGACACTGATAAGGTACTGTTCGGCCAATGTTTGTAATGTTTAGACAATATCAGATGGTAGTGGATACAGTTTCTTTTCTTTTCTTTCTTGCTTTAAATCTCCCTCAGCAATAACACAACCTCAACGTTCATCTTTTCTTTCTGTTGTTGACGACTGACATTTAATTTGTCGGCCAGGCTCAGTGAACATGATGCAGGGCCTCTCTGATGCCCTTCCAGTAGAGAAAACGTGGGCTAACCAGGGTTTGGAGCTATTTCTCCATCGAGCAGCACAGTGGCTCAGTGGTTAGCACTGTTTCCTCACAGCAAGATGGTCCTGGTTCAATTCTTGTTTCTATCTTTGCAGAGGTTGCATGTTCTCCCTGTGTTTTGCATCACTTTGCTCCGGTTTTTCCACCATCAAAAACATGTATGTTAGATTAATTCTCCTGCCAGTGTCCTTGACCAAGGCACTGGCTTAGAATCAGAGTTGGACCCACTGCACAGTAGCTGCCCACTGCTCCTAATATGTCGGATGGGTTAAATACATAAAACAAATTTCCCTACAGGGATCGATGAAGGACAAATTAAATGCATGATGACTTTCTGCTCGCTGGGCGGGCCCTCACCACATGCACCTGGCGCTACCACGGGGTCCACCACTGCTCATAGGTGTTCAACTGGTTTGAGATCAGTGACTCTGAAAGCATTTGATTCACACTGAAACCATTCAGAGACCGTTCACTTGCGCCCCAAATGAAAATATCAGCATTCGTTATGTTTCTCCTCTCGTTTCTTCAGGTGTCTGATTGGTCGCTGGCCTGTGAATGTGTCGGTTTCCACTCGCTGGTTTGAAACACCTCTTGTCTGTCTGCTTGTCTTTCTATCCTCCCTGTGGGCCGTTAGCTATGCTGTGCGTCTGTCACAGTCCCAGCAGTGTGTTGCAGACACAGAGGAGAAAGAGAGGAGGCCATCTGGACTGGGTCACACTGTAGCAGCGACCACACGGGACGCAGCCAGAACTCCTCTCCAAACCATAATAACCGTCCGGGTGGGAAGAAATAACGACAACGGCTATGGGAACGTTTCCCCTCTCTACTCACAGTGGTGCTCTTTCTTTCCTTACACCCCCCCCCCCAAGTCTCTCTGGATCTCACTCTTTCTTCACACCTCTTGAGATAGTTCTGCTTACATGAGTTGATAAATCCTTTTTTGTGTTGCCCCGTTTATTCACGCTTTGTCTTTGCGCTACTGGCTTTGCTTCATTCAAGAGGAAAAGCAGTGTATCTGCAGAGAGCGAACATTTTGGAAAGAGCCTTTTGTTGCTGATTTGAAAGAGCAGCTTCCAGTCTGACAATTGGCAGCATACCGATAGGGGACAAACAGCGGCCTGTACACATTCACAGACACACAACTTCCTAGCTGATACCCATGCTGTAACACTCGTCACGCACACACACATGCAGGGAGAGATCAACTTTGCTCCTGCTTAGTTTAAGTGTGTGTCAGGGAGGACGACAAAGCTGCAGCGCTGGTGACACAAAACCAACAATTCACCTTTTTAAACGTGCATTTCCATAACACTGGAACAGTTGCTGGTACAATAAAGTACACTTCTCTTTCCTCTCTGGCATTGTGGAGGTGTCTGCCTGCTATGAATGCTGTGTTGTGTTTTGCATGTGACACTCTTGACCTGCAATTTTTGGACCGGCATTCCTTCTGCCCCTCTTTGCAGAGATTTCCCCACCGTGGACGGGATCCAGCGAACACCTCTCTGCGTCTCCTCCTCCCTCGGTGTGGGAGATAATGGACTCTCATAAGGGAGCGGGGTGACCCTCTTTTATGCACTTTCCATCTATCTTTGCTGTGCAACAGAAAGAGGCAGCACGGAGTCCACAGAAAGGATGAAGTACAGACTGGCAGTAATATCATAGAGACAGATATTGAGGCTCTCGGACCGCGCTGCACTCTGCTCATCTTGATAATTGACGAGGTTAGTGGCAAGTGGCCCCATCTCCAGCAGATGAAGAAGGAAAATGTCTCTCCTGGCCTGCCTGGTCCAGCCCTGCATTGATCTACCTCTGGACAGAGCAGGAGTCTATTATCTTGGAGATTACTTTCAAAGCTTTTCATTTTGACGTTGTGCCTGCGGATCTGCCAGGAACTATAATTACTGATTGAGCGCCCTGCAGCCACAAGTCTGACCTGAGCGCAGCGTGGACATCGGCCTCAGCCAACCACAACCTCTAATTCTCCCCCACTGCCACCTCTCTGACC
>JAPZEA010000001.1:14191114-14202251 GCA_029783685.1 Heniochus monoceros | reverse complement strand
TTGGCAGCCGCCGTGCCACTCAATAATGGCAGGAGCGTCTACTAAAAATAATAATAATAAAAAAAAGAAAAGAAAAGAAAAGAAAAAACCATTGAGCAGAACAGCCCGCTGTGATGATGTCCAGTAACCTCCTGTGTAAGTTGACACCACTCACTCGCAGGCGTGTACAGGAGACTTGTTTAAAAGTGACGGCAGCCTCTCCTCGCTGCAGTGCTGCGCACATGTGGACAACCTGATGAACATCTGGCTCCAGCTGATGCGCGCGCGTGCGTGACAGGAAGCACACGAGCGAGAAGATACAGAGAAGAAACTTTTATGAAAAAGGGAAACTTCTGTTGCTGTTTGTAAGTATCGTTGAAATGATGAAACTACTGCGGATTTGAATTTTGTTTATCAGAGCTGAGTTTGAATCGTTGCTGATGTTGACGCTGATGATGATGGTAGACATATATAAATATGAAACTGTATCTGCCGCATTAATATGGATGATTTCACTTTTTCTACGAACGTTTTTGCGTTATGTTGATAGTGTTTGAAAGCAGCTCAGTAGCCATAACTTTTTTTTGTAATAGGCTGATGTAAAATGTTGTTATCTTTTTTGTTTATGAGAATGATTACACAGCAGTTTCAGAGTTTGAAATAGCTGGTTTAAAATTATTCAAAAAGACATGATTAAGTTAGTTCTCCTATGTATTTTACATTTTTAGAACCAATTTAAAGAACTCACATTGTTTTATTTTCTTTCTTTCTTTCTAGAATAAGCAGTTTTTTAAAACATGGTCATTTTGTCACGAGGTCAGAAGAAAATATGCTTTTGAATGTGAGTTCTGAAACAGTGTCCATCATATAGATGCAGAAATGAACTCCCCCGACACGCTCGTGGTGTTTGACCCTTCACAGCCTCTGCAGCAAAAAGTTGAGTCAGAACTGAATGAACAGACTGTTCCGAGGGGATCGCTGTTTATTTGATCTACCTCACGCTAAAACAATGAATGGAGGATTCTTTTTTAAATCTTGTGTTTTATTGTGTTTGACTGGAGCTGGGGTGCCGGGACTCTCCGCTGTTCAGGGTGCAGAAACAGCAGCAGGCGACAGACCTTTCCATCCTGTGTTGATGTGAGGTTTATTTAGTCTAGAAGCAGCTGAAGGAAAGCCACTGGGTGAGAGCGCCTCTATAGCTGAAAACTATACCCTAGCTATGCAGTTGTATCCATTCAATCCCTGTTATTCTTTCACCAGTTCTACATGACCTCTTTTAAGCTGCAACAATCCTACAACTGACACCTGAGACAGCAGATCACTGACTCAAAGCTACTGCTGGCAGCAGTGCTGTTGGACATCCACTTGAAGTTATTAATCTTGATATTTTATGAATAGTGAGTGGATGCTGAATAGAATCCGAATACAAAAGCAGAAAGCACAAGCCTGCAGGTTAAACAGGAACAGCAAACTCAAGGCAAATGCTGAAATTCACAAAATGCATGTTCCTGACTGAAGAGGTGATTCTTTCAGTGACAGATCTCCTCCTTCAACCTTTTTTTCACCAAAGTAAACCAAAGTAAACATGAGAGCTGCGCCTGTCATGTAAGGGAACAGGATTTTGTTAACTAGTTGTGAAGTTAGTTGTTTACCAGTCAGGAGCTTTGATTTCATTCTCAGGAGACTCCAGTGTTAGACCAACACCAAATCATCAATCACCCTGTCATCTTACACACATGCAGCACACGTTCAGGTATTCAAGCCAGCGCTTCAGCTCAGATCCGTCACTTCGCACACATTTTTCAGGCGGGCTGGTGTGTAATTTTAGCTGTTTCCCGCTAACAGCAGGTTAGGCTGTGAGGCTGCTCGCTTTTACTGAGAAAACACAATTAAAGGCTGTGAAGTACCACTGAAGCAAGTCTTACTTTGGAGACATTAAAGGTTGTGCAAAGTAAATGAGTTGCAATAGAAACACTGATGCATGCATGGGCCTGTGTGTGTGTGTGTGTGTGTGTGTGTGTGTGTGTGTGTGTGTGTGTGCGTGTGCGTGCAGCAGTGTGTGTGGTGTGTTTACAGACATGGACCCTCAGCTCTGCAGGCGTATAAAGGCTGCTTGTGTCTGAGAGCTAGGCCCGTGGGTGACCTTTGCCTTCCCTTCCCAGCAGAGGCATCCTGTAGTGGAGGTGTGAATATTGCACCTGGATGTTTTGTTAGAGACAGAGGCTCTCATGACCTGCTGGTCAACCTGTAAACCAGCCTCCAACTTGGCAGGCAGCCCCCTCCGCATATACCTGTCCCACATCCGCATGATGTGTTTACAAAAGACCCTTTTCACCAGGTCCAGTCAGAAACGTATGTCCGCAGCGTCCTCACATTTGTCTCCCACAGCCTGAGCCCAAAATTCACTGACATATGTACACACTGTATGTATGTCTTTGCCCTACTTCCTCTGTAGCCACGCGAGAGGAATTTGTCATCAGGTTTTTGCTGATGTAAGGCAACTTTACGGTAAACTACACTAGAACTTGCAATGATGATGAACACCGAGCCACAGGTACTTTAATGCAAAAACACAGGTGGTGTCCTAAAGGCTTGCTGTGATGCTGCCCGTCTGGGTCCCAAACATCTGAACTCCAGATGTGCTTCTACTTGACTGTTGAACTAAAGATAAAGTCTTTGTTAGAGATGAGATTTTATCAGCCATGGCAGCGGCATGGCTGTAGGGATGCCTGTCGCTCTGTCGCAGTAATTCAGTCCACCACTTTGGTCCTGACTGAAATGTCTTGGACAACTTTTGGATGGACTATTGCATTGTCATGACATTTACAGTGCCCAGAGGATGAATCCTAATGACTTTGAGGTTGATATTTGTGGTTTTAAGTGAAATACCTCCACAACTATTGGATGGTTTGTTATTTTCATTTAGTGCCATCATCAGGTCAAAATTTTAATTCATGCAGCACTACACAACTAATTAAATTCTCAACAGTCTCAGCTGTGCATTGTGTTTACTGTTAATCAGAAAATGTTAGCAGGTTTACACACTGAATTTAGATGGTGGTAAACAATATCCTTGTTAAACATCAGCAAGTTAGCACTGTTACTTAGGTTAGCATTTAGCTCAAAGCACAGCTGTGTCTATGTACAGCCTCACAGAGCTGTTAGCATGGCCGTCGACTCTTCAGTCATGTTCAGAGCGACAGTAGCCCTGCGTGGAAAACTGCAGGCCTGCAGTCTGCAGACACCACACAAGCAACACAAACCGTCAGCAACACAACATGATGTGATCCGGCAAGGCGCTGCGTTGGCCAGTCAAATAGATCAGGCTCACAATTGCCACCTTGACAGCTTTCCAATACTGTAAAATTCAGTCTTATAGTTTTATAAACCCCAACTTAATTGTTCAAACTGGACTTCCAAGACTTTATTTCTTGTCTCACCGGTACCTTAACCTCCGCAGCCCCTTGTATTGTCTTAAAGCAGGGCTGTTTTCAGTCTGAATATTACTTCATAATTAAACTTTAAAGTCAGTCATCTGGCACAAACCGAGCCTCTGTCTCTACTGTACATTACCCAGCAGACCCAGTGACCCACTGCATGTGTTGTTGTCTTAATTCCAGCTGATTAGCAGCGAATATAACCGGCAGTCAGAGCATGTCTCTGCATGGGGCTGAGCTTTATGATGGAGGCCGTCCTGGGAACAGGACAAATGAGCCATGTAGCGGCACCAGGAGACTGGCTCGGGGCTGTAGCTATACATCTTATTAAACCTGCAGTCAGTCAGTTTAATCCCTTTGATTAATGATTGTGTGGATTGTTCAGTTGTGAGTTTAAGGACTATGCGTGGAAGCCAGTGTGTAAAATTAGTTTCAGCGTGTATCGTCGCTTTTGTACGTGTGGAGGACAGCTCTGTGTTTGCAGTTCCACCGTTATTAGTCTAAAAACAATTATGTTTTAATTATTTATTGCTTTCTTGAAGGATAGCCCCACATTTTTTCATGTCTGCCTTGAAAAAATACTCACATGCCAAAACCTCTCCAAATAAACAGTGAATATCCTCCATCACAGCTCAACAAGGCAACATGTCTGAAATTGAAATGAGGGAATTGGCACTAAAATGATTTATCCCCATTAAATTTGGCTAACTCAGACTGCTGAAGCCTTGTGTTTTTTGTGATTGTGCATTTATCTTACCTAGGTTTATCCACCAGTAACACATGTACATTGTTTCACTTGTTATTTCAAATGTTTTGAAATTAAGAAATGCAGTTAAATGGTCAGTCGCACAGGTGGAGACTGTACTCACTTTATTCAGTGTATGGAAATAACATTAGCAACAGGTTAAACATGAACAGATGTGCATTCACTAAACCAACCACTTAGCCTTCATGCTTCATGCTCGACTCTTGTAAAACTGAGAAATGCTGTTTAAAAACACTCTTCATAAAGCATAAATGTCACCTTTTTGTCGGTTGTCGAAGTTTTCAAGTGTGGTGTCTTCTTCGCTTCATTGTGGTGGATCAAACCATAAGGGGCTCATTGCTGCCTCCTCAGGATAGAGGGCGGAAAACACCCACTGGTATTTGACGGGGTCTCTTGACGGCCACAATGGGCAACAATGAGCCACCGCAGCCGAACACAAACTTCACAAAAGTGAAGCAAGAGAAAAGACTTCAAAGATGAAGACTAACTAGTTTTGGGTTAGTTTAGGTTTGGCAAACATGTCTCCCTGAACTTCTCTATGGAGTGATCCAGGACTGTCTCCATAACAGTGGATGAGACAGACTCATGCAAAATGTCAAAACTTAACAAAAGAATTAAAAAAAACTATCTGTTATTTTGTCCACCAGGGTCTGTCAAACACTGATTGGAGCTGAAGCATGGACACTGAGGTGGAGACGATGAACACCAGCCTGGACAGTCCTCTGAGCCCGAGGCACCTGACCGGGTTGGGCATGAACTGTCTTCTCAGCCCAAAGTACCGACACTCTGGACCCGGCCTGTCCAGCCCTCAGTAGTACAGCCAGTGGCTGCCGTACCGCCACTACGCCAGCCTGCTGCCCATGAAAGAAGACCTGGCCTTCTGGCTCAACGCCCTCATGGGTGAGACAGTTTACCTCCACTGATGCCAAACTCATGTTAACTACAGTACAGTAAAACGATTCCAAATACAAGAAGTTCCTCGACTGTAAAACTCTGTCACACAGAAAACTGGAAACACAGCTTTTCTTTTACAGAATACCCACTGCTGTTTTGACTTTGTGCAGCTACATAAAAACAGAGAATGCCAATTCGAAACTTTAGTATAACATATTCAAGAGATATTCAAAACATCCAAATATCACTTCAGGTTGTCACAGTTATCTACAGATGAATGACCTTTGGGAGTTTGCAACTGGGGCTTTTATTTTGAAGAACTGGTTAAAAGGCTTCAGTCACATTAAACACGGAGGCACATTAACCTACTTATTACCCCAAATCCTTGAAATACCTCTTCATGAGGGAGACTGTGGCTGGAACTCCAGGGAAAGGGATGCTTCTTCCCACTTTACTGCATTGTAAGGGGAAACATAAAGAGTCTGTGCAAGCCACAACCTGTTGGAAGGTGTCTGGAAAGTGACAAGACTCAAACAGAATGAGACTGAAAAAAAAAGGAAAAGGAAAGGAAAGTATGCCAAAGTGGCTTGCAGAACAAAGAGATATAGGTCAGAAAAGTAGACTCCAGACTAGAATTCTTGTGGCTACATTTGGTATTTTGTAAATCTATTAATAAGAAGGAGATTTATATATTAATCAATGTTGTCGTCCTTTTGATGTAAAGGTTTTCTATGCAGAAATGTGTTTACTGCAATATGCATGTAGATTATGATTAGGAGTGGCACATATATCTACAAAAAACATCACCAGCTCATCGACCAAGGCTTTACTGTTATGAGATGGATAAATATGGCAGTAGTATGGTCAAAAGATTTCTGGGAATTTGTTAATTTGTAGTTTCACCTTTACGTAATGATTCATGGAGACACCTGGCAGCAATAATCAGCAACTCCTTTGCATTTTCACCTCATTTCTTATCATTCTTATCTCATCTTTCCTCACTTTTAGAAAACTCTGCTGACTGAAAACTATAGTGGACAAGAAATGCAACAACTTTTTGATGCATTTGAGCTGATACAAGTATTTGAATATTTCAAGTTCTTTTTTTTTCTATATGAATAATAATTTAAGCTACTCCTTTGAAAAGCTACAGGTATTTTTCTGTGAAAATTGGAAAAATAAAGCAAAATAATGAGCCTTGACCATTAGCTGTTAGTATCGAATTCCTGTGTATAATTCAGTGTTTGTGGATCCTCAGGTGTGGACATCACAGCAGACAGTCTGATGGAGAGTCTGGACAATGGCGTTCTCCTCTGTCAGCTGGCGCAGCTGCTGCAGGAGAAGATGATCCACACCAGCAATGGCAAGGTGCTGCTGCAACAACACAAATACATGCACATATTCACACACAAACACGCATGCAACCACACCATGCAAGTGAAAAGATAAACTAATGGATGCCAAGCAAGGGTTCAGAAGGGTTTTGTTCTGTTGTGCACTTCATCACTTTAACTCTGTGAACCTGTTCATGTCATGATGAGGATGTTAGTTTTGTCTTAATAAACTAATTGAAATCGTAAAAGCAGGTCAGGACTGAGGTTGGTGATGTCAGTGTCTGGAGGTGCAGTCGGCAGTTGTCCATGTCTGTTCATGTTTCCTGTTACTTAGCCTCACCTCGCACGAGATCACCTTTTTTAAAAAAAAACATACATCCTCCTGACTTGTATCCGCACACACAAAACATTTGGTACAAGGGATGAACAAAAGGAAGCCTCCTCTGCCTCCTCACCTGTAGCTATCACTGTCATGCAACCAGTATGAACCCATTTTTGTGTTTCCACTGCAAACTCACCACCTCTGTGTCTGTGTGTGTGTCTGTGGACATATGCTTTTATGTGTGTGCATGCTTTGAAAACAACCACAGCCCTTCATGAGAAGAGTGATCCACTGGCGAGCTGATGCAACCTCTGGATCATTTTTCGCCCGAGACAACGCCGCCAACTTTCTCTACTGGTGTCGAAAGATCGGCGTTGACGAGGCTTACCTGTTTGAGTCCGAGGATTTGGGTGAGTTAAGACCGGAGATTGCGGCCAACATTATGGAGTTCAGGAGCTCGGACCTTTTCTTCTTTTTCTTTCAGGCCTTAAGTGATGAGGCTTACCTAAAGTGAATGAAGTCATGCAGCACTTTGTGGCGTGCTGGTGATTAAATGAAAATCTTTAGACTTTTGAGTTTCATCTCGTTGAGGCAGAAACAATAAAGCAAGTCACAACACTGTCTATCTGCCATCAGCTGTCGTCTATTTATTGTGTGACATCGTATTTCCTCTTCAATCTTTCCTCTCCATCTTCCAAATGCAATAGCCTCATGCTGCATTTCAGACTCCCTGTATCACTTCTCTCTCACGCCTTCTGTATGTATGATGCTGTGTGCCTCAGCTGAACTTGCAGTCAACATGCAAACATGTTTCTGTATCATTGAACACACTCTTCTCTACGCACTTCTTACTCGGGCATGTCCACGCAAGGCTGCAGATGCGTGAGAGTGATAATGTGCAGGTTAATCCCCGCCAACAATAAGCCCCCCCACCCAGAGGCAGACTAACCTCCTTCACTTTGCTAATTGAGTGACGGGCAGAGCGAGCTCACTGTACTTTGACAGGCTTCAGGTTACCGCCTCAGTGACCTGAAGGAGCAGATGATTCTTCTTCTTCTTTTCTCTCATCTCATTTTCTCGCTGCAGCCAGGATGTAATGGTGGATCTCAAATGCAGGTGAATGAAAATAAAATACCATTATTGATAGTGACAGTCTTTCTGTTCATTCCTTTTTTTATTTCACTTTGTAGTTGTATATACTTTCATGCATGCTCAACCATTTGGCATCTTAACAAATGAACTAAGAATAGAGCAGTCAGAGCAGAGCCTCCTTTTTTAATGATGCATTGTGGACTGGAGGTAAGAGGCTGACTTGTTGAAGCTTTCATGCCCTTATGCCCTCAGCTGCATCTGGAATTCCTGCTCAGCTTCAAAGATTGAGATGCACAATAGAGACCTCCTGAAATGTGCCCTCTCTGTTCAGACTGCATCTCCTGTTTTTCTTTTGACACAGACACAAGTTTATCTCCGGAAACATCTTTCCTTTCATACGAGTGACTGTTTTTTATTTCCACCCCTCCGCTCTCTTTGTTTGTACTGCATGTGCTGCACAAAGTCCTCCATAAACAGCCTCGGGAGGTGTGCCTGTGCCTGATGGATCTGGGACGGATTGCAGCCAGGTAACTAGAAAAAAGATCTGCCCCACCCACGGTGCAACTCCTGAAGAGTAAATGACTACTGAAACACAGTGACGAGAAAACTGCCGCGGTACTTTCTGTGGGCTGAAATTTTCACCACACAGCAATCTGATATCACCATGCTGTTGTCGTTCCCACAACCTAATAATTAATGTTGCTCCAGGGCCGTCATTGCAACTGACCGTCCTCTTAAGGAGCAGGTCTCTGTGGATGAATGGGTCAAGCACAGGACTTTCACCTGTCTGGACCTTATTGTTATGTAGTTGACTTATTATTTGTACTTTCTTTTTTATTTTCAGTTTTCTGTTGCAGTTTGGTTCGGTTTAGGCAGCAAAACTACTCGGTTAGGTTTAGGATAAGATCCTGGTTTGAGTTAAAATAGACCTTTCCCAAGTTGCACAGCTGTAACAACACTGTGATTGGTCAGTTGCAATGATGGTCCTGGAGCAACTTCTTATGGTGTACAAACAACACCAACACGCTGATATCAGACTGTGCCATAACAATCATGATGTCAAAAAAAGTGTCCTTCATCTGCCGATGAAGACAAAACACCCAAAATGTTTTTTTAATGTCCAGAGATGCAAAATGCTTAAACATTTGAACCAATACAGAACAGTAACGCAGCTGTTTTCACTGGTTCTCTTCGCTGACACCACTCACCATGTTCCAAATGTGTTCATTTGATTTAAAATTAACTTAAACTGGATTTATGTATAGAAAATTTCATATCGTTACAACATCTTTTTCAATGTTTTGCAATTTCAGTGTCTCCATTACTGTTAGCTAACATTAGCAATTTATTTATCTATTTATTTAACTGCTAATTCATTAACATTACTTTGAGCTTGTTTTAACCATTTATTCATTACTTTTATATAACATTTTGAATCATTTTTCCAGTTCTTTTAGCTAATTATTCAGTGTCTCCATTTCTGTTAGCTGACGTTAACTCTATCAAGGGTTTATTCGTCAACGTTATTTTTAGCTAACTATTTCAACTGTTCATCCTTTACTTTTAGGTACCCGTTTTATGTATCCATTACTTTCATCCAACACTTTGGACCATTTATCCATTACTTTTAGCTAACTATTTCAGTGTCTCCATGTACTGTTAGCTAACATTAACTATTTCAAATGCTTATTCAGTAACGTTATTTTTAGCTAATGTTTCCTTTACTCAGAGGTACTTATTTAACCATTTATCCATTACTTTTGTTGAACTATTTCAGTTTATCCATTACATAGACTTTTTCAACAATTTATTCATTAATTTAAGCTATCTATTTTGGCCATTTGCTCATTCTGTTTAGAATTAGAACAATTTCAAATGTTTTTCCATCATTTTCTGAGATGGTTATTGTACTGTGAAAACCTCATACAATTCCAACCCTACTCCTGACTTATATGTGTCTGCAATCCAACTGCTGTGGAGCAGTCAAGACTGTCAAGACTACCTACTATTTGCATGAAAAATTTGCTCAGATTTATCTTTCCCCCTCTTGCAAATCCATTGATTGTTGCAATTTATTTGGCGTGAACTCATTTCAACACAAAATGCAGTCATTTTAAATGCTGGTGTGGCTGGGCTATCTGCTTCCTTCCTCTTCATCGATTTTCTAAAAGTCTTCAAATGCGTTCTTCTTCTTCTTCTATTCTATTTTTCTGTATTTTTTTTTTGTAGCATTCAGGGTTAATAAACACATTTCTTCATAGTGAAGACAGCACCAGCTGCCAACAGTCATGAATTAAAAGGTGTGGGTGGTGATGGAGGATACTGAAAATATACTCTGTCTCATGGTCTGTCTTTGCCTCGCTGTCTCTGTGGCTGGTGCTCAACTCTAGGCTGAACAAACCAATCATCCATCTGTACTCATCTAGTCACTATACCATTCCATGTCTGTGTATGCACCTTCCCTTTTTGTCTGTGTGTGTCTAGATTCACTCATTTCTGTCAAGTGAGCTTGGTGCATACATATGTTTTAGGGTAACAAGTTATGGTGTCTCAAAAATGAAATACCAATCTATGTATTTTAAATCTGCAGGATGGGATATTTTGATTAGCAATGTAATCATAGAATCATTAAAAATACATAAAGTTTCACACTTTACCACACAATCCAACTAGTGTTGCTTTTTAGGAAATATTTAATTCAACCAATACTGGGAGTGATTAACCAGGATAGATTAGGAAACAGTGCTCAGGACACAGATTTTTCACATTTAACCTAAATAATACAGGCTTTGGACCCTTCATTAATATCCAAATATTAACCCTCTCTTCTAAAGCCATCCATCCATTCTCTAAACTGTTCATTCTTTTGGTTGCAGGATTCTGGAGTCTATCGCAGCACACACCAGGAAAGAGGTGAGGTACATCCAGGTCACAGTCTATCACAGGGATAACACACTTTACTCACACCTATGGAGAATTTAACCTCAACATGCAGAAGCAGGCAGTGTAAATAGCCAATGTTAAGGGACATTTGCTGATGATCACTTTGTGAAAGTCTTTGATGCTTCAGAACACTCCAACTAGATCTCACAGGGATAGCAGTACAACCACCGGCCCCCCCTAGCAGTGCCACTTCCTCCGTCTGCCCCAGAGAGGCTGCCAGTTCAGCTCTGGCACAGCGCCCCGTCCAGCAGCCTAGACCACCCACTCATATCTGCTGTGACTTCTGCTCAAGTGACACAGGCCATAACAACTCTGATTTACTGTGACTGGTTATACAGTATATACACACTGTACCACTAATACCATATGT
>JAPZEA010000001.1:13982778-13994970 GCA_029783685.1 Heniochus monoceros | reverse complement strand
TTTTCCTTACATGTCGCTATAATGCACAAGCATCATGGTCATCAAATGTGTGCTGTCGACCATGATTTGCGACCCTGTTTACTGGTGTCTTTCCCACTTTAGTCACTGGTCCTATTGAAATACCAGCCAGTTGAGCAGTCTTTGTGACTGGAGCTCCTGCCATCCGTGCCCCAACAATGAACCCTCTTTCAAAGTCACTTAGATCTTTTCCTCTTGTCATTTTAATACAAAATCTGAATCAACTGGGCCTGCTCAGCATTTAATACATACTAAAGATCATGATTGGATGTTAGTTGCTTAATTGTGCCATGCAATGCACCTTTGTGGCAGCAGCTGCATTCGTTATATTTCTCCACTCATTTATTCAGGTTTTTCATTAGTAGTCTGTCTGAATTTGTAATGCTGGCATAAAATATATTTTGAGAGTCGTTAACAGGATGCATGCAAAAAGCTAAATGTGCTACAAATCAGCAAAAAATTCAACAATACTCAGAGGACTCAGATGGTACAAATTTCTCATACCAACATCCCATTTAATGACGGGGTGGTTGAGTACATTTAGTACCGTTCACTCAGCTCTTCCTGTCTTAGAGGGATGAATACTTTGTGCTTTGTATTGTTGTCTTTAATGCTGGAAGCATCTGTTTGAGTCTTTTTTTGTCTTTCTTTGATTCAGCTTGGAGATGACAGTGATGTTGTGCTTTTTTAAACAGAGCTTACTACCAGATTCTGACCATAATAACAGCATGATCTTAACCCCCACGAAGAGCATCCAAAAGTGTCTTGGGAGGGACAAAGGGCAAAGGCTCAGATGCAGCAACTGGCAAAGTCAGAGTGTAGGTCAGGTTAGGTCAGGGGCAGGCCAGCATTCAGACCAAAGACGCTCAGAAAGGGAAACAGAGGACATGCTTGGCAAGTTAATGAAGTCAACATTCATATTGTTGACAGAAAAGTCCAATACAACATCACTGAAACCTCGATTTCTTTGTCCATTGCTTTACCAGCTTTTTTTTATTATTATTCCCATGAGACTGGCCCGAATTACAAGTAGCCTAGTAAGCATGGAGACATAGAAGATGTTTGTAGCTCTCGAAGCATCTCAAATTAAAGCTTTATGAACGGAATAGTTTAACATTTTATTTGCTTTCTTGCCAAGCATTACATGAGTGGAACAATACAACTGTTTATATGGTGAATATTAAGCTACTTCTACCAACTGGTTAGCTTAGCTTAGCATAAAAACTGGAAACATGGGAAAACGGGGAACCTGGCTCTGTCCAAAGGTAACAAAATCCACCTGCAAACACCTCTGAAGGTTGTTGAATTTGTCCAAGAGACAAAACGGACAAGAAAGACGTAATCATGAAGCATTTGGTAAAATACCACAAATAGATTAGAAGGAACACCACAAACACAAACATTTTCATCATGAAGACCTGATGTTCATGCTTTTTACCCTCTCTTTTTTTGACAATGATTTGCTTTAGCAGTACAGAGATTTGTTAAGTGTGTATAGCGTTTTTCTAATTATACGGTTATGCTGAGCATGTTTGGGTTTTTTATTTCAGTGGTTCCCAACCTGCTGGACGCTCGATAAATCTTAGTTGTTGTGAGATGGTTAAAAGAAAAAATATTTCTACGATGCAAAATGTTTTCATATTTTTTTCTGTCTTTTTCCTTATTAATTAGTGGATAATTGTACCTCTTCTGGCCTCTAAGAAGTATTCAAATGAAACAATCTTGGAGAAGAAAATCAGTCTTTGGTTGAGCTGCTCACAACCAATAACATGTCCAAACTGATGAGGGGTCATATGAGGACATACCTTCACTTTAAGGGGTCACAAGTCAAAAAGGTCGGGAACTAGTGGTGTAGTTGATAAGAGTGAATGATCTATGATGTAAATTTTAGCCCTGCAATATGAGTCCTTTAAGAGTGATTTCAGAGAGTTGTCTTTAGTGTTTATGTTTGACCTCATTTGTTTTAGTTTACAAAATATGTAAAGTATAATTCAGCTGCACAGTCATGCTGATGAGCTGCAGTAAACCCAGGTTCATGTCAGTGAAGCAGATGGGCTCAAATCTCAAAATATAACAAAAATGTGAATATTCTTAGTGTGCACAGCTATATATAAAATACAAATGAGGAAGTTGCCATGCCAAAGCATGATAGATGGGATAAATACAGTGTCTGGATGCATATTTACAACCAATCAGAAAGCAAGGGCAGACAAGTGGGGGAAAAAAAGTGAGTCACGATTTCTATGCCTGCCGTCGCCATATATTGGGGAGTGCATCCTAAATAACATAGAGGCTATAAATAGAAAAATGTGTGAATGGCATCACACAAACACACACACAACACAGACATGATGTGCATTTTAATTGTCTCACCGTTTGAAGTAACTCAAAGTGAATATGTGATTTGTCAATTGATTCTTTTTCTCCCAGGCTATGAATAAAATGCTTTAATTATTGATGTACTGACGTCAGATGTCCGCTTGAATGTTGTATGTGGTGCAGACCTCTTTCTCCGGGCAAGCTACTTCCCCCACCCCGCTCTCAACCCAGCAGCACCCCCACCGCCGCCACCACCCCTCCCCCAGCAGACACCTTCATGCTCCCCCTAGCTGAGCACGCTCTACCTGGCATGAACGGAGCTCGAACACGTTGCAGGCAGCTTGCAGGCAGGCGTCGACCAATTGGAAGGTGTTTAATACACAAATTAAGTCTGTTTCTCTGTGTTTGCCACCCCTCCTCTCCATCTACTGCAACCCTCCCCACCGGAGGCTTGTGTGTGCCACCGGAGCACTGCTCCCCTGTAGAGCAACTGGTATCTCTAGTAAATATCATCTCAAAAGAGCTGTGCATGTGTTGATGCGTGGAGCACTAGCTCTTATTGTCAGGTTTGAAGACGTGTTGTGAAAGTTATTGTTTCTCGCTCAGTTTTTCTCAGAAAATTTGACAAGTCAGATTCTGACAGTTGTTGATTTTATCAAGATTAGAATCTCTGGCCCATTGCAGAGTTTGTTCTCTAGCAAAGCAAGCAAATGTGCCTGCACTTGTCTAGCTTTTTATTTTTTTCATGTAATAAAAGCAGTTGTGGTATTGATATTCTTTTCTGTTCTGCTCTATGCTATTAAATGTCGAGGAAGCAGCAAGGGGAAGACGAGCAGTAACTTAAATGAATCAAACACTGCGACTTGACACTCACTGAAGTTTGATTAGCTTATAAATTTCAGTAAAATCGACTTCATGTCCACCCTGACGGTGATTTTTAAAGTGTCTTAATTGTGTGCATTTTGGTTATTGTGAACGTTTACATTAAAAAATACATAACAGGAGTAGGATTATTGCTTTGATGAACAAGAGTTACGTATATAGCTAGTTAAAAATTAGCTGATTATTTTCTCGATTAATCAATTAATCATTTGGTCCCAGAGCCCAAGATGAAGTCTTCAAATGTCTTCTTTTGTTCAACCAACAGTCCAAAACACAAATACATTTAATTTCACATAATATATAAGAAGCACTGTGCAGTGAAAGCAGCACGTGCAAAAAAAAAGCTTGAATCAGAGAATATTTGACATGTTTGCTTGATGAAAAATGGCTCAAGAATGTCAAATTAGTCGCTGATTAAGTTTCTGTTAATCGATTAATTAAGATCAGAAACCTGCCTACGTTCAAGGTCAAGAGTCAGCGAAATACAATCAAAGTAACCATCTGAAGATGCTACATGTACTCCTGTGCTGTATGTGTAGTCATTAAGACTGCTATGTAAAAACGAGGTATTTTATTCGTTCTCACTTTTGTTATTATAAACATTCACATTTAAAAATCCATAAATCACATACCTTAAACTAAAACGTCTGTTGTCAGAGCGGTGAAAGCTTGCATAACAGGTGTCGGTCTGATTGTGTGGAAGTGATTGTAAAAGTCAGTAATTCCTGTTTTGAGGATCTATTTATCTTAATTTTACTTAAAATATTACCAATCAGCGCTGGCTGCTCTGGGGAGAGGCCCTGGGGTGAGTTAAGTGATGAAGGTTTACGGGGTACTTTGTGTCTGTGCGGTTGCTCAAAATTATTGAAAGTGTTGTTCTGCTTGTGATGGGTGAATCATCGCAGCTCAGATCTGCCAGCCCCGATCCATCACTAACAGTATATCCTGCATTAATGAGCTCCTTATCAGCATAAACCTACACTGCTGAGATGCAGAGGCATTTGCTCTCTTAACCTGTACATGGTTAGGTCTGGAAGGTATTAGAGGATGTTGGTCTGTTGCACTGTTCTTTGTCTAACTACCAGTGTCGAGCAAAGGTGTGACTCACTGCGCTTGCACCACTAACGTGCTATTGTTTGTACATTATCAATACAAAAATCGTTTTCACAGTGTCAAGGTGTCTGAAAAATCCCTTTTCACCCAACACCTACCGACAAACCTTGGGACTTATCTTGTATGTTACCTTTTTTTCAGTATCCTTCTTCATATAAAAAGACAGGAAGCTTTCACCATCATTAGATATAAAACATTTCATGCTTGATGAGTACCCACCCTAAAGTGTGGAGAGAGACAAAGACAGACAGGCATAGCTAGTACTGGCGTATGCCATGGATGTGAAGAGATCCTCTTGAGGAGGCGGAGGGATGGAGGGAGGCAGAGGCACATTGAAGCAGATGCAGAGAAATGTGAGAGGGTGTAAGTGAGACTGGTGATGACGCGCTAATGGCTGCGGAGAGCTGGCGAGGCCGCGGCCCTGGCTCTGACTCACCTCATCCCCACGGGGCCTCCTGGTTGACGTCACTCAGCGTGCGCTGTGGCATTTCTCTGCTTCAACTTCTTTGTGAGCAGCAGACACACTTGAGCCTTTCTCACATCTGAGAGACTCTGTGCATTTGTCTATGTGTACAGTATCTATCTATCTAATCTAATCTATCTTATCTATCTGTCTTATCTATTCTATCTATCTATCTAAGCTACTACCACAGATTTGTCTGCCGTGTAGTTCTTTGTCAAAGTACCAGTGTCGAGCAAAGGTGTGACTCATTGCGCTTCAACCAAAAAACACTCTGTACGTTGTACAACACAGTGTTCATGTATGCGAACATTTCTGTAAGGACAAACCTCTGAACACTGACTGCACATCTCACCTTTTTCCTCAGCATGTTTTCATCTCTGAAAACACAACCAAAGCTCTGTCCACAGTTAGGTGGGGAGTGTGAAAATAGGACTACTAACAATATTCAATATTCGAGATGTTTTCTTTTCCCAGACCTCGGGAAATAATTTAAAAATACAGGATATTGGCAATCCATGAAAATGAAAACAGTATTTCAATGGTGCAAATAACCCTGTGTACTATGCAGTGCATTTTTATCCTTAATAGTGTGAACGATGGCATAGTCGCTGCTCAGAACCTTCACCTTCTGCTATCACTGCGGTAGAGCAGTACATATTTTGCAAATACAAATATAAAGAAAATATAAGAAGTGCAAAAAAACGTACAACTGACCAATCCCTGCCATGACCTAAAAATTGACATTTTAGATGATACAGGTGGTTCTTTATACTTTTATTCGGTGTAAACTGGCAGACAATGTGAAAAACCACAAGGGTTCCTACATGATGGGTGATTAAGGTATGAAGGAACAAGCATGGACGATAAAAGAATTAGAAGTAATAAGTTCTTCAAAGGACGGTAATCCTTAATTAGTTTTATAGTGAAAACTGTTTATTGCAGAGAGCCAGTGATCAGTAATCAGGCTTCTTATGATGTCATTGTCACTCTTAAAAACTGACTTTACCATTGCAGAAATTTGATACCAACTGAGAGTAAGAGCAGCTGTGATTGCAAATATTGTTTTAAAACTTGTTATCTTACATTCACAATCTCATTATCACATATCTTACTAGAGTGAAAAGAAGTAGAATCCCGTTTTAAGTGGAGTATCTCTTTTATTTTTGTAAAACCATCACCGTAAGAAAAAAAAAAACCTGATAGAAATTGTAGGTCACAATGCCCCACATTACCCCTAGCAGGCCTACAAGGTAGGAAAGGATTATAGAATAGGAAGACAATAATGCTAATTATTATTAACATTATTACAAATGTTTTTTGTACCAGCACTGTGTGCAGGTTGTTAATGAGAGAAGAAAAATAATCCTATTTTGTGTACCTAGGACCAGAAGCTAGGAGGTATCGAGTATTGTTTTTTTATGCTAGTATTGTGTGTAAGTGGCAGAATTAATCAGCAGACCCCAGGAACACTGGCAACCACATCAGTGGAAGCTAAAGGGGATCCTTTAAACAATAAACAACAAAAGATAGCCTTCTAAGAGGCTTCTACAGCAGAATCTCACATGAGCTTCAGCTGAACTTTGCATTTTCGCAGAGAATAAGGACTAGGGATTTAGACTCCTATATTTTACAGTGGAGTGTGGGGAGAATGGGGAGGAAGGAGTAACGATCACAACAATCAATAACTCTGTACAAACGGCAAGAAGAGTTATATTGAAATAGACCTGAAAAAATCCAAATCAATCCCATAATCCATAGGATAAAGATACTGACAAAATTCATCATTCTCCATTTGATGATCAACTAGCAGCAGGTATCAGGACCAGAGGAAAGATGTGAGGGATGTGCTTACCTAGCCGATTCTGAGCCAGGCTGAGAGTGTGCAGGGTAGGCACTGTCTTCAGAGCAGCCACCAGCTGCTGCAAACTCTCCTCCTTGTTGCTCCACTTCTCAAGAAGGCGGCAGTCATTAAACCGCAGCTCTGAGACAGGAAGAGGAAAAGATATAGACTTAATTCTCTTTCACACATTCCCATGTGGAGAACAATGATAAAGTCACTTAAGTGCTCTTTAAGATGCATTCAGGAACTTTTACATGATGGATCTGGTTTATTTTTTCCTCACTCTATTACTTTTCACAATTAAAAAAACCTTATGCACATGGAGGTACAGGAAGGACAGACCAATAAAATAAAAGATCATAAGGTGCTACAAGAAAAATAAGACCAAAAAATAAAATTGAAAAGCAAAGAGCAAAACAAAACAAAAAACAAAAAAAACAAAAAATCAGGACTGAATCAACTTTCAGCAAGGTGCAGTTATGGATCAAAAAGCAAAAGGACTACCCGCCTCCTTCAACACCTTCATCACACTCATTACCCTCATCCACCCCACAGAACAAAAGGCAAACACCCCAAGACACACCGACATACCATGCTGTTGCTAGCTAGCTAACAAGCTAACTTTAGCTCTGTGCCAGTAAAGGTTGAAGACTGACTGATGGATAGATGTCATGATATTATTGGTTGAAATTAGTTGGATCTGAAGCTTACATATTTTGTTTGACCGGAAGAAAACATGTTTGGATTGAGACATAAGATCACAAAGAAATAGATTTTTTTTTTTTTTTTGTATTTTTTGGGGATATACTGTTAAATAGACGCCAGCCCTGTCCTGTTTCAAATTGTTAACACTCTGCCTGAGCCTGTCCACATGCCACGCATGACTGCCGGGGCCACCTGTTGAAATAGTGGGTGGCTAATTCTAGTAGTGACTTCGGACTCCCTCTCCATTACACTCCATCTGACAGACCACCAGCTAGACCAGCCTGCCTCTACCAGCATTCCACCCTCCATCCACACTCCCCCTTCACTCCCGCGTGCCCTCAGCCGGCACCCTGTTATGGCAGCCCCCCTTGATTGATGGATTATCCCTACTTAGGGTTAATTTACACTCCTGAATAATGCATGGAATGATGCCACCACTCCATTCTGCAGATCACCATGGGGTGAGGCTTCTGCGCTGGAGGAATCAAGATGTTTTACTTCTCATCGCCACTCGTCCTCTCACAGATAACACTCCAGGATGCATGGGGAGCTTTTTTAGAGATGACAGTTGGAGTGGCCAAAATGTTCTTTTGCTATTTATTATTAAGCTAGTGAGAATGGTAAACTTGATGAATTAGTAACACGCAGGACATTTTAACCAAAGGCTCTCTTTGCTACACTTTTGTTTCCCTTTTATCTCATTTTTTTCATCAGATTTTTACTTAACATCGGCAGGTTTATCTGCCATACTGTGTAAGAAGCCAGAATCCCCTCATTATCATTAAAAGAGAATCTGCAACAATATTTTACTGATGCTTTTGTGCAAATCTAATTTGCTTCTAAAATCTTATAAAAAAAAAAAACATTCATGGATGTAAAATCAAAAAGCAAGCAGCTATCTTTCGTGCTAGTAGACTAATGGAATGAGTGCAGTAACAATGTCAGCTGTCGATCAGCTGCGTTAATTTAATCTGGATGTTCAGCTTGTTCTCATTCCCGGAGTGTCAAATACGGACGCTTTGTCACTTTCCTTGGCGTCTCATACCGACCCACAAGGTACCCTTCAGCATCCATAGGTACCGGGCTTCTGACAATAAAGCCTCTCTCACGCGTGGTCTATGCTGTGAAAGGGTTAGGTTTAAGATGCCACGGGGCGCGACAGAGCGTCGGTGTTCAACTCTCCGGGAATGACACTGCACTGGGATGCTATCTTACACTAGCTCCATTTTTCATACAGCTGGGAAACATTTTTGCCGTTTTGCTTGCAGCAGACAGAACGGGCCTTTTGTTTTGTCAGATGGTTAGACGAGTTTTGAGCATTCTGAGAATATCTTCAGAGCAGCAGTAATTGTTGTTATGACCTTCTGTGTTTTTCAAACATCACTGGGATCTATGTTTTTAAAAAAGATGAGTGGAGCGTAATGGTAATACATAGCAGCCACAAACTGGGGCTAGCATGCTACTGTCTCTCTATGTTTCACAGTCTTTTGACCTTTTGTCACACTCCCAGTGAAAGTAAGTAGCCTGTCAGTATTGTGTCTATGTGCTATATCATAACCTCAATAAGAAATAGACTGTAAAAACAGCTCTGTCACCCCCTGAATATTGCACCTCCAGCCACCACACCCCTGCACCTGGCACCCGTCTCTGATGTCTCAGGCTCAGAGGGTGGGGTTAGTGCGTGAAGACAAACCCTGACAAAAAGGACACACCGATGATTGATAGTGGCTCGGCCGGCCAGAGACACAGGAACACCCCTGAAAGCCAACATGTGCCACTCTTTTCTCTGTGTGCGAGCCCCCTGCTATTTCTGTCCCCCTCTCCTCTGTGCCTCCATTTTTCATAAATGACAATTGTGCTGCTCAGCGCGTTCGTTCCCAGCCCTGACTTCAGCGGGTCCCTGTGGGGAGGGGTGTATCCCAGTGTCCAGACAATGTGAAATATCTCCAAAGTAAAGGAGCTGATGCTCAACAAAAAAGTCACCTACACCACGCCACACCACATACTGGGGCTCCAGGTATGGCTCCTATGCAGTCTCTGTGTTGGAAGGACTGTAATATCTTGCACCATGAACATGCGTTTGAATGCACTCGGTAGTTTTCTACATTTTCATCATCTCCTGTGTTTCATGTCTTGATTTTGTCCACACGTGGTCTTTCAGAGCAGACATTTAATATGTTCAAACGCATGACATTGAAGGAAGGCACTGAGACCCACGTGTCAAACAGATAAACAGTGTTACAGTGCTTCTATCAGCTCAGTGCAACACAGAAACACATTGTTCAGGCGCTCTTAGGCAGGGCGAGTATAAAAAGTATTTTAAAAGCCTTTATTTATTTGGCCATATTAATGGTTTAAAATACTGACTGGTTTCAACCTCACTTTACAGTACCAGGAGTAATCAGTCTGTTTTATTATCTACACCCTGATAGAGACCCTGTGAGGTCTAAAGCAGTTAGTCTTTTAAACCGTTAATAAAGACTTTTTAAGTAGACGTACTCTTTCTCTCTCTGAAGAAGATTTCTTTTTAATGTTCAGCTCCCTGCTCTTGGTGCATATGGAACTGATAGAGCACCCCTGCATCGATTCAATACAACTTTATTTATCCATATAACAGCACTGGAAAACCAGGAAAATAATGAATTATAAAGACAAAAACACAGACAACACAAGTGATGAAGAGCAGTATGAATAATGAAAAGTTTACAGTTTACAAACTGCAACCGCTGGTGAGGAGCGTGTGATACGGCGCCGTGGGATTGTTGTGTATGACGTTGTTTCCGAGATCAAGAATGACCTGTCCTCGAAAACTATGAAGCTGTTATTCTTACAACGTGCTGCAATGACATCAGTGAACCGATGCTACACCCTCAGTGCATGTCTCCTGAGAAGTACTAAAAGTTTAAGTTCTTAACTACAGTGTTTTATTTGAGGACACTTTTTTTATATCTATGAATCCTGAATGCAAGTAACATGTAAAGATACCCAAAGATGCCATGAAATGGACAACGTTTCCTTGAAATCTGTCACTTTCTGGACAACATGTGTGCAACAGTGAAATTATTCCTTCACCAGTACGTGTGAACATAAAATCCAACAAGCAAACCCATCACAAACTTTTAGGTAGTCCCAATAACCCGTCCTGTCCCTCGCGTCATAAATCATGTTCTCTTTTTTTGTAGTTTCGAGTGAATGTTATGTCCTGCTCAAACAAACCATTTCAAAAGGAAATAAATCACATTAAAGCTGCACTAGTCAGTATTTTTATATTAACAATGGATGAAAAGATTCCGTGTAATCTGAAAAGTGTTACCAATCCACAGATAATTATCACCTGACTCCGCAGCTCCCCTCAGCACCGAGAGCATTTTCACATCTTTCAGATCATTGTTTTGGTTTTATGGCCCACAACATTACTGTTTTGATTCACTCTCCCCTCTCTCATCAGCCTTGTTTTCAGCAACAGCAGGCAGCTGTTTTCACTGAAAAAGCTCCAATAAACCCACTGTACACAACCTGCTCGCGTCCCACTTTGGATGAAACCACTCCCACTCCTGCATGACAAAAGCCGGGACAGCTGCGTTCCCACCTTTCCACGGGCTCCAGGAACTGTGTCAGCTGAAGTAGTGTGAAATATAGCAACACAGGGCACTGGGATTGAATGAATTCACTGTTTATCAGGGTGTTGAGTAATTCTGAAGGACTATGAGTTAACACTTTGAGCTGAGGGTAGAGGCTGTATTATGTGTCGCTCTGGATGTGTGTGTGTTTGTCTTGTGGTTGGTTTGTAATACAAACAGCGACGGTGCTGATGCAACGGATTGTGGGCTGTATTTTCCCGGTAAACACACCGACCTCTTCGGCTGTCGCCGTCCCTCCTGCCCGGCCTGCTGCAGCTCCTCTCGGGGTCACTCTTCCTCCAGAGCCGCTCTCCGCTACCGGACTGTGTACACAATGTGTTCTGGTATAGGGGAAAAAGGCACTCTTACTTGTCTGTGTTTCTTTAAGCCAATCACAGCTGTATTTAGCAAAGTGCAGGATGCAGTAATGGTGTCATTAAAATGGCCACATTCCTGCAAAAGAGGAGCTAGCTTCTTTTAGCATGTAACATTAGCGACCAGGCTAGGGTTAGAGTAAATTGCCATTTTCACCGTGTAGGTTGCGAGCTCGGAGGTTGTTTTTATTTTACATAACGAGGACTTTATAAAGAGCAACATATAGATAGCGGAAGGGGAGGAGAATGCCAACTGAGAGAGTTGGCCAATGACACATTTATACCAACAGCCTGTTTCCTATGAGTTAGAGGATATTTTGCAGGACCCGTGTGAGCACACTTTCCATGGGAACACAGCTGTCAAGGCTTCTATCATACAGACGGGCTTCATCTAGAGCAGGTCGGAAAAACAATAGATGCAACCTTCCCAGCGCCAAACATCAAACAAAGTTAGCAACGAGCTGGTGAACATAGTCGAGCATTTAGCAGCTAACGAGACAGACATTTTTTTCTCAGGAGTTGGTGGAGACCAAAACAGAGCTAAAAGGAGAGTGAGTATTCAATTTACTATGTTTATCAGGTGGATACAAACACAACACCAGAAGAATATTATTGCTGCTGTGTCTGCCGGATGCAAATAGGAAACATATTAGCCACAACTCAACAACTTTGAAATATCAATGTTGTGTTCCACTGTTCCTGAGTAGTTAAAAAAATCTAATCAATTAATGCAGCTTTAAGTACCAAAAGATGCCATTTAAGTGTTAGGACTGGATAAATACTGTGATTTTGAAAATATCAAATAATATATTGTGTAATTTCATTCTCAAAATTAAGCTAAAAGACAGCAATCGTCGT
>JAPZEA010000001.1:13840083-13850529 GCA_029783685.1 Heniochus monoceros | reverse complement strand
TACAAATCATTCTGATGTATGTACAGCATGTTTTAGTTTGTACTTGGATGTACTTGTGAGTCGTGTCAGAGTGTGTGCGGGTGGTAAGACTACTTTCTTTTTTTCTTGGCATGGAAAAACTTTCCAAGTGATAGTGATTTATTTCACAGGATTATAAAAGACGCAGATGACAGATGTTTAAAGAAATGGAAAACCAAAATGGACAAAGCTTTCCTGAGGCCAGAGTGAAAACTGTCCAATGGGTCTGACCACAGTTTGTACAAGGGTCTTTGCTAAAAAACCTGAATGAACCTGAGACTCATTTTTGGGCATTAGGCCTGAGGGCTGCAAGTGTTATCTGGCTGCATCAAGTTTACTTTGTTTAAGAAAAGAAAGAATAGTGGAGTGTATGGGGGAGGGAGTGTAACGGGAGTCTTTAACAGGGAGTAAAAGGGACTGAAAGGATTTTGATCCAGTGATATTATATATCTGTCCTGGTCAGGGCAGACAAAAGCACACAGCAAACCACCAGAGAGCAAAGCATGTCATCTGAATAGTATGTCTTCTTTGCAGTGTTGTACATCCAAAGGCTTTGTGTGCCTGAATTTGGCTGGTAGAAGGCACAAAGGAGGCAGTTTGTTCGCCCCTGACAAGTGTGCTTTTATTTGCGGCGGCCCTTTGATGTATAGAGAAACTTTGGCTGGGATATACCTCGCAGACAAATGCACCAGAAATACCACTCCTTTGTATTATCCTTAACAATTCCCTCACCATTCACTGCAAAGCTTTTATTCCCTTTAAGACCTTTATTTTAAACTTTGTGTCTACTGTCTGTCTGTCAACTGTAATGGGGAATCTTGTTTGACTTTATTGTACAGAGGAGGGTTGTTTGACGGGGAGTTGGGGGCATGCAGTTCAGATATGAAAAAACATCAGCAGACCATGTGACATTGTTTACCAAGAAAGTTTGGTGATTAGAGCATTTTGACACCATTTAGAGAGTAGAGAGGTGTAAAAATATGAAAACATAAGACAGTACTGTCTATTTCGCAGCTTCTCTGGAGCTTTTAGTCCTTCTTCACCAGATGGAGTTTGCCCAATTTAATGAAATTTTAGATGTTTAAATTTACAATTTTTTCAAGCAATTTAAAGGAATAGTTCAACATTTTGGAACATGTGCTTATTTGCTTTCGCCCTGAAAGTTAGATAAGATCGATGCCACTAATATCTGTACAGTAAAAATGAAACTGCAGCCTGTAGCCAGTTAGCTTAGCTTTGCAGAAAGACTGGAAGCAAGGGGAAACAAAAAGGTCACCAAAATCCACCTACCAGCACCTTTAAAGTTCATTGCATACTTGTCAGTGCTCACTGGTGGACATATTAAGTAATGGTGACACTGTTTCTTTCTACATAGATGCATGTCTGCTATTTCTTGTTAATTATTGGCTAAGATTGGGTCAGGAACTTGTTAAATTTCTCAAATTGGGGAATTTTTTTAGTGGCATCAAGATGTTTCTTTTCTTAAAATAAAAAGCTCATTCATAAATTAAAAAGACTCCATCGGGCCTCCTTCTTTTAAAGCACATGCTACAATCAGAAAATAGAAATTGGACATTGTTTTGATTACTCTGTGTGAATTTTCCAGAATAATATGATGTTCATTTTTATTCTAAAAGCAAGTCACATTGTGAAATCTGAAATAACAAATAAATAGGACTTGAGGAGTCAATCTCACCAAAAGGTCCATTTAGCAGTTGTGTTGGTACAATCAAATATCTGTTTTTTTAAGCCTTGGGCAAACTCCATCTACAGATGAAGATCATGATTGAAAGCTCCAGAGCAGCTACTAAATTGCTGAGATTGCTTCCTCAGATGCTGTTTTCACAGTCAAAAGTGAACTCTGAACCCCAAATTATACAGAGTTTTACTTTCAAAATAAGAGTTTACATAACATGATTTTTTCCAATTCTGGATCTTCATTCAAACAGCCACACATTGCTTCATGTTAGATTAGCAAACCTTTGAGTGTAATTCCAAACATACACTTTATTAAAATCGGTGATTTAACCGCACCAGGGGAAGAGAAAGTCCACACGCTCACACCTTGGAGCTGCCCAGTACGCTGCCACAGGCTTACACTGTTGTTAGTGAACAGTTGGGACTTGAGTGATTCTGTGCAACAGCTCGGTTGAGGCAGAGCACAGTGTTGCGTCCCTGCGCAGCTTTCGTCAGTCAGTCCTGGGATTTGAACTGCCGGCTTCCAAGTCACGAGCCTCCACCTCCTCTGCAGGCTGCTGCTACTGTCTTTTATATCAGACGACCAGTAAAAGAGCTAAAACCCTTGACCCGTCCATTCCTGGGCGCCCACAAGTGCTTAAGCAGATAAAGATTATATTCATCACATAGGCATTTTAGTATGGGGGTCATGAAATAGGGCTTTTACATAAAAACATTGAAAAAACGGTTTTGTTTTAAAGCCTGTGTAATGCTGATATGAGTTTTTCAGGGTTGTTGACCTTGTCTGACTCTATATTTTAACTTGGCTTGCACTGGATTTTACAGCAAGGTATTTCCAATGGTTACTGATTACACTAGAAACTTTACACTGGCTAACTAAGACAGCATGCGTTTTCTGAGTCACAGTAAAAGAAGACGTCTGTGGGCTCAGTGTCTAGTTCAGAAATCCATTACAAGGTCAACAGCCTGTGCTGCTTCAGTCCACCTCACTGGTGGTGGCTAGAATCACACAAAAGTGACTATCTGAACTCTCAATCTACCACCTACCTCCTGAGTGTGCAAGAAGTATGGCTGTGGAATGACTTCTGTACATCTGCAGCTATAAAGATGGTATTTTACTAGTGTGGTCATCCTTTCAGTTATTTTATTTTGTTTCTTTCTGATGTTCTTACATTGCAGCATGTCTGACTTCTTAGCTGTACTTGAAGGCATGGTGGCATGCAAATAGGACTGACTATTCATGACCAGATCACCAAATCAGTCTGAGCCATCGCACTCCAAATGCAGACGCATTTAAACACATTTTATTGTTTTTTCCTTTCCTCGTAGAGCTCGGCAGAAAAACCGGGAAGGAGAGACAATCATGAAATGTGAACATCTCCGTCGACGTGTGTTACATACATGTGCTGCATTGAAGGTCAGTGCCTCGTACTTGCGCTGTGCAATATTTGGCTGATCATAAAGGGGATACCATTTGCAGAGTTGCCGTGCATGCAAAATTTCAGGTCACTACCACTGGGAACCAATAATGCCTTTGGCTAAGCAACAAGATGCAAATACATCTATTCAAATTCGCACCACTCCATACACATTCGAGCTTACACAAACACTCACACACAATCTCATCTCGGTGCACCACGCTGCAGAATTAAAATACATTGCAATCATGTCAATCATGAATAAATCACAGTCCTGTGCCCATATTTGATCTGAGACAAGTCAAACAAATGGAACTTCTCTAACATANNNNACATATTCTAGATATTTTAAATCCAAATTTTTATGTTTCCCCTCCTGGTTGCCTACTGTAGTTTGGCAGCCTCTCAGTCCAGTGGCAGGCCCAGATTACCGGTCTCACCCAGTCGGTCGTAAAGCTAATGGCAGACAGGCAGCATCCTCCACTCCAGGCTGTCAGGCAGACGGAGGTTAGTCAGAGTTAGGAGATCAATGCACTTATATGTCACACCCAGAGCTGCAGATTTCTCCCCTCAGGCACTAAAGACAGAGTTTACATAGTCACCTGGTGTTTAACTGCTGAAAGATGGTCTGGAGAAGACAGATGATACTGTACGCAGCAAAGCCAGATAGAAACCCTCAATATACCACCGGCACATTCAGTCCAATTTCAGCCTGCTAAGCCACTCGGGCAACCCAAATATCATCCATCCTGACACTGTCCGTCACACTATACATAGAACGGCGAAATTAGCACAAACGCAGCGCTCGCCATCAGTGTGAAGTATGGTGGCTGGGGCGATTATTTACGGGCTGCATTACTTTCTGAAGACCTGAGCTCTGAGTCACCGACCGAGCCTGATAATTAATTCCACACTCTACAGAAATATTATGAAGCTGCACGACAGAATGACAGATGTACAGCATGGAGCACATTGTCAACAGCGTGACTGGATTATGCTATTTTGACCGCTGCATTATGAAGAAAGAAGAAGAAATTATGCTTTTTATGTAAATGAATCGAGACTTTATATATGTGGCAGTTTATTCTTTTTTGCTGCACTTTGACTGTTAAGAGGTGAATAGAGGAGACGTGAGGTACAGTAGTTTGATTTACTGGTGTGTAATCAGAGTATTCGTTGTTTTCTGTCTGCTCTTTGTTTGTCCCAGAGCTCAACTTCCTGTAGATACAAGAGGTAGAGAGGGGGGGAGATACACTGGGATCTGACAGTAAGAGATAACCTGCCATCAGCAGGCCTTCTATTTTTAACAGCAGGTACTAGTAACACATGACGTGGGGCTCTTGTTATCAATATTTATGGAACAAAGATTAAGACAGAGTAATGATACACATAGCCCTGACTGGATCCATCCTCGCTTAATAGTTGTCATTACGGCGAGGGGGAGGAAAGTGCTGATAGACTCAAAATTTTAGGCTGGCACTCTACATTTTAGTAATGATTCCAGAGACCAGACAGGGCCCAAATGTAATTAACAGATGTAAACAGGGAAGTACGATGACTGCCGTGTTAAAATGGCTTTAACAATACTTCTTTTGATGATGAATTTTGCGCAGTTGTCATTTGAGAAGCTGGGGATTCATTTTCAGGTGTTCACAGCCAGACTGTTGTCAGCTCCTCAGGAAAGGCTGGATTAAAGCACATAAGATCGCATCTTAAAGGCAGGTTGCTGCTTCGGAAAGTAAAGACAGTTTCACAAACACGAGAGTGATAACAACAAGTGGTAATGAGCCAACCGCTAAAGAGCGACGCTGCGACTGTTCCTGCTATTATCCTTACATCATATATCTTCTTTGCTGCGTTTACTGTACCTTATGAATATCAATATCTCTACCAATCTCAGTCTTTCTTTACAGGCCACATTCATCTCCATATTTATCCCACGGTGCAGCCAGTTGGCTACACATTTTAATAACACTCCATCTGCCAAAATATATTCCACTCAAACACTTAAAAGTTCCAAGAGTAAGCTCAAAAGAGGTGAAGTATCTTGGCAGACCATAGAGCAAAATGCCATGCAGTCATATGCAGCCCAGGGGATGAAGTGATTGATCTGTGACCTCGGACTCAGCCATAAGATATTGTGGTGAAGAGTGAGGGGGAGGGCATGGATAGTGGAAAAGGGACGAGCATGAGTCAGTAACAGAGTCTGCGAAAAGCTGTGGGAGCAGAGGAAGTGTTAACAACATCACAAGTAGGAGCAAGTCAAGTTACCACGTCAGGAAGCAAAAAGGACTGAGAGTAGGATGATGGTAGGAGCCCGAGAGGTGATGGGACACATGCATCCTAATCATTTAATAAGCCAGTGAAAGGGATTGTTCATCCGCAGCATGCTGTCCACGCCGAGCTGATATGTGTTGCCTCTCTCTTTACGTCACTCCCTTTTATTAGTAGCCTGCAATGAGTAGCCACCGTGTGAAAAGCCTACATTTAGAGAGGAGTGAGTTCAAGGATAATAAGCTATGTGTGACTCTCCAGTCCAGCACTTGTTGACGGCGCTGCACATGGAAAAAGTGCATCTTTCTCTGCAGATAATCCTTACAATTAATTTTTTTTTTTTTTTTTTTTAAGATTCTAATTTTATCTGATTATGCCATCTTGTGTCTTTGAGACAGAAATGTATTGACACAAACTGCAAGGAAAATAAGTTTGTTTTCCTTTCTGCCTCTGCAAGCAAGATGACAGAGTACATGCGTAGTCAGACCAAATTAGAATCTACTGTATTTGCCAAGAAAAGACTTTTGAATGTGTCAGAAGTTTTGGTGGTACAATATTGACTAGTGAGACTGACAACACAGACACTTGCCTCCTTTCCCACCCCTCCAAAGTCATAAAGCTGCGGATGAAACGCATTTTTCAGTGCATGTATGACGAGGAAGGCGCAGTGTCTGTTACCCCTCCTTTTAAACCCATGAGTGTATAGAGGCGGAAAGCAAACTGTCCCCGAGTAGCAGGTCTGAATGGCGTCAAGTTACCTAAAACACTTTGATGAGCAGCTCTTTTGTTTTGTGAGAGAAGTCCATGGATTTGTCAGATTGGTGCTATTGTCTCTTTGCAGACGCCCGCCTACAGGTTCCAATAACGCGCCACCCATGCGGCGTGATTTCCATAAACTATGACAAAAAAAGTAATTTATACCACAAGAATGACACTTTTCGTGCAAACACTCCAGAAAGTTTTGGGATGCTGGCAAAGAGTCAGACAAATATCACCTATTACTCATGTTACTTCGTACATTTGGGGCTCCACTTGCAAGCACAGCGCTTCGTCACTGCATAACAATCAGATGGCTGAGTGTTGGCAGTGCAATTGATGGAATTTTACTGAAAACAGATTTCGCCTTTGAACTTCCAGATATTCCTGATCGAGAAAGTATCGTTCTTGGCTTTAATCGCCCTGATCGCCTCTCTCAGTGTCATTACGCCTCCGGAGGACGTGGATTAACTTTTTTTTAATTATTTCTGTCATTATCTGTCCGGGAGAAATAAAAACAAAACGCACCACTTTAACGGAATTTGACAATGTAAGTATATCTGAGAGTGTTTTTGGTCCAAGAAAAAAATAAAAAGCTGAGGGGGGGTTTCTTTTTGAGCAGCAACAAGTTCCTCAAGAACTTGACAGGCAGACGCAGGGGCGCTATTAATGTGATATTTGTTTTTCCTTTTTCTGGTTCTGACAATAGCCTGCCAGAACTTGTAACCTGTAATTGGTCCGAAAGTTTTCACACTAGAAAGGAACCAAACCAGGGTTCAATTTGGTCCAGACTGAGACCACCTCTTTTCGTCAGACCAAAGTTTAGCTATTTGGTCTGGACTGCAGTCTGGGGAGGTTTCACACCTGTAATTTTGGTTTGGATCAAACTGAGACATCTGGACCATACATGGTAGGTAGAAAGGGCCCTTAAAAACACCCATTAGAGGATTGACAGAATCTGAGGGAAACTTCGATGCTGCAAAGGATGTTTCCTAACTTTTCCTTTCACTCCACTTAATTTTTGGTTTCTCTCTCCAGTAGTTGCAAACAGAATTTCCTCAAGTTGCCAGAGACTTTTGAAATGCTGCAAAGAGCCCCTCAGTGGCTCAGGCCAGCACTGGCCAGTAGCAGATTTTCTGCACCAAACTTCAAACTTAAAATTGCAGGTTTATATTGTGTCCCAGAGAGTTGTGCTCTTGCCAGTATGGTGGCTGATCAAAACGTTCAGCAAAAATTCAAATTCAAATTCACCACATTCAAGGAGAGTAATGTCAGCAGTATTATAATGTTAAGTGGAAGCAGCTCAGCTCTCAAAGTGAAATGGTCAAATATAAAATATAACACATATAACCTGAAAACCTGGCCACTACTGAGCAATTCGGCAGCTTAATGTAATAAATGAAGCCTCATATAAGACGGGTATTACATGACTGGACAGTATTCAGTTTTTAATAACAGTCCACTGTCTGCCTCCACTGCATCAAACGACTATTCCAGTGCAGCAGTGGAAGTGTGAGCTGCTGTGCAGTGACCTCTGTGACTGAAGAATCTTTCTTTCACCCTAATAATTACCAACAGCGAAATTGCTCTGAATGTCAAGGCTCAGCCACAAATCAAATATTCATCGTGGCAGCCACTCATTCATTGCATTATAATTGCATTCTAATAAACTGCTCTTTAGGAACAATGTCATTTCTGCCATTTTTATATAATCTGCAGACCTCTGCATTGTAATGAATTATTATTATCAGTCCTGACACAGGTTCCTTCCTATCGTCTCCCACTCTTTCCTCTCTCTGTGTAATGAATAAATAGACTGGTATTATCAGCTCACTTGTAGTCCACCCACATTTTGTGTTTGAAATGAGCCACACTTTGTGTTGACGGCTCGCCTTCATCTACTTCCATCTGATAATGCAGAGCCAATTAAATGGCTGCAAATTGTTGCTTTTGGGGAAGTCACATGGATGCAGTGTGATGAAAGGCATGGATTTCACATAAGGTGCGACAGAGTTTGCACGGGCTGCATCTGTATAAATGCAGAAAATCTGTTTTTGCATCCTCGCTGGAAAGATAAGTCACGAAATCCTTGACAAAATCTGGCAACACTTTGCAGGAGATTTGGACGGCGTGGTTGGATCATTTGGAACAAGACCCCCAACGCCATCAGGCCTCTCAGCAACCAAAGCATACCAAGTGTAAAATGTCTAACACTTTATGGCAGTAAGATACTGAATGTCACCCAACCCAAGATGGCCAAGTTTTAATGACAGGAGAGAGATTTGGTGCATAGAGTGACAGATATTGAGCGATGGGAGGCGACGAATTGCTCGCTAGATTCAAACGGGTTTCAGCTGTGACCCTCAGGCTCCAGATTTGTATCAGTTCCACATATGCTACTGCTACATTCACACAGAATGGGAGGAGGAGGAAAACCTCCAATTATTATCCCTTGGGTGCATTAATGCTTTTTTCCCCCATTGCTAGCCTTGTAGTTACACCATTTAAATAGCACAAATTAGCTGCTTGTTGTCAGGGGATATAACTGCTGGTGATAGTGGCTTGGTGGCCAATTTGCCACCAGTTTGTTGACACTACAGCTAAGAGGTCAACATGACCGGTTTTGCGTACTCGATTTCTCATAATTATAGTCTGAGCAATAGGCTGTAAATGCTGCAAAATGCATAAAAAACTGTGTGCTTACACTGAAAAAGTGGTAAAATTTTAGTATTGTATGAGGACGGTATTAACCCACAATACATTGACAGAGGCACTGGCTTGTGATTGATGTCCATTGCAACATTTCTTGCAAACTAAATGTAAGACAAGTAGGAATAAGTTCTGACGTGGCAAACATTTAACTCACATGACCAATCAGCTGTTTCCACTCTGAGAGGAGAAGAAGAAGAAGAAGAAGAAGAAGAAGAAGAAGAAGAAGAAGCTGTCTGTGCAGATTGAAATGTCTTCTTATTGCTTTGCACGGATCTGATGAAACCTTCCTCACATTAATACATGAAATAAACGGAAATGTCATATTTCCATCATGTTTTCTACATTTTTTTTCACAGTTTGATGTTTGACTGACGCTCTTTTAATTATTCAATGGACCAACTCCTAATAATTGCATAACAGTAGTGGATGGAAACAGCCATTCAGTGGCATTTTCTTGAAATTCAGTTAAAATTTGGAGAGAAGCTCAGCTTGTGTATATCTGGGAGTGTGGAGGCGGGGTATGTACTGCCTTTCCTGTAACCAGTGCACTGCAGTAACACGGAGTGCTAAAGGTTAGGTAAATGCAATTTCTTGCTCTGCTGAGGGAATCTGAGCTGTCACTCGTACACTGGAGGCAAGAGGTTAGGAGGTTAGAGAGAGATTAACCCTCGTGTTGGTGGCCGGGCTCCACATTCATATCGCTGCAGACTGGAATGAAAGAGCAATGGGAAATACACTAATGAGTCACACACACACACACACACACACACACACACACAAATGAGCTGTACCACATAAAGTCCTATGGGACTCCTGGATTGAAATGAGTTCCCTGCTAGAACAGTAAGTACAACTCCAGGAGCCCCCAGGAGATGAAAGTGAACTACAGACCAAATTAATCATGATAGATGTAATTCACATTCACATTATGTTCTATTTATAGTGATTATGAAATCAATGAATTAATCCCATCAAATGCAGAAAGATGTGGAACCTCAAGAGGTCAAAGTTATTTAGACACATGCTGCGCCTTCATGAGAGCAGATGCGTCATGTCTGGCACACCGTAAAGATACACAGTAGTTTGTGATACCTTAAAGGACTATTTTGACATTTTAGGCTACAAGCTTATTCACTTTCTCGCTGACATTAGGTGAGACGATCGATATCACTCTCATGTGTACAGTAAGCAGCAGGTTTGCTTTGCACAGCGCAAAGACTGGAAACAGCTCGCCTGGTTCTGTCCAAAGGTGACAAAATCTGCACCACTGAAGCTTGACCATTAACACGTTCTACCCTGTTTGTCTGATCTGCAAATAAAACAGAGAGTGTAGGAATGACAACACTCAAATACACCTTATCTTAACTTAACAGACTATCTGGCGAAGGCTTGAGTGAAGAGCTGGCTATATGTACTGCAGGGGTTGATTGTCAAATGAACCTCAGGTGTGCAGGTGATTTGGCATCAGGAGGGAGGAGGTGACCACACCCAGCTCAGCTCAGACACAAAGGGTACATCCCAATTCTCTCAAATTGCATCCACGTTTCCCTCACTTGTGTCTTTGTCTTTT
>JAPZEA010000001.1:13668867-13679434 GCA_029783685.1 Heniochus monoceros | reverse complement strand
GGAACCACTGTAGGAATGGACCTCTCACAGCCCCGTGTGGACTGGAGGAACAATTACAGCGACCGATAACACTTAATCACCAGAGGACACTATTGGCAAAAGTGTTTATGAGTTTCATCACTGTGATATTAAAATGAAATCCTGCTTGTGTGTGTGTGTGTGTGTGTGTGTGTGTGTGTGTGTCTAATAAAAGCAGCCTTGGTCTCATTGAGACTTCCTGAATAAATAACTAAACTAAAGTGGTGTTCATAAGAATTTCCCATGTAGGATTTTATTCATTCAAACGTGCAGTTACCTGTGAACTCAGGTGTGGCTGTCAGAAGGTGAAACAGGACACAGACAGGTCAAACGTATTATGTCACAATGTGAGGCTGACACACTGCAAGATAATAAACTGCCCTTCAGCAAATTCATTTCAACAAACAACACCCCACATATTGCCACATGACTCACCACCAATAGGAGAGCAGCAGGAGCAGAGGCAAAGTGGCCACAGCCTGGAGAACGGGCCAATCGCGGCACAGAACGGCGATGCCCGGCAACAGCAGCTCTGCGAACACGGCGAAGGCACCGCTGACCATGGCAACCATGAGACGATGAGGAGGGTCACACAGCTCCAACCCTGAGAGAGCGAGGGAAGACGGATCACATCAAAACAAAACTAATACAGCTGTCAAAAACTAATCCACTGTGTGTCAGGACATGAACCCCTCCACACAGAACCGATCCCGCCCACCTGCACAACAAGCGGCCTCCTGTTTTCAATTCAACAAACACTGTAGAAGATATAAAGTGTCTGTAACAGGACTCGTTATTAATTATTATTATTATTAGTAGTAGTAGTAGTATAAAATCGGAATAATTAACAGAACAACATCACACCTGTACACTTTAAAGGTTATTAACAGACGTCATGCAGTATCACCGATATCACCAGACCTAACAACATATGTAGATATTATAAAATAAACATAAAAAAGGTATTCAAGTTCATTATCCTCATATACAAATTAATGACAATATTTATGTGGACAAGTGGAAAATCAACCTCTTGGGATAATTACAAGTGAATATATTAAATTTATGTATTTTACCCAGTTCCCATAATAAAGTATGCATTTCTTACAAGCCTTATAAAACTGTGAAACAGACTGTGGTATCATACATCCTCTGGAATAAAACAGAAACCATAAGTCAAGTGTTGGATTTTGGAGAATTATGTGTGCCTAAACTCATGCTACCAGTATTTTGTAACTCTTTCCTAAAAACATGACGGTAAAATTACTTCAAACACAAAATCAACAAATACAACAAGCTCATCTTTAACAGCACATTAACTGACTGATGGATCCTGTGTTAAAATGTCAGACTGAAGATAAAGTTAGATCTTCCAGGAAACCTGAACATTTCACTCTTTGTGTGGCTTATATCACTTTTTGTTTTTTTATTTTTTTACAAAGAGGATAATGTAAGGTGTTGAATTAACTGTATAAGTAGTAGCCTATTCGCTTTTGTACTTTTGAGACAGAAAAGGAAGTGATGCTTGCAGACCTGGGGTCCCCAGACATGAGATCCACAGTGGGACCCTCTTGCAAAAGCTTCCAATGTCCTATAACGTGGAACCTACACCTTCTTGTTTACCAGTTTAAAGCAAAGAAAAATGCTGAATACCCTCTGAAAAAACAAATACAGGGTTCAACAAGTGAGATAAAGCTGCTAGGAGATAAAGTATTCTTAACTTCAGGTCCTGATGTAAACTTGTTTGGGACCATGTGTCAAACTGTGAGCTTCTGCTGAACTTTAACCTCATTCCCCTCATAGCTCTGATTCCCTTTCCTCCACCTCCCCGTCAGGAAGTGGGAGAGGAAAGCGAGGAGCTCATTTCCTGCTCACTTCCTTGCTTTTCGCTCTGTCCCGCTATTGTTTTCTGTCTGCGGAGGAGCAGCATTGAGAAACATTTCTCTCAGGGCCTCAGCTTGACATCAGCGTAATCTAAAAAAAAAAACAAAATCTGGACTCAATCTAGCCTGACCTTGCAGGAATGTGGGAGTATGTGCGTATGTCAGAAAAGAGTGTGTGTGTACTTCAAATTAGACAACTTGAGCGCTCCACTGCCTCGTACCACCTCCTCCCACACAGGAACGTGTACAGTTTCTACAAAAGCTAACGTAAATACACTCCCATGCCACTTCACTCTTGTTTCAGACAGTTCTGGAGAGAAAACACACTGTATTTGATACACTAAGTATCCCACCGGCCAGTGACATCTCATGATAGAGAAAGTCCTGCTGAAGTATGGGAGCTAAAGATTAATCACAGAGGGGTTGTGCCCCTAACGGACTACAGCTGAGAGGTAGGAGTAAAGAGAAACCAACCAGCTGCCTGCTGTCAGTCAGAGCTCAGCACAACACACCTCAGTTTGTCATCAGCTGAAATTCCCCAACAACTGGTCTGTCAGACACAAACCCAAAACAAACACAAATACTGGGGAAGTCCATGTTTCAAACAAGTAGCCTACAGCCAATAAACACAACTGTTTTCTACTAACAGGAAATAATATGCTTGTCAATCAAACTAACTTTAAATTCCCACTGCCAATTAAAGTTATAATCCTCAAGATTTTCATGATATCGATCCCCATTTTTGATGTTATTCACAGTCGGCATTTTCAACAATAGCCACTCGATGTGTTTACATTCTGTAGTTACTTCTCTGTATAGTTTTTCTTCTGTTGTTTGTGGCAGGGTCTGCCTTTACCACACTGGATTCAAATTACCTTCAAACATACAAGGAAGTCACAGGAAACAATGAGGCATGTATTCCAGTGTTAAACTGAGTTTGTTTGTTTGGGATTTTTTTAATATTTAGCGCTTAACCACACACGTCACCAAATAAACCAGGACTGAAATCTTTAAACTGCGACTTTAAACTTCACAGACACATTTTACATCAGATTCCACCTCCACTGTCACTCAGCTTTCATATATGTCACTTCTGTTCTCACAGCACAGTCCATTCTTCATGTATATCCCATTTAAAAACTAGCTGGTCTGTGCATAAAACTGTATTCCTATTTAATTTCAGTGTTTATTTTTACTTACTTTTGCTAGGTTTTTATTCTTCTAAAGCTGTTGCACCACCATCCACAATTTGTTTTGATACTTAATTGTGATTTTTGTGCAGCTGCGTGTAGCTCTTCCATTTCCTTTGTGCTTTGCATTGTGGGAGATGATCCGATCAGATGATCTGACTCAAGTAATTAAATTATTCTTTATGTTATCACAGAGACTTAAGGAGATGGGAAGTGATTACAGATAATCTCCCGAACATTATGTTGTTCCTTCTATCTACAGCCTCTCTTTATATAATACACTGTTCAAGTAATAATGATGACAAATGTGTGGAATGCATGCAAGATCTTTCACACAGATGCATCCATTCACTATACTGTTCCAGTCTTTGCCATCTCCTGCAACCACAGAGGGTAAAACATTTGACCTGTCATGAAAAAATAATTGTAGGCCATACATTAAACTGACTTTAAACTGTCTACAACTGTAGTTGTTTGTGTTTGCTGACATAAAGATAAGATGGCAATACAAAGATAGGAAGGATTTCCAATTTGCTTCTGTGAGGGCGCGATGGGATTTTTCTCATCTTTCACTGATAAAATAGCTCACCAGTTACAATTCTGTATTCATCCTGCAGTGTGAATGTTTTCTTTGTTTTCGCTGAGTAAAGCACTAAGACAAACTGTGACTACTGACTGTGACTGTGTCGGACACAAACTCAGGAATCTGCATGGATGCAACCAGCATTACAGAGTGCACTGGACGTCACATGGCCACGACTCATTACGTTAACATTATGTAACGTAACATCAGAGCTCCTGCAAGAAAAAAAGATAGAACTAAACTAACTTCTATTAAATAATCAGCAACCGGTCGATGAGAGAACTCTTGACAACTGCAGCATGCGTTGTCACTATTCTCCTATTATTTAATAGAAGTTAGTTTAGTTCTATCTTTTTTTCTTGCAGGAGNNNACATCAGCTTCTCATTTTGCTTATTTATTATCATTTTCGTGTCTATTTTGCTACTTTATGTATTTTTGGGGGTTGTCTACATTAAAATTCCTGTAACAAAAACAGAGACATGCAATTTAGCAAAAACACGACATCTGCATAAGCAGAGTGCCAGCGAATGACTCAAGACTGAAGTGCAGGAATTCAAAAGTGCTCTCTAAAATAAACAAAGAAGTGAGTCGCTGCATATGAAGAAGCGAGGTTGTTTTTTTTTCGCAATTCCCCAGACGAGTCAATTACTGAATAAGGCCGCAGGAAGCTTCACTGCTGGATAAGTAGGCACCAGTTAGGATACTCACTGGCAATGTATGAGGATAAAAAGACCCCCGCGAGCATGGCGCCCTGAGAGAGACGCAGCAGCAGAAACACCACAGCGCTGCCGGACAAACACACGGCCACCCCGAACAGACTGGACAGACTGATGGAGAGGAGGAAACATCGCCGGCGACCCAACCTGAAAACACACAACGTCACACTGCTTATTTTACACATCTTATTCTTTATTCGTGTAATAATGTCATTTTTATGCATTCAATGTGGAACACCACATAAAGTGTGATTCTTACTTACCAGTCGCACAATGTACCGAGGAAGACGTATCCCAGAATCCATCCCGTCATGAAGCAGATGTGCTGAAAAGGGATTTTCCAGTAGTCGTGGCAAACCAGGTTCCACTGCAAAGGAAGACAAAGAAGTACACTGACGCATTTTCAAACCAAAATAAAACTACATATTAACTGACAAAAAAAAGCATCTTAAATAGACAGCGCCGCTATTCAATTAGGTTAAAAAGAGACAAATTGTTTTAAAACACATCATGAGCTTTAAATAAAAATGTTCCATGTGATTAGCAGGCAGGAGAAATTTGACATAATGGACCAACTGGCAAAACTTAGGTGCTTTCTTTTCACTTATTTAAAGGTTAAAGGATTATACCAGTGTTTGTTTTTAGTTCATGGATTGATAAGGCTGACTTTATTCTATATTTTTCTTCCCTTCTCTGTCCATGGCTCTCAGCCCCAAGGCCATTGGTTCCCACTTAAAACTTAAATCTATAAAAACAGGCCGCAAATATAGTTTTATTCTTAAAAAAAAAAAGGCTTGGTAATTTCAAGGTAATTTACAATAGCTGGGCACTGTAGTTCTTAGCATATATTACTCAAACAGTAATGAACAGTAGGATGATGTATGAGAGATCTACCAGATATAAACTACAGTGGCTGTGTTTACTGAAATAAAAGAATGGCTCCCTGTGTGACTAACTAATGTGTTTTTGTTTATGGACAACAATTGAGGTCTATGGCACAGAGGAATACTGGCTACACAGACAAAACTTGTTGGCAGAATCAATTCTTTAATGAGTTTTTGTCTTTTTGCAGGATTTGTTGACAATAACAAAAACATGGAATATCATCATCTTTAAACTATAGTTGTACAGAGTAATGGAGACTTATAATGTTTCGGCAGTCCTTGGAATTCAGCAGATTTTATTATAGTGTCAAAAAAGTACATGAACAAATTGTTGCCAACAAGCTGCAGTCATCCAATTTGACTACGTAACATGCAGAGAATAGTAGGCTACCAGTCAAGTCACGAACACAGAGAGATTTCTGTGAGGAAGCGGGAATGTAGATCATGTTGTTTCTAATTGAGTTAAGATGTCTGCTGACAGTGTTATTACGTTAGAACAAAGTAGTGCTCAAAGTAGAGCATGACAGCAGCTCCACGCCTGGTTAGTACCAGTCGCTGCTTGGAAGAAAATTCCTCTCCACTCCCCACTCCCTCCATCTCCTCTGTGTTTAGTCGAGGTATTTCATGATGGTGAGCGTTTACCAGATACACATGGCTGCAAAGTTTGGGATCAAATCATCAGCATGAATTACAGCAGTATTCAGTGAACTGAGAACTGAGAGCACTGAGAATATAAAAGCTTGACATACAAAGAGGTGAAATATACGATGTCCCTGCAGAAAATATTAGCATGCTTGTAATACTCAGAATGCTTCTTGGGCTGTTAGAGGTGATGTTTCAACATAAAGGTCAAACTTTGAGGCTCTAGTTTGTTGGATTAGACCCGGCTGGATATCAAACCTCAATACTTTGTTGCTACTGATCGAGGTGTGCCTGTAGGATGAAGTAGCTGGTATTAAATGATTCAACACTTGTTCAGCTTCTTTATTTCTTTCTTATTTATTGTTTAAACAGACAATTTGTAGTTGAAACTTGACCAATTTTACATGATATAAATGCATAACTGTATCGCACAATTCAATCAACGACATTCAACGACTATTGGAGTTGGAGGAAGCATTTTTCAGGTGGCGAGGGTCTACTTGTGACTGTTGCTGCATTTTACTGATGTGTTTTCCCTGTGCTTGGCAAGTCATCATGAGTTTTGAAACTTTCTCCTTGTCACAGTTATTTCACAGCATCGGCAACACCAAAAACTCACACAGTGATGACTGTCCAGTAAATCACTAACACAAAACCGCCAGACAAGCAGAGCCATTATGCAGAAAACTGATTAATGGTATATCTCAACTTTAGAGAGGTCTGACAATTACCATTTTTCAAAGTGGGTTTAAAGGCGACATAATGTAAATTAGACACTTTGCAGGATTCCTTTGCTGCAGAGCAGCAAGCAAACATGAAAACCTGGACCCACATTAAGCAGAGAAAGGATCTCTGTCACAGCTTTGCCTACTTAAAGCTCTGTGGAGAAAAGTCTGAAGAGGTCAAAACTCCTTATTCCGATATGAAGGAATAAGCACAATCTGAAGGCCGTAAAACTGTATTTCAACATAGTGTCTTGAAAACAGGGTCTCCAGTAATAAAGAGAGACCCATCTTTAGATCCTTATACTGCCATCTGGAGCATCAGGGAAGTTGTCCTGATTGTGTACAAGAAGGCCAAATAAGTTGTTGTCCGAGCTGCTGGTGCATTGGTCATAAACACTGCACAAAGTTTGTAATGTATCACGTCTGAAAATATGACAACATATGCCAAACTAATGGAATGAACTTTAGGAAGAGAAAGAGGAAGATTGGTGACAAGCAGATCCTCAACATCAACACTGTAAACAATCGCCTCAGAGATGAGACCGTACAGTCAAATCAACGCCTCTGGTTCAAAGACAAACAGTTTAATAGTTGATAGAGCAGAACTACAGTTTTCTAAGCTCTTCTGTTATTTTGCCAAACCCGTGTACTTCAATGTGATGAGCACTTGTATGCTCAACTTTTCCTTTAATAAAGTTTTCCTTTGTCGCAGCGAATGAGGTCATGAGAGAGGAAGCTGCTGATGGTAAAGGAGGTGTTCAGGGTCTCGGGAAGGAACATGGGAGTCTCAGACTTCCAAGAGCCAATTTCTCGTGGGGGGAAATGGAGAAAAAGCCTCTTCACTGCTAGTATCTACTTCCTTGAAGCCCTGATACACAGATAATACTAGTAATAGTAATAGTTGAATGGTGATTACCCATAATGTCTTCTTTATTCTGCTTCTCCACTGAAGCTCATAACTCTCACTACTGTGGTTCAGAGACTGCATCAAATACTCTGATGCTGTTTTAATGCGTGTTACAAAATACTGCACGGACTCAGATGTGGCGTGTATGTGTGAGGTGTTTGTTTAAGGGTCACACTGAAAATTACTTTCTGTCAGAGGTCTTTATCAATATCTGGAGACTGGGACGGATCATTTAATGGCTGAAGTTCACTAGAACAAACTGAGGAGCCGATAAACAAGCTCCTGCTGCTTATTTACTCATGCAGTTGCACAACAAGATGCAACCGCACCGAAAGCCATCGTCTGAGTTCAGGCTCTGGAGCATGTAAGAGACGATCAAAGAGGATCCATATTCTGCTCCCAAAAACCAAGAGCCAAAGGAGATCTTCAATGCAAACCACACCACACCTCCTTCATTTCTTTTCACACACTCTTCCTCCATACTTCAGTTTATAAGCCTGATGCAGACATATCTGTCTATATACTGGATCTATGTGGTCTCAGGAGCAGTCTCAGTCCCCCGCCTGGCTGAGCTGAGATGGACCCTCAGAGACACAGTGTCAGACAGCAGATAAGTGAGAGTGTAAAGGAATCCGGGCAACTACAAAAGTTTTAACTGTTCAACCTGAGCAAATATTGACTTAATGCTGTGAACAAACATCTTTATGAGCACGCAAGCTCCCAGCAGAGATCAGCTGCTGTTACTGAGCGGAACCTGGAACAAATCCGGGTCAGCACGAAGACATGAAAATAGCTGTCATAGCGACCAAGGAACTAGTTTGTCTACAGCTTGAGAAACGTTGTATGAAACAGTTAAATAAAAACGCGGATAAAACCAACAGCCTGCAGCCGAACTGGGTGCAGAATGTTGTTTTAAGGCAGCGTTGAGGCTCCCCAGTCGTATTTCAGCCTCAAACTGTGGATAAACTAACTTCACTCCAGCTCCAGACTTAAAGCAAACACCCGCACAGACCTAGATGCTGACCTGCGGGCGGAACAGCCTCTTACCTCAGTGACAAAGTTGCTCTGGAGCCCCGATACATGGGCGTACTCCCACCCTTTGGTGCAGGACACCCTCTCCCGGGGCACATTTTCGGAAAAGTCCGAAGTGTTGGCTGTGTACTTAAAGAGCTCACAGTGGCTGAGGCCGGTGCCGTTCACCCAGGGGATGGTGAAGTTCAGGTATCCCTGTTTGGTGAAGTTGCTGAGGAGGAAAGTGGAGGGCAGAAGCTGCGGGTCGGGTTTGCAGTGGTACGAGTCCGGGATTAGGGTGTAAAAAACGTCGCTACATAGATTCAACATGACCGCGAAGCTGGGGAACCAGCTGAACACGACCACGATTCGGTTGTAGCGTCCATAGCCGCCGGTGCGGGCGAAAATCTTGGTCTCATAATCCATTTGAAGACGAGTGTTTGCGGTGACAGACGGTCCGCTGGCCATTGCGCAGTGAGTGCGCACACGCGACAGCCGCGCGACGCAGCAGCAGGTAAAGCGCGCGTGGAGGAGGAGGAGGAGGAGGAGGAGAAGGAGGAGGAGGAGTTCAGGGATCGACCTATGAGACACCTGCTTCAGTGACTAACTTCAGGATCTTCCATGAGTCACCAGAAACAACTCAGCAGGAGGTGCCGGTAACAAAACAGAAGTAAGCGGACATTTGTTACGAATCATCATATTTTTGGACATGTGACTCAGTAAATAGTTGAATGGAGTTAATATCCGGACAGCTTGTGATTCGACAGTAACATGATATGTAGCTTCAAGGAATTTTTAAGAATCAGATTCACTTTTCATTGATAAAACCATGAACTTTTAACAACAGAAATGAACAAACGTTAACTCTAAACTCTTGTCATTCAAGTGCCATTTCATGTTTAACAGATATTCTTTGTTTAAGTATGTTGGATATATATATATATATATATATATATATATAGTATGTGTCAAGCTAAAACGAACAAAAAAACTGGGTCCTACATTTTCCATTATGCAAGTCCACACTTTTCCTGCCTCCTACAAGGCCTCTTGTTTCAAACTCCACACCTCCAGCCTGAAATACAAACTTTCTGTCCAAACATATGATAACTCTGATGATGTTGTCAGGATGCTTGTCAAGCTTTGGAAAACTTTCACCAGAGCCAAGATCTTATGCAACTGTTTTTACATGTAGAGTAATTCTTCCTCATGATGAGTAAACTGAGCTTCATGTGTAAAATCGGTGGAGTGCACCTTTAAAATGTTCCTAGCATATTTCTAAAATGAAAATCATGTCTGAAAATATCAAAGACTTAGCATTTACATTTTTGACATAAATTGTGTTCCTGATGTTAGGAATTATATATTTGTGACATCACAAAAAATGTGATGTTAAAGGAAAATGTGAAAAGCTTCAGTCACTGTCTTTGTTGTATTCCTTTTAATATTACATATATTAAAAACTGTGAAAATATGACTTATTCTAATCTGTGATAGTTTTTTTTTTATTATCCTTATTTTATTGTTGTGTATTTTATTATTTATATATAGCAGTTTACTTCCTTTTTTGTACTTTTAATTGCTTAATTTTTACATTTGTAGTCCTGAGACCAGAGACCAGTGTTTTCATTTTGATGTGAAGCATGTGATAATTTTACGCTGTTCAAAAAGTTTATTATCCTCAATTTGACTCAGTAATGTCTACATCTTTGAGGCTTATTCAACCTAGAAAAAGGGTTTAGTGTTAAGTGTTACTGTGTGGGATCACTTTTGTCTGGCTTTGATAGGAAACATTTAAACTCATATTACAAGTCAACACACACTTTCCCAACAGCAGAGGAAACAAGTTACAAGGATCTGCTGTGAGAAATGGCAGCACATCCGGGCGACGACTCATAACACAAAAAGGCTGGTGACAGCGGCTGATAAATCCGGGCAGTTCCTTATCACATGACAGGCATGAGAGGTAATAATGATATGAACAGAAATCTGCCAGAGACGTTCAGG
>JAPZEA010000001.1:13119979-13135701 GCA_029783685.1 Heniochus monoceros | reverse complement strand
TGGGTGCATGTATGTGGTTCTGCATGTACAGCATATAAATCTTTATATACGTCTGTGTTTCTCTATTGTGTTTGTGTATTATGGTATCTCTCGGTGGGAGTTGTTAATATGTTAAAAAATTAACAATAAAACTCAAAATAATTAGCGATAAAAGCTTCACCTCAATGGGGCTGCATAATTTCAACCAAAGGGAACTAAAGGAAGTGGGAGAATCAAAATAATTTGACAATGGAGAGAGCTACAAACACAACTGAAGCAAATGATTCACAATTCTGTCTGAAAAATGACTGAGGCGATTATCCTTATAAAAATAGTCTCTGGTGGGTTTTTTATTGATCTACCAATCAATTAATTGACGTATTGTTTGAGCTCTATGTTGAGTTTAACAAAAATTATTTAACAGAAGAAACAAGAAGAAGAAACATTTTTACAGAAGTCAGTTTTGATTCTTATGATCCGTAACTTAATCACAATAAAACTCTTTAACTGAGCTGTTAGCTGCACAGCAAATGAAACCCCCAACCGTGTCTAATCTTACCCTAAACATAACAATCAGCAACTTCTAAACCCAAATTCGACCATCTCCCACCTCACCTCCAACCTCACCACTGGCATTTTTACGATTTTAGCATGACCACAGCGTTCCCTAAGCTTGACCAAAGGATTATAGTAGCTTCACCTTCGCCACACTTGTGTTGCCACGATAAGATATTGAAGAAAAAAGCTGTTAGCAGTTGGCAGTGAGGATCTTGCAAATGAGCTCAATAATCAGTAATAATCTTGGCATCATTGCAGGGTTTTGCTGATACAAAATCTAGTCGCAAATGACGAAAACTCAGAGGAGATGTGCTTCCTTTCCTCTGTGAGCCGGTCTTATGTCACATCTTTCTCCCTCTCCCCTCCACCCCTCTCCCTCTCCCTGCTGTCTATTCATCTTTCTCTCTTTCTTGGAGTGATGGCTCAATTACCATTCCTCACACTCAAGCTTCAAAAGTGAGCAAAATGGAACGGGATTTCTTGACCATGTAAAAAAGAAGAAAGACTTTTAATTTTCCATTACTCCCCCTCTCTGGCTGTCAGAGTTCACTCAGCTCAGTAGTGAATTGTGACACCTGCAATTTAAGAGGTTTCTGGGCTGGAGCTGAGCTTTGGATCGATTCAGTGAACTCAGTACTTAACGGCAGAGGAGGGTAAAAACTGAATGAATGTATGTATGAGGGAATCAATTAGTCATAAACTCTGCTTCATATAAGAACTGAAATGAACCACGAAATATCACCTGATTTAGGTTTTGTATTAAAATGTCTTATCACCTGGCTTTAACAGTATGTAATGATGGAAAGTCATTTATCCCAACCTTAACAGTCATCTATTTTCCAACTGCACAGCTGCTTCCCTTCATATCTTCATCTCCCCGTTCCTGAAGTCCCTCTTTCCCTCCCCCGTTAATCCTCTCTTTCCCTAAGTGCTAGCTTCCAGCCTCGAGCCTCAGGGATCCACACGACTTGATTGTGTTTTGATGTTCTTGTGAAACTTACAAGTGCACTCAGGACTCAAGACCCATAACATACATTTTCAAGACGGTTCACCCAGGAGGAAAAGAGCCAGAGGAGAGAGGAAGAGTGCTTACTATTACCGCTGTCAGTACAGTGTACACGCTCGCAGTGCGTATATGCGCACATATCCCTGCGTTACTATACGTGTGAGGGCAAAAAAACATCCCACTTATTGACTTAGATTCATTCATAAATCCCTGAATCCTTATCTCGTCATGTCCTGAATCAAATGTCCTGGATTGAAAACTGCCTTTTTAGAATTTTACATTTTTCCTCTTAAACTATGTGCTGATCGCAAGTCTGTTTTCCACTTCATTTTCCCGTCTTGGCTTATTTTATTGTATTTCTCCATTTCTCTTTACTGTTCCTAGTTATTGGAATTATCGAGCAAGCGAAACAGCAGAGTGAAGGCGATGACAATCAAGCACAGTTTGTTCACACCCACACAGCCCTGATAAGGGGGTCTAATCAGGCAACATGAGTGAAAATACCTGTGTGGGTGGGCCAAGGGGTGTGTGGGGTCTTTAAACTTAATACTAGCTGTCTTTAACTACCAAAAGCAGCTGTGCTAGCCACCTAACAGCAACCATAAGTAGAACTGCTAACCAGTGTGTAGGATTTAGTGACATCTAGTGGTGAGGTTGCATAACTGAATACCCCTTGTCTCAACCAGCCTTCGATGGTCAGTAAAAAGGTTAAAGGCGCTTTCTGGAGCCAGTGTTTGGTTTGTCTGTTCTGGCTCATTCTAAGGTAACAAAAGCACAATTCTTATTTTCAAGCGATAAGAAAAAATACTTATTATTTAAGTATTTTTCCATTAATGTACATCATATTCCATTTCAGCCAATTGAGTCCCCTAAATCCTGCACACTGTATAAATATATATACAATATACAAATATAAAACCCAACAAATGACCACATTGGACAAGTTAATAGTAAGTAATAACAATAAAGTATTAATGAAACTCAAATGATCATTTAGTGCTGAGTCAAATATTAAAACTGTGCTACTGATACTATGTTTTTAAGGATATTTTTGGTTCATTAAAGACTGGGGTTTTATTTTTGTTTCATTGCTATCATTTCTGATAACAATGTACTCACCAAAAATGGAGCCATTTTTCACAGCAAACATCGCTACTAATGGGAAAAGCACAGGTGTTGCTAACAACATTAACAATGGCGCCTTTGTATCCAAGTGTCTCGGTAAGCTGTGACGGTGCGACAGTGAGCCAGCATGAACAACAGCAGGACCCTGAACTGAAGCAGCTAAATGGAACCCGCCCATCATGAATTTGATCATTTCCACCGGTGTTTCCCGCACATTAAAATGTCTTCAGTGGAAAAAGGCTGACCACTTAGCAACCATACTGCTAACTGTAGACATTAACACTGTCTTAGACATTAAACCATAAAACTGATGGTCTGAAAATATCAAGATGGGTGTTAAAAATAAGTATTATTAATAAATCTTTAATAGGCTGTTGAAATAATAATGACATTTAAAGAATAGGTTCAGTTTTTTGTTTTTTCAAATCAATTTTAATTACACAAATATCTATATGTACAGTATGGAGGGTAATTAGTTGCTGTAATCTTTCCTCTGCCCACACAGAGATCCTTTGCTGAAGCAATTTCAATGTAAAACATGTGGTACAAAATCCAAAGTCCCTGTTCTGTGTGAAAATGACGTCCAAAGTTCAGCTGAATCTCATATTTGTCTTTAGTAGACTGAGTTAGACAAATCATCTTCCCTTCTTAATATGAAGTTCCTTCTTTGTGCTACAACGAATAGTGTTTGCTTGCTGAGCCAAGGCAAAGGGATCGTGAGGCAAAGAGGGAATTTTGTACTAAAACGAGTCTGTTTGGTTTGTCTAACTCAGACTGCTGAAGACTCATCTTAGCATTGGTTGAATTTTTGCACAGACTGAGGACTGCGGATTTTCAGCACAGGACAGTTGAAATTGAAATCAAATTGTGAATTATATGAAGCAAAGCAAGAGTGGACTGATGTTTATGAATCGTACAAAGGTCCTTGGCTTTCTTTTCATATCATTGCTCTTTAGAATATGTGTTTTAACTCAGTTTTCTTCAGTCAGTGTGAACATTGTGGCTCCCAATCACACCTGTATATTCACAAAAGTCAAGAGTGTGTTTCTTTTCTCTGATCTTATATGAACACATCCTTGTTTCTAGAAGTGTATACTTTCTATAGTGTATGCTGAGAAGACAGAGAGGTAGCGTGTGTGTGTTCATATTTCTCTTTCCTCGGGGTGGATCACATCAATATGACAGGTGGCTGTTGACCAGAATATCAAAGCTGGACTGAATGAGGCCTTTTTTTTCCTTCCTGAAATCAATAAGCACTATATTTGGGGAATAAGGCTTTGAGAATTCAATGTACTAAACTTATATTTAAGAAATCTTGTAATAGAGCAACTCTAACACTTTAATAAAGCTATTAACACTGAAAAATTTTCAATCAAACCGTAGATAATGAGTGATTGGAAAGGCAAATTGGCTGATTCGTTCATGCCGTGCACGTGCACTGTTTCCTTGTTAACAAGCACCAGGAGACTCTAACTTGTTGGGCCAATAAGAAGAACTCATGGCTGAACATTAACTGAACTACAGACCGTGGATCAGAAATTAATGTTTAATTTTCTCATGTCTCAGAGGGTCTTTTTCTTTGAACTGTTGTGTGTAATTTCATGCTACATACACACACAACAGCAGGGGTACAGCAGCTCTGCAGGAGCAGGACTGGCTGGAAGTGCACACACATGCAGACATGTTTTACATAAACATATGTACGTGTGATCAGATGCACGACCATTGATCTGTATGAAGCAAGTGCAACATGAACAGGCCTTTATTCATGTTTCTTTAGAATTTCAGTTGCAATCATTTGTATTATTTATGAAACTGATGCATGAGAAATGTCAGATTATATTTTAATCTATGCTAGCAGAAATACATCAAAAAGCAAGGAAACATGAATGTCAAAGCCTTGAGGGCAACAACATTGGTCCAAGTGTGAAAACATAAACAGTCTTTTGTGTTGTTGCTGCGTTGCCCCATTCATTATGCACAGCTAGTTTAAATGAATAATGCAGGTGACTAAATGGTTCTACAGAAGTAGTTCAATTATCATCATGAATAATAAATTTATTATTAAAAGGTGCTTGGAGAGTTTAGTCACACAGCAAGGTAGTGTATAATCACTTTGCCAGATTTGTGTGTCCTCTTCACAATGACCCAATCACAAAAAAACCCCACCAAAATATCTGTTCTCAGGCAGAGTGACACACTTTCACGAGGGTCGGATGAAGTTTTGGATTTTTACAGAAAATAGCATCACACTCGGTCAAGGTAAATGATGCATCTTGAGTTCTTTCCAGTCAACGCTCAAATTAGCTCAGGAGCAAATTACTGCGAAGAAACTGAGTCATCAGCATGTCTGAAACAAACTGGAAGCAAATATTATTTTCGCTTGTCAGAAATTTTCCTTCCCTTCTCTTAATCATGTAGTCATATGGAACTTTAACCTTCTCCATACCCTTCACCCCTCTTTCCCGGCCATGTTTTATCCACTTTCATGTCCATCACTCATCAGCTATCAAGGAAATTAGAGGGGATTTAAATTATTAATGGGCTTTAAGTTCCAGCTGAAGCATTAATAGATACACGTCCGCATTCCACATCAGTCATCCATTTTGCATATTGTGCAAGCTCAGTGCATTCTGGGTCAGGGGTGCAATCACAGAGAGTTTCCCAGCATGCAGTTGGTAAAAGGCAGGAAAAACCTGTGTCAGACCATGGGCCCATCAAATTCCAAACGCTTTTTGTTTGTTTCAGCTAAATCCACATTATGTCACCACGGCCACTTGTTCGATTTCTGAGAAACTACGAGAGTGCAGCTGCCAAGACCAAGAGGTGCAGAGATGGAGTAAAGAGAAAAATTACCTACTTTTCAGCAAATACAAAGCTGCACTTTTACATTACAGTGTATAATTAGTTAAATTCAATGCATAACAGCTTTTAATGTGACAGTGTAATTATCATTTTACATTTACATTTCAGGCAATTAACAGATAAACCAGTCTGATTTATAATAAATGACACATGAAAAGGCTAAAGTATTCAAAATGAAGAGAGAGTGTAAAAGACAAAGACAATGCATTTTTCTGTCTTTTTTGTGGAATTTAAGTGAATATGTTTCATAAATTGCATCCAGTGGGTAACATAGTAAATAAAATCATTTACAAATAATGTCCGACTGGAAAAATTGAGGGTCTTTACAACAGTGCCATTTTGATTCAGTTTCTCATTCAGACACGGCACTACGTACAGTATGACACTTGTTGAAGAAAGCTGGAAGACAAGTAAGGTTAATCATGTTAACTGAAAGTTAATGAGGTGGAAGATCTAGTGGAGATGAAATAGCTGGCAGGAAGTAGAAAGACACAGCAGGTCAAATGAGGCTCTAACCTTTAATGAAATCGATGAGCCATAAGACAAAGGGTGGCAGGTGAGAAGATGGGAGAAGATGGCAAAATTAGACAACAAATGAACATGCAGAGATGAAGCGAGTATGATGAAAGTGAACAAGACTACGAATCTACGTCCGTGTTAGCGGCTCTGCCAGACGGTACTCTGACACAGCCGTGCATTGAACTAAATGCTAATGCTAGCATCACAAAATGCTCACAATAACAATTCTAATCTGTTAGATATGTTAGATTCCCGATATAATGTTAACCATCTTAGTTTAGCTTGTTAGGATACTAACATTTGTTAATTAGTATTAAATGCAAAGTGCAGCTGATGCTGATGGGAATGTCCGGCAGTTTTGCAGGTATTTGATCATAAATCAAAGTATTTTTTTGAGCTGATGATGGCCCAAACATTTTCTCTTGGAGGACCAAACCTGAAACTTGATGGTGGGTCACAGGCCAAAAAGCAAACACCTACTGTATTGCATTGTTAAGATGCAAAATGGTACTTGGACCCGAAGTTCTTTTAATTCACTCTGTCACTTTGCCCACTGTGCTCAGATGATGAAAAATGACTAATAATTAGGGATCCTACACAAAAAATAAAACAGCCTACACTTTGTATAGATTTATACTATATTAGATTTTTTTCAAATTAATTGAGGGCCAAATCGAACCTTACTTTTAGCAGCCCTGTGATATAGTAAAAGTTAATTTATTATTTTAAGAAAATTTATCCTGATGCAGATGTGACACGACTGTATAATTTCATTCCAATGCTCCAGTAGCTGTTGAGACATTTCGCTCAGCCCCACCAATGTCAACCTCATGACGGCACTAGAATAAAAGTCTTTACAATTCAAACTGTGGGGACAAAGAATGTCTGTACAAAATGTTCTGGCAATCAATTCGATAGTTGTTGAAATATTTCAGAGCCATGCCGCTAGCACGGTTAAAAGTTAAAGTCCTGCAAGCTCGAAGACAAGGATTAAGGAGAGCGGTAATATGTAGGATGGAAGGAGGAAGAGGCAGACCGAGAGGTTACAAAACTAACTGTTGAAGGGGAGAGAAAACACACCATCACTTCTGAGTTCAATGTTTAATTTTTAACAAAAGTGTCTGCAGACATCATGTAGCCACATGAAGGTTGGCTTTGTTCTGATTGGGAAACTCATTTTATATGGCAAAACTAGGCTCTTTAACTGCAACATACAAATAATTCACTAATTATGCATTATCAGCCATTCATCTCAAGGCCCAAGAAAAATATTCTTTGATTAAATAAGTTGAGAAGACCCTTCCATGACCACTTCATGGAATGATCTAGCTTGTTGATGGCTGCGCTGGCTGTCTTTGTGGTCAGCGAGAGGGCAGCAGCTTGGTACCACCTCTTTAAAATCTCCCCTGGAGGAGTGATACATGCGTCTCACTGACTCATTATCATCAAACTGGGCCTGAGTTTAATCCTCATCAGGACACTTTGCTTCAGAGAGAGAGTGAAAAAGAAAGATTTGGCTGGGGAGCTTTTCATAAGTGTCAAGTTTTTATTGTTTTTCCTGGCACATACTGTATTTGGGCTCGAATAAACAGACTTATGCAAGATCATGCAGGCTGCTGAGCCATCCTGCCTTTAATCCAAGATTCTTAACACAAACCACAACTTTAACCTGTTTAAAGTGCAGTTCTCTCATCATATTATTATGTTATGGATTGACACGCAACTGCCGATAGTTCTTTCAAAGAATAGTACGTGCGGACCTGTAAATATACTTTTCAAGGGCATGAAACCTTTCACATCCCTTAATCACTCAGAGGATTCAACGTCCCACTGGGCCTCTTAGACACAGCTTCAATCCAATTCCTAAACCACAAATCTGGGCTTCCCCTCCTGCCACCGAGATCGATGTTCTAACAACAGGTGTTCACAGGTGTTCAGATGTGGTCACGCATCGACTGAAAGCCTTTCTCAGTTTTAGAACAAAGGAAATCAGCTCCGTAGGCAGCGGGAGAGGGAGGGTCGCAGTTTATGTGATGTCCTCTAGATGTTTGATATGTCACCTTCTCTTTGCACTGGAGGCGTAGGGTTGAATACCTAAAACATCCTCTGATCTGAAGGAACACACAGAGGATTTACTGTTGTATACAGTAAAAATCTGACTAGAATTACTTGTACTTTCAGACTGAGGTATATATAAACTCTAATTTGACCGAGAAAGCTCATATTTCACAATTAAGTTATTTGATTCAGCGCTCAACCTTGGTCAGGAATCCAGATTTCACAACATCACACTGCTTCCAATCCCCAACAAACACTTCTACATGATAAAGAGTGAGGTCAAACTCAGAGCATGACTAACCTTGTTTAAGTACCTCTGCTTCAGCTATGTGATATTTCTTTGTGATGATGATGATGACTGAGTGCCCTGTTTTGCATGCCTTAGAAGAGATTTTAATGTATGTTATCTGTATTCTTTAGCGTGTATCTATTCAGTCCCTTTCATTTATTTTCACGGTTATAGCTTTTATCCCTGGGTATCACAAAAACATTAACGAAATGTTAATTGTGACCTTTTTGCTTTTGACTAAAATGAAACTTCTCCCTGAGGAAAGTAAAGTTTATCAATCATACACGCTTGCAAAAAGGGCAGAACACATGACTTCATTTTCATATGGCCCATTTTCTTTCAGCTCGGAGCTCGTTCAAGGCTCACTGTTCCATTTAATAGCAATGAAGTTGTGGCTAATAGTCGCAGTAGAGGTAGGCTTAATCCACTGGATTGTAATGTTAAAGTTAGGATTCTTTCTGCTGACTTCACAGTTTTGAGGCTGTTGTGCCTTTAGGTAGATAACGCTCAGTTTTAATACACAGCTACATGACATTTCAAATCCAGATTTTTCAAGCATATCAAGTGTAATGCGTTCTCCAAGGGGCGAATGCTAATGGGAAACGGTAACTGTGAGGCACTGTTGTGACTCAAAATGAAGACCATTTTGTCCCAATAAAATAAAGCTTAAGCTCTAAAGTGTACTGAGATATATTAAAAACAACAGAGGAGCGATGGATTTTGGCTGGAGTACATGCATTCAGAGTCAAGGAGTCCATGTGCACCCTGTTAGTGTGTCTCCTGCTGTAGCGCAGGTTGAAAGATATGGTTAGTGAGCACAGGTTTTGGTCTTGGTCTCTGTAAAGGGACAATGATACCACAACTGGCAACCTGACAATGACAAGACTCTGCGAGGCTGCATACAGTCACTGAGCCGGCCAAGAAACAGTTACAGCATGTTAATCTCTCCAAAATAACAAATTACTTTTGTCTACAGATTAAACCATCCAGGGACATTATTAGTTACTGAGCTTTAGAGATGTTGGTAAGCATTTTTTCTTTTTTTCATTTTTGGAGTTAGCCAGGCTGGCTGCTTCCCCTAACTAACGAAGTTATTATACCTAAGGTTCAGAAACAATCCCATCGCCTGTGAATCTCTAATTCAACTATGTGCTTAGACCTGTAAGTGTGTCTAACCCTTTGTCTCCCTTTTGTCTCAATTCTTGTGGCCGTCCCCCCAAAACCCTGTTCCCCTCCTCTCAACAGGGCAACACAGTGGATCAATGGTTTGTACTGTTGCCTCACAAGAAGATGGTCCTGCATTTGAACCCTGGTTGTCATAGGTCCTGTTGTGTGAAGTTTGCATGTCCTCCCAGTGCCTGCGTGGGTGCTGGTCTGGTTTCCCCCCACCATCAAAGACACGCTTGTTAGGGTTAATATTTCCATTTTACAAATTCTTCTCCTGTTATAGGAACCACAGGGGGGCAGAAAGAAAGTGGCCCCACCCTGAGTCTTGACCCCTGGGCTCCAACTACACCACAAATCCATTCGGCCCTCAACCAACCTCCAGCTCGCATTCATCCCCTGGTAATCTATCCCCTTTTCATCCCTCCCCTCAACCCCCTTTTATCCCACTAAACGCGACCTTAATCCCGTTATTCACGAATCCTCTTTCCAAATAAAACTACTATACAAATGGCGTGGTCTTTGTTAGTGAACCAGCCTTTAAGCAAAGCTAATTCCTGTCCAGCTCCAGCTCATACTTTAGGAAATGAAATATAAGCAGCACGAGGACTACCAGTACATAAAAAGACTAAGAGAGTACAGCCACACAAGTCGGTCTCTGAAGCTGTACTTAGGAGCAGCTGTGTTTTGAGCTAAATGCAAACAGTTACATACTCTCAAAGACAATGCTAACATGCTTATATTTGGCAGGTACAATGTTCACCATGTTCACCATCTTAGTTTAACTGGTTATCATGCTAACAGTTGCTAATTAGCTTTAAACAGGAAGCAAAGTATTGGAAAAAGTCAAATTTTGACTTGCTAGTCATCTTCCTCTGGGGATCATGAATGTCTGTAACTTTCATGGCAATCCACCCAAAAGCCACTGAGACACCTGAGTCTGGATCAAAGTTGTGGACCAAGCGACCAAGCAGCAGACACGGGGACTGAAATCTGGTCTATAGAGAACCCCTATAGCTAATTTTCTTCATTTGGACTTGGAGCCACGCCTTGTAATCTGGGAGGAATTGATGGCCACGTCTGCACACTGACTTCAAACAAGTTCATGAATAGTAAATTATAGAATCACTTAGTTGAAAATTAAATTAGCCTCTCTCAATGCATTATAATTCCTGTACACAAGAAATGATTATTCATGTGATGAACAGGACCAGTCAGTGAAAAAAACAACCTCTTCTCCTCCATTTGCGCACACACCTTCTAAATGACTGTACTGTTCTTTCCATCACTTTCTTTCTCACTTTTCCTGTAATCACATCCAATAAAACACAATTACACGTCTCTACATTCCTCTGCCTGCTTTCCAAATATCTCACTTTCTTGTCCTCCTCTCCTCTCCTCCTTCCTCTAGCACCACTTCTTCTTCCACTGTCCTCACTCTTCTGCATGACCAGTTCCATGTCAGCTCTTAATTGTGTTTTGATGTTCCTGCAGACCTGCAATTGAGCTCCATTCTCGCCAGCCAAAACAGAACCGACATTTGTCAATGCACAGGCACAGCGAGATTCCTCACTCTCTCTCCCACATTTTCTGCTGTTACCCACCATTTTATCTTCCTTTCCCTCCCTTTTTCTGTCCTACTGTTAACATATATGTTTGTCCTTTCCCTCTATCTATCTATCTATCTATCTATCTATCTATCCATCTTAGAGGACTTCAAAGAGTGCGCAATGGAGCAGTAACATCAATGTAGGAAGAGACCAAAGACCTCCTTTCCCCTCTGGGGCCCATGTCACATGTAATCACTGTTACTTATAAAACACACACACACATACACACACACACACACACACACACACACACACACACTGTTAGCCTGTCCTAACACTCGACTAAGCTCAGCTCGAGAGTAAATATTTGTGCAGTGCAAGCTCTAGACAGAGGAAGGATCCTCACCTCAGCACTGTGCCACCAAATCATGAAATATTCAGGGAGAGAGAGATGGGAGGAGGGGAGCGAATGAGAGAGTGAGAGTGGGAAAAAAAAAAGAGAGAGAGAGAGGTCACACATAACAGAATAAGATGGACGAAGGGAAAAAAGTGCGTGGGTAGGTGTCTTGGTGCTACAGCAGAAAGATCTGAAGGAAAGGAATGGGTTGTTTGTGGAGAGGAAGAGACAAGGAAAGGAGGAGCAGAGGAGGTGTTGAGGGAGGCAGAGGGAATGAACAACAAGGCTGAGGTGAGAGAGAGAGGAGGAGGAGAGGAGAGAGGTTGAAGAGTGTGACAGGATACAAAGAAGGCAAAGGAGCAGAGAGGGAGAGGAGGGATGAAAACTCTTAATGTGGAGGGCAAATAAAGATGTGGACTGACAGGCCGACAAAATCAGGAATAATCAGGCAACACAATGTGTGGTGTCCAGCAGCAGAGGAGACGTGTAAGAGTAAGTGGATTGCAGGAAATGATGCTCTAAAGCTCTAAAGCAGCTGAAGAGTGATAATCCCTACCCAGGACTTAATGAGGGTTTATTCTTTCACAGATCCTTCTGTCCTGGTATCTTGAAAGACTTCTCACTGGTAGGGCTGTTTTATTCACTTCCACTCTGCAACTTTAAAGGATCATTACACTATGACTTTTCTCTCTTTCCTGATACTTGATATCCGTGATGAGTAAAGCTCACTTTTAGCTAATTATAGTCAGCATACCTTCCCCCAACCCCCCCCCATCTCCCAGTTTCAGACATATACATACACCCTACTATCCTACTTTCTAACATATTATGATCGTCATTGCCCTGTTGTCTTTCTTTGTTGCCCCATATGCTTTGACACATTTAATCCCCTGTCTTATTTTTATCTTGCAGTCTCTCAATTACATTCCCACACATACCTCCATTCTGTCTGTCTGTCTGCTCCTCTCCTCACACTGGGAACTGGTGCAAATACCTTGGAGGGCCTCCAGTTTCTAGCACAGCTGCAGTTAGCTGTGGTCTTAAATAGGACGTGGCTCAATTGAGTATACAAAACCTCTTAGACATGGACTCTGGCCACCGCTGACTTTCTCACATCCATAACATTGTAATCAGCCTCTTTGTCAGATCCAGAGTGGCCATCCAAAATGCTTTGAGTTTAGGAGTATTTTGGATCACAGCCAGTGTTAAGATAAATTATGTTTGGTGTAATGTGGCAACGTGAAATAAATGTCCCTCTGCTATCTGACTCCACCATATGAAATTAAACAAATTTGGAAAATTTCTTATCTGCTGCAAACACACATGCTTGCATCACACATTACAGAGGGTTGCATGTCATAGTCCCATTAGCGTTAACAATAAAACTATTTGTAACTGCAAGCAATGCGTAACTCTCTGACAGCTGCCACACAAATCATACTGGGACCTCCCAAAATCACTGCCTCTTGATCAGTAAGAACAGTGATTAGGTTGGTCTCATCTGAGCCGGTGGGACTCGACCAACTGGAGTTTTGGCGAGAAGAGACCCCCCTCGGAACGTAGTAGTTTCTTTTAACCATCTTTCTAGGTTCGCAAGGCTGTCTTTGAGGTGCAGTTATGTCAACATGTTGTCTTCATACAAATCTTTAAAACAGAAGCCTCAAGGGCAGCAGACTGTCTGGCTCTCTCATTACCCAGCAGATTATTGAGCAGACACATGCTGCGACTAACTTCCTTCTCTTGTCTCCTTTCATCTGTGTGCTACAGTGTAATTTAACATGGCTCAGCATTAATTACCCCCCAACAAAGACAAGAGTTAGACAAGTATAGTCGCTGATTTATTTAATTAGATTAGCTTTCGTGAAGGTGATTTATTTTTTTATTGTTAGGATGAAACATGCCTAATATGTACACCCACCTGTCTAGTCTGTCTGTCTGTCAGCTAGCTAACAATACGGGAAAAAAAAAATCCTCTCTGTTTGAATGTGAATAGAGAAGAGGCCTAGACACCTTTGTGTACACTGACGGCTTTTCTTTATGCCTTTATCATTGCTCCATTTAACCACCCACATGTATTCTGTACAAAGGAAACACCCAGCAGCAAATTGCAGACATTACCGCAACAAAATGTAATGGACTGAGACATTTTTGATTTTAGTTTCAAGAGGTTATTATGTTGCTCTTATCTGGAGGGCACAAAGTTTTAAAGGGAGAAGTGTGATTTGTGGGTATACTTACTAATCTTCATAATCTCTATTTTCCCCCGTGATCAATTTCAGTCCCTGTGTGAAATAACACAGATTGCCACTGACCTTTCTATTTACTTATTTGAGTCTTGCTGGTAGCCACGCTACACCCGTGCTACAAGATATACTTCCACTGAACTTATTGTTGGATAAAAACCAGCAGATCATTGCTGCTGGATCTAATAGCAGCGCAGTGGTCAAAAATTTCACCTAGTTTTCCAACTTGCATCTTCAACATCAATTTGGCGCTGGTTTCTTCTGGTCTTTATTGGATAACCTCCATTTCATCAGCTCTTTGTCTGTCCGTGTTATTTTTAAAAGATCAGTGCGCGTGCGTGCGTGTGTACACGCATGCGTTATGCTTCTGGGTCATGCTGTAGCTTGGTCAGGCGGCTGTTATTATTCTCTTCAACTTCTTACAGTGCATGTTTGCCAAGAGACAACAGATAAGACACTCAATCATGCTGTAGTAGCTCTGTTAGCTGCAAAAGGTCCCGATTCTGGTGTGTTTGCTTTAAAGATCTTTTAAAAACTGATGGTTATTCACACTTGTGCGTACATGATGAAACGTGATTCTGTGTGTGTGTGTGTGTGTTTGTGTGTGCGTGTGTGCGTGCGTGCATGTACGTGTGTGTGTGTGTGTGTGTGTGTGTGTGTGTGTGTGTCTGTGTGGGGCAACCTTTTATTTGCTCGAGGCTCATGTCAAAGATAAGGCAGTTACAACTCTACCCCAGTTAGGAGATAAAACATGAAGAAATAGTCAGAAAATGTCAAAACACTTTGACATAAACACACAGTCCGAAGCTGGCTGTTCACTGAGAGCAGCTCAGGTTCATTGTTAAACTTCACATTTCTCTCAGATCAGATGGATTAAAAATGATAACAAGCTGACCTGTCTACTTCTAAATTTAGCATTTGCCTCTCATTCACTCAAACTGAACCTAAAATTGTCTTAACTATTGTCCAAATATTAACAATTGTCTGGCATGTTTGTCCCTTTTTGTTTTTAGGTGGTCGTATCAACAGCAGGGATGTGTGGATGTACAACTCCCAGCTTAACCTGTGGATCAGAGTGGCTTCTCTGAACAAAGGCAGCTGGAGGCACAAGATGGGCGTCCTGCTGGGCAAGGTAAGGAGGAAGTCTCAAGCCGGATTTATTAATCTCCATCAGGGTGCTTGGTTACCCCACCGTGGATGCCTCTGATGCAGGAACTGATTTATCGTTGTGCACACCGTACATTTTCAGGCCCTCTTGTATAACCTAAAGTAATCATGTTAATGTTTTTTACGTACTATATGAAAAGGAGCGACTACGGAGCCATAATCACAGTGAGCAAAGGGTCTAGACTTTCAACAAAGCAGCAGTTTGTTTTCTCTGGAAAATGTGATATGTGCTTACAGAGCATCTGAGTCAGGGGTGCTTCAGAGGTGTAGGAAGCCTCTTAATTATGTGTTATTAACTTACTTGAGTGAAATGCAAGTGGGTGGACTTTTGCACAATGAGGAAATTCTGTGGACTCACCTGCTGGAAAGGTAATCAAATGAGTTTTTTGAATGCTTTTGATTCATAACTTTTGCAATCATAGGCATACGTCTCATCCCACTGTTACATGTACTCTCTTCATTGCAGGCGTGGAGGAATTTTAAACACAAACTTTGCTTAGTGACGATTGACATTAAAGGTGGAATGAGTAGGAAACAATGCATAGACTCATACAAAAAGGATCACTCTCAATCATCACCTGTGACCAACTAGAGATGTGCTTCGGTGCCTGAGACCCTGCCTTCTGCCTCTATTTTCTTATTTTGTATGTTTTTGTCACATTTCTGGACATCACCCTTTGGGCAGTACCTTTGCCCCCAGCCAACAGCCATCAAAACATAGCAACCATGTGCCTTCGAGGAGCCATTCTGCCTTTTCTCCCATCTGTGATCTTCCATGTTGGTCTATGAAGGCGCCTTGTGA